>CM056379.1:13344444-13579444 GCA_029718625.1 Synaphobranchus kaupii
AAACAGTAGGACTGTATGATCCAGTCTGAGGCACCATGGGGACTGACAATAACATTCACTGCAGGCCTGGTAATGAGACAGGTCGAAACCCTCTCACAAACTCATTCCTCCTCTATCCCTCTCTCCGTCCTTCTCCTCACTCCCACAGCCCCGGGGGTCCGTCCCTGTCCTCTCACTCTACCCGTGTCTTCCTCATCATCATCTTCATCCCAACTCTCCTTCACTCACTGACTCACTCACTCACTCAGCAGTTCTTAAAACAGATCATACATCATACCTGCAATTTATATGTTTGATTGGTCAAGGGAAACCGGGTAGAAATTTAAGTTCACATTCATGTTTACGCAAATTTTAGGAAAGCATTATATGTATGTAATTACACTGTAATAACCCACGCGGAAGCCAAATGTACTGAAAATATATTGATATATATATATTCACTGCATGACTACTATTAACATGCACATATGGTAGCAGCTAATTATATGAAAGTAGGTTGATGTGTGGGTGGCACATATGTTCTGTAATTTAACTATGTTTGTAGTTTACTGCTTAAGTATTAACAATTAATATTAGGTAAACTGGAATTTAAGGAAAACACAATTACATTAGTTTTCTCTGCGGAACCTTGTAAACCTAATAAGGCATTCAGATGCTAATTATCAAAACAACATTGAGCTACTAAGGTAAAAAAAAACAAAAGTATATCATTAAGTCCCTACCATTAGATCCCATTAAATAATCATTAATATACACAATATGGTAGAATCCATCCACCCCTTTTAATTACTTTAAACGGACAGTTGCTTTAAATTTTCTTTCTGGAGTATTTCTGCTTTAGTCTATGTTTTCAATTGATCTATACAGTTTTTGTGATATTTGCAGAATTTTCCGATGGCTTCCCAGCTTCACGATAGCATGCACAGAGGCATCGATGGGTGCTTTAAAGCACAACTGAACTTTGGTAGAACTTTGGGTTGTGTAGTTACCTGGCCATGATATAAGTCCAAATGGTGGCGAAATATGTTCGTTAGTTGCTCTGTGATCCCCTGGGGTTATAATCCACAATAGGATATTTGTCGCTCTCCATTCACTTCTATAGGGCAGCTAAAACGGTCTCAAAATGACACATATACGAACACGAACGAAGCGGATTCTGTCAATACAAACAATAACCAGTCCTCGTACGTATTTCTTTTTGTGTAATTTAAATGATTTATAAAAGTACTATTTTCTTCAATGTTGTTAGCAATTTACCAGAAAAGACTAGCAACATGTCAGCAGGACGGTTTGTTTACCATAGATACGTATATACTACCAGGAATGCTTGCTTCCGTGGAGATTTGGACCAATGAGTGGTATCTGACATGGGTGCATTAACGCTGTTTCTGGCGCAATAATTACCTACCGGATCTACGTTCCAAATAAACCACAAAAAAAGCCAGGAAAGGACCCTTTCATTTTCAAAAAAAAAATACGTAGGAGGACTGGTTATTGTTTGTATTGACAGAATCCGCTTCGTTCGCGTTCGTATATGTGCTAGAAGTGTCATTTTGAGACCATTTTAGCTGCCCTATAGAAGTGAATGGAGAGTGAGAAATACCCTATTCTGGATTATCACCCCAGGGGAGCACAGAGCAACTAACGAACATATTTCGCCACCATTTGGACTCATATCATGGCCAGGTAACTACACAACCCAAAGTTCTACCAAAGTTCAGTTGTGCTGTAAAGCATGAAATCCACTCTCAAGTACCTCTAAAGCAGCTTGTACAGTCATGTCTTGCCTCAGCATAACTAGCTCACCTGCCCTCTTCAGCCTCTGTTACAACTCCTCATCCATAAATTCAGGCTCTAATAAATAACATTTGGCAATGTAGCTGAAACTCTCAGACATACTCGTAGCTTGCATTTTAATTTGTAGGTAGCTTGGCTAACGTTAGGCATGCAAGAACAGGCAGTGCAGTAGCTACCCCTTGGCCAGTTGCATCTAAACCATGCCTTTGGTCCTAAACCTTGGGAGTGAAGAGCTTGTGCTGCTTATCAAATGCGAAGGAAAGAAATACCAAATACAAAATAAAAATGTGTTTTTACGTCCACAATTGAGAATAAATTATATTAAAGTACGGTATTCATAACATAGCTGTTCAAGCTGCTTGGAGTTAAGTGAAATGTATTTTCTTGCTTTTAACCACGATGTCCCGATTCTAGCCATTTGTTAAGCCAGCATGCTATCAGATACTTCTGTATCTTCGTCACACACAAAAAAAAAAACTCTGGGCCAATCAAAAAAATACATTGAAGCAGTAAAATTGAAAAAATTGAAAAACTTTAAAACTTAAAAATTCCAGAAAGTGAACTATCCCCTTAACACCAGTATTGCAAATAAATGAATGCTAATAATTGTAAATTATGTTTCCATAATTGCAAATGAAGGCACTGAAAAAATAAATTATATTAATATCATTAATAAAATCCCATAATGTTCTGTTATTGGTTAGTTAGTGGCACTGTACTATCACGTATTTTAATTTTGTTTTTCCTGTCAATTACTGCATAAACAAAGCAAATAGACATGCAAAGGTGTCAAGGTCATAGACGCCTTTCAGGTGAAGGAACTTCACAACTTCACAGCTCCGTGACAACTCCGCAGAATAATTCCCGTGTTTGAGTGGTCCGCTTGCATGCGCTATTTAAATTATCCTCTGCACTATCGGGGCATTCCGCTGAACTCTGAGAGGCAGTAGCTAACGAAGCGAAATGTGTTTTACATAACACATATAGAGACCTCGGCTTTAGAGTTGGCTGCGGAAACACATTCCTACACCTGCCTGTTCTCTGTAAAATTAAATATTCATATCTATGGATTAAGCTGTTAAATTCTAAACAGCGAGACCGTCATATCTTCTTTTTTTTCAGTTTGTGGGAAAAGACCAGGGAGGGATTTGTGTTGCTTAAATGCAAAGCAAAGGTTTTGCTGTTTGCTGGAGGGCTACACAAAGGGATGGGATATCCTTAGCTGTACCTTAAACTTGCATATCTCGTGCGGGATCCCGGCTACGTCGTAGCAAAGGTCCAGGTCCTGGGTGAGTCTGTGGTAGCAGTCCTGGTAGGGTGAAAAGAAAACCCAACATGAAGCCAACTGGTTCAGACAAGGGCCACTCGGATGCTGGAAATAATATTTGCGAGCTAATATTCACCGGCTCGCAGTTGTGTGTGTACACGGTAAATATTACAGCAAATATGCTGAGAATACATACGGTAAATATTCAACAGCGTGTACCGATGTGCACAGCTGCCAACTGGCCTGGCAGCAGTGTAGTGTAATGATTCGGGGAACCGGGCCTGCGACTCCAGAGATGGAGATTTGATTCCCAGGTGGAGGGCGTTGTCATTGTATCCTTGAGTACCTGTTACCGAATTGCTTCTGGAAACACCCGGCTGAATAAATGGATTGTATATGCCAACAATGTAAGCCGTGTAAGTCTCTGTGGCCAAGAGCATCTGCTAAAGTGCCTAAAACGTAGAATGTAATGCAACTGTCTTTCTCCACGTGTGTGCCAGAACTGTGCGTATCAGGAAGGGGAAGTAATGTGGGATTGTGGGTGTATGGGCTTTGCAGCACACAAAACGCGGTGGTTTCAAGCGGCTTTAAGTTTTGTATCGGACGCCGCTGTTGTTCGGCGCGTTACTCAGAACGAGTTGCTTCAGAAAATATCCAGCTGTTCAAATCAACGACGTGTCAAGTGCAAGCTCTGGATAAGGGCCTCTGCTAAGCCGCACGGGAATAATGACAAAAACACAGCGCACATGAAAAAAGCCTTTCCTCTTTCCGAGCATTGTGGCACTGGCTGCATTTGAACAAACTGGCCATTAAAGGATTTTAAACATTGTCACATATAGTGGTAATTAGTTTCTCCATTTTGATTGAAGCATCACTCGAATGAAGAGAGAAAATTAATTTATGAGTTTATGCTCTATAAACACTGTTGGGTAGCCTATGCTCCACTGGAAAAGACCAATATACTGACATCCCCAATGCAAGATCAACCTTGATTATATAAACAATAAATCCATAGTGATAGCCATGTAATAAAACGTGCCGCAACCATCTGATTGGAGATACCACACCACTGGATCTTTACCAACAGCTATAAAATAAAGAATGTGGAAAAACTAAAATCTGTTTCAAAACACTAGGCAAACACACACACACACAAATAATATCTCTCTCACACACACACACTTCAAGGAAAACCTCCATCCATCCATTATCCATAAACTCGTTTATTCCTGGTCAGGGTAGCGGGGGGTGCTGGAGCCTATCCCAGCATGCATCGGGCAAGAGGCAGGAATACACCCTGGACAGGCCGCCAATCCATCACAGGGCACACACACCATTCACTCACACACTCATACCTATGGGCAATTTAGAGTCTCCAATTAGCCTAACCTGCATGTCTTTGGACTGTGGGAGGAAAACGGAGTACCCGGAGGAAACCCACGCGGACACGGGGAGAACATGCAAACTCCACACAGAAAGGCCCTCGGCCGGGATTTGAACTCAGTACCTTCTTGCTGTGAGGCGACAGTGCTAACCACTGCACCACCGTGCCGCCCAAGGAAAACCTCGAAAATGCAATTTACTAAATAGAGCAAAGAAGTTAGATCAGAGAGCAATAGTTTGCTGGAGTAGCAGCTGGGATTTCAGGCATTAATCCTCGTTTAATTTCCAAATACTAATGGACTTTCTTCACGAGGAACTGAAATTAATTTCTGGCGGTAACTGGGCAGAGGTGTTCATTAAAAAGTGGGCGGAGATCAGCCGGCCGTCACTGAGGAACCAGACCGAAGACCCGCCGCTGCCAGCAAAGCACGCTGCCAAAAAAAAAGCAAAATAAATACGAGCACTAGAGACCTTAGAAAAGCAGCAAATTGCTGGAATGAACAAAATCGGATGAATGCGACGCTACTTCACAAGGTTTACATAAAGTCAATATGTATGCCCTTGCCAAATCACTGTCTGGGCATTATACATGCGACAGGTCAAATGGATACTACCCGCTTTATTTAGTGCAGTAGTGTAGAACAAAATGGCCGCCTGTTACTCGCCGCAGTGTCGAGTAAAACCAAAGAACCAAAAATCAAATCGTGCCATTTGTGCTGTTTTTATGTTTAACTTCTTAGGGCTCACTATGGATGTAGTCTGCATGTATTTACAATGTGTACTTCGGTTCTTGGTTAGCACAGCTGATGGTGAATCTTTACTTGATAGTTTGGGAATGGTCTTAGCTATTTCTCATATTAATCAGGTGAATAACGCTTACGCTCGTCCTGTGTTGTAAGTGACTCTGGATAAGAGTGCTTTTTACATTGTAAAGTAAGGCTTTTTACATTGTAAAGTAAGGCGAATTGACATGTACTGTTTGCAGAAAGGCCATCCTCTTGGCTTACCGCGCCCCAGTATTTTTAAAAAACAGAAAAGCGGTTAAACCGCCTCCGGTTCTCGCTATCATTCCCGCAATCCAGGATGACAACCGCAGAAAAGGGAGAGAGGTGGTGACAGTGAAACAGAAATGATGGAAATTGGGACATTCGTCAGGCTGGGAAGAGAGAAATACTGTCATGAAAAAGAAAAAAAAATGTCAATGCAGCTGGAGAATGAGATAGAGGAGGGACAAAGCAAGAGAGAGAGAGAGAGAGAGAGAGAGAGAGAGAGAGAGGGTGTGCGAATAACATCGGAATGATATCTGCGGCTCCTTTTAATAGCTAGAGGCACAGTCGGCTGTGTTTGCGGACTTATCTGCAGCTCGCTGTAACATTCGCGTATTAGCTCGGGTCCGACATCGCCATCCGCCGCCGCGTTTGGAGAGCCCTGTCAATTAAACCTGTCGGCGGGAGGATTTGATTCGTGGCATGACTGACAGCTGGGAAGAAAGTTAGAAACGGCGTCCATGCAGTATCGGGTTGAGAAAAGGCTGAATGATATCACAGGGGGGAAAAAACCGAAGAAGAAGAAAAGTATCTTCAGCAGGGGGAAAATATGAATCAGACTGCATTGGAGGAGGGGGGTAATTAAATTAAAAGAGAGGCAATTGATTACGAAGCAAAAAGAGAGAAAAAGAGAAGGGGTATGGGGATCAGCATGGGGAGAGGGGTTAAAATGATAAAATAATGATCAGAGCGCCTTCCATCCCTCCTTTCCCACGGAGTTGTAATTATAGTACTTGGCCCAAGCACTCAAACGCAGGATGAATTATACATAGGATAGGGTTGACCAGACGTCCCCGGGCAGCCCCTGTATTTCAGCCTCTGTATTTCAGCCCCTGTATTTCAGCCCCTGTATTTCAGCCCCTGTATTTCAGCCCCTTTTCACGTGTCCCGACATGTTCTGATAAAATCTTGATTTGTCCCGTGTTTCAGTCGTACCGCATCATGCACACAGTCATACACAGAATCTGCTCACCCTCATTACACATTAATACATTCAAGACAGGGGTGGGGAAAGGAGTTAACGTACGGTGTCAGTCTCTCTCCTTCTCACATGGACAGAGGGACGACAGCCAGTAGGAAAAGATGAAAGCATCCCTGTCTTTTAACCCAACTTGTGCTTTTATCACCAGTTATTACTAAGTGATATCTTGCATAATCAAGCAGTGGTTATGGGTGGTGGCCATGCTGTTCTCCATAGTGCTCACCTGGTTGAAAATTGCCTCTTTAAGTGACTTTCCAGCACAGATGAAGGGCCAAATGTGTGTGCACCTTGTATTTTTGTTCTTTTTATTTTATCTTTGTGCACCTGGGCTCTTTTTGGTTTTGCACTTGTTTAGTCAGCACGTGAGCTGAAATAAACTGGTGTTGATCGAGTGAAGACTGACTGTTGTGATGTTGTGGATCATTAAAGCTCATAGATAAAATATCGGAATCCGAGAGAGACGTGCTTCATATAGATTGCATAATTGTTTTAATGCCGTTTTTTTAATACGTTTCTTACCCCAGGGTACTTTTAGAGCGTATACTCTACTCACTCTAATGATAGTAACATCTGTGAATCACCTGTGATGATGCAGATTATTTCAGTGTGCGCTAAGAACCGGCCTGTACTTTACGCAGGCAGGCCGCAGGTGTCCCGTCTGACTGAAGGGGGCGCTCACGCGTAATATGGCGGGGAGCTCCATGTTTGCCGAAGCCCTTCCACCTCAACTGATGGTGGAGCTGCCCAGTGTGCCACCCTGCTGTTGGGCTGTCGGCCACAGTCGGAACTGGCACGGTCCGTACTCGGACCCGGGCCACGGGGCGCATCGCTGCTTCCGCTGAATGGCACCTGGCAGCTCCGCGTAGCCACATTATTTTTATATCATGATTGCGTCTCTTCGCGCCGAGAAGCAAATTGCGGTGGCTTTCTGAATGCAAACCGCTTTGTAGTGGCATAAAATTGCCGTCGGCTTAGCAGACGCGTTTTGAATTCAAAGACACAAATAACGGCGAGTGCTTTGTCGAGAGCTCGTGCATTGTCACTGCCAAATTGTGTTTTTCTGTGTTACCTGAAGGAAACGGGAAAAGCATTTTGGCAGAAAACGTTTGAGAATAATCAGAGATGAATAAAACATGCCCTCACTTCAAAGCTAAACTGAGGGCAGACCGGAACCTGGATTGCTCTTCCAGTGGCGGTACTTACTGGGAAGACAGGCAGCGCCAGATTTCAGCCCAGGACAAGCAAGCCTCTTTAGTGTCTGTGTTTCAACAGCCCCTCGCAGGGGAAAGCACAAAGACACAGTGCAGTAGAAGAGCACTGGGGGATAATCTGAGGCACGTGCTGTGTCCGAATCAGAGCCCTATCTACTGCGCCCTGTCTCCTGTGTACAGTGTACTGTGTCCGAATCAGAGCCCTATCTACTGCGACCCTGTCTCCTGTGTACAGTGTACTGTGTCCGAATCAGAGCCCTATCTACTGCACCCTGTCTCCTGTGTACAGTGCACTGGCAGATGTGTGCTGTTTAATGTGCACTGTTCAGCCGCAACGTGCAGTACAAAAAAATATCCTCCATACTATTTTCCAACCGTACTGTGGAAGTATCGTATTTATGCGACCAAAATGTTCGTGCACTTCTTGAAAAGTGTTCTCCCAAATATACTCAGGAAGTAAGTGTATCATATGGGGGTTTAAAGTATACTATATTTAGAGAAACTTTTGCCTACTTAACGACTTCCTCGTCCTGTCTACTCAACAAGCCTACCTAATAGTAAATTCACAGTAAAATGTCCAGTGTTAATTCAACTCTAACAGTGTTAATTCAACTCTAGCAGTGTACATATGAGCCTACTCTGACCAGATTAGGCTCATATGCACTCTGTTAGAGTTTAATTAACACTGGACATTTTACTGTGCGATATGGAAGGGTGCTGATTTGGACACAGCCAATGTCAGCCCCTCACCAGCTCGCCCCTCCCCTCTCCCTCCTGTCTGATGATGTCATTAGTAAATTAGTGGCAGGAGCTGATTGATACCGCTGTGAGATGGTCAATACTGCTGCATTCCCTCCAGCTCCACATACTGTAGGACACCTGCCAAGTCTCCAGCTACCTCCTCTCTCCATCTCTCACTCCCCTCCCGCTCACCATCCTCCTCTCTCATCCCCTCTTTCTAGCCTATCTTTGTCTATGTAAACCTACACTGTCTTTCTCTCACTACCTACCTTTGTCTGTTTCTCTCACCATCGTCCTCTCTCCCACTTCATCCTCTCTGTCCTCTCTCTCTCTATTTCTTTATCAGTCGTCCTTCCTCTGGCCTCTCTTCCTTTTAATCTTCTCTTTCTGTCAATATCTGTTCATCTACACCATCTTCCTCTTTCACCCCCCCCCCCCCCCCCCCCCCTCTTGTTCTCTGTTTCATTCACAATCATCCTGTCTCTCGTTCTCTCCCTCCCTCTCTAATGATGCTTCACAGGCACTCGCTGGTCGTGGGAATGCTGTGTGTTAGAGCCAGCTCTGGCACCGTTGCTCACGCCGCTCAGGTGAAATGCCCTTATGTTCCGCAGCTCCGCGCGTCGCTCTGGATAAGAGCGGCCGCTAAATGAGTGTAATGTAACGGAACGTGAGCCTCTGTGAGCCTCGTAGCCCATCAGGCGGGTGAAGGGAGGAGGAGAGAGCGCCGAGTCCTCCGAGTGGACCCAGGCGGGCGAGCGCTCAGACGGGCGGACAGCAGGAGCCCGAGGCTCAGGAGGCCCAGGAGAGGCAGATGAGGAGGGCCAATCAGGGCGAAGACGCACATCGCGGGGGGAAGTAGGAGGCGCGAAGACCGGCGAGCGTTTGACAGGATTATGTCTGCAAACACCGACTGGCACGCGGAGCATGGAAAATTGACACAGGCATTTGTTACCTTCTGCTTTCCTTGTATCGTATTTCCTTGTATCATAAAATACATCTTTGTAATTGATCCGCCTAATCTCTCTCTCTCTCAAAGTCGAATTCAAATAGCTTTATCGGCATTGGCATGACAAGATAAACCTTACACAGGTAGTTCTCTCTTTCTCAATTTTTCCATTTCAATTTCAATTTGCTTTATTGGCAGCACAACCATAGTCATATTGCCGAAGCAACACTGTGAATATGTAAATCATATACACAACAAGCAAGTATGACAATACTCTCTTTCTCTTTGTCTCTTTCTCTCTCTCTCTCTCTCTCTCTCCACTATTCTGTTCACTTGAAAATACCACATTGTCTTGACACACTGTATATATTGCTCATATACTGTAAGTATATTCAGCTGTACATAATTATAATTGCCAATATATACAGCATATATAGTATATTATTCCATGCTAACATCTACTCTTTTACCTACATAAAATACTAAAACTTTGCTTGTCAACTGTTGTTATGTAATAGCAACACGTATCCATTCAACCAAGCAATAATGTGATCAGTTGCAAGGTCAGTACTAGAATCTCCGCTGTCTTCAAAATCATTATGTACACACAAGGAGGTAAATTAACGGCCATTTTGTCTCTCAGGATGTGGCAAGTCAACTCTGTAGAAGCTTAGCTCAGCCTTTGTCCCCCTCCCAAGAGGGCTTATGTTTTATGATATGTTATGGTGTGATTTGACATGATATACTGTATATGTATATTATTTATCCTGTATTTTTTATATATAAACTGTTCCCTTTATGTACTTTTTTCCTTGGCCTCTTTGACTAGCAATACTGTAGCCATCAGGGTGGCAGCTACCACCCTAAAATAGTCTTGCCACCCCACTTATCTAGATTAATTCATATAAAATAATTTTTTTATTATCAAATTTTATCAGATTTTTTCCATCTTTGATTGTAAATGCCCATAATAACAGGTTCCAAACTCTTCTTGCTTCCCAGCAAAAAATGTATGCGCCCCTAATGACTCCACTCCAACCCCATGTGTCAAACATCGTGCTTCTAGCTTGAAGGTAGAGCGGGGTACTCGTGCCGAACGGTACATATGATTTTACTTTGACGTGCTGCTACCCATTAACGAAATAAGGTAATGCTGCAACTTTTAATGAAAAATGACTATAAAACAAGTTATAGTGAACTTGCATTTCTAGTCATTGATCAAAGTTAGCATGTTAATTACTGTATGTTGTCTGGTGCTGTCACTTGTGTGTTAGTTAACGATTGCAACTTGCCAACATTGGAAAATTTAGCAATCTTGCCACGAAGTAGCTAGCGGCCAGCACACAATGCTTGATTGACGCATATACAAATGCATGATTTGCCTACGAGATAATCCGCGACGAGGTTTGCAGTTATATGATTTTAATGAATGACGTGGAGGCAAAGAACCACCTGACTCAAAGCAATTTTTTTTTTTTTACTTGCCACAGGTGTGTGGTTTTTAATGCAAGCCTTCCAGCCAATCAGAATCGAGTATTCACCCAGATCATAGTGTAAATGTGATATATAGGGCAAGACTCAGACCAGGCTAGTGAGTTGCCCTAGTGGGTCTTTAACAGTACCATGTCATGGATAAACAACAACAGGTTTATCATCTTTATCATTGATAAAGTTATAATTATATTGATATCACTTCTTACCCAACAAAATGATGCATCTGTGATACCACCCCTTAATAATAATAATAATAATAAACTTTATTTGTATAGCACCTTTCATACATAAAATGCAGCCCAAAGTGCTTCACAACAATAAAAAACAAAATACAGAACAAAAGCAATAGAAGAAAAATAGACATAAAAGACAATAGAATATTTACAAGACAATATAAAAGGAAATAAGATAAAAACAGATAAAAGGCTACAGTGCATGAATAGATAGCCCCGGTTTCTGTACACTGGTCTCTCTGTACACTGGTGTCTCCCCAACAAACACTCCTACCACAAACAGCCTGCTACCTGCCATCTGCTACGCACCGTATAGCCTCTCTCTCTGGGTGGTAATATACCTGCCAGCTCCGCTGCAGGACTTTTGTCCCTCCTTTGAGGTATATTTGCTCATGGGTGGGAGCAGCATACAGCCTCCACAGTTTGAATCACTCCGCAGTGTGACGAACCCGTCGGTCCCTAGTCAAACTTTTAAGTTGAGCGCCCTACTGGCCTCTTTCTACGTTTAGATTTTTATTTGCCCATGGGTGGGAGCAGCATACAGCCTCCACAGTTTGAATCACTCCGCAGAGTGACGAACCCGTCGGTCCCTAGTCAAACTTTTAAATTGAGCGCCCTACTGGCCTCTTCTTTCACCCCACTATACAGAATAAAAGAAAGAAAAGAAATAAAATAAAATAATAATAATAGATAAAACAGCTTTAAAAAGATAAATAAGCTTAAAGATAAATAAATTAGACTAGTACATGGTAATAAAAATTATAAAAATTATAAAAAACACACATCAGTCCTAAAAGTAAGAAAAAAAAATTAAAATTAAAAGGCAGAGCAAGCTAACTAAAGGCACGTTTAAATAGGTGTGTTTTAAGAAGTTTCTTAAAAATGTTAAGAGTTTCTGCCTCTTTGATATTGCCTGGTAAGGCGTTCCAAAGCCTAGGGGCATAAAAGCTTTTTTTTTTTTTTTGTATAATTTTCCAGAATCACCTTTGTCAAGTAGTGAATAGAGTGAACACAACCTGTCCTCTTTGAAGTAGGGCCTTCCCTTTGTTAATTTGCCTCCAATGGACAGTGGACTGATCTCCGCCCCTTTTTCAATAACCACCTCTATCCAATCAGAGCCCGAAATGAAGCCTCAGATTGTTGTATTGTTGTTAGATTTGTCCTTTCATGTGGGGAATAACCCTGCAGCTCATGGCAACAGCACAGTTGCTATAGCTACCTGCAGTAGAGATTCCACACACCCTATGGTAGAGCCCCTAAATCAGAGCCACTGCAGCCCCAATGGCACAGCTCCTAAAATCCTTACGCTCTCCGAAATAAAGGTGCAGTGGAGGTACATTTTTCTTCTTTAAGGAACAAGTTTCCCCAATGTGCCCTGAAAGTACAATGATGTTCTATTTCGGTACTGATAGGTACCTTTTACGAGCAAAAAAGGTACAAATTAGTTATAGGGTACCATATTATACACCTACAGGGTACCACCCCCGTGACAAGCGTTTGTACCTTTTTAGGCACGTTTTGTACCTTTTTTCAGAGAGTGTACTGCATAGTCCCTGGAATTCCCATAGGAGAGCCCCTATAGCTCCACTCTGTAGCCTGATACTCACCCTAATGACATGGGGAGCCACTCAGAGGAAGGAGGCGGCAGGCAGGGGTGCTGTGGGCCAGGCCCCCTATCTCAAGCCTCCTCCAGAAGTGCAGTGAGTCACGGCTTCCTGCTCTCAGGGTGTCTGTGAGGGGCAGTCACACGTGGGAGGAGTGGGTCAAGAGGGCGGAAGGGAGGTGCGTTTTAGCCTCCCGGCTCCCCTCTCGCTTGGGGCCAGCCCCTCAGAGCATGTGTGCTGCTTCAATAGATGATATCATTATAAAATCACAGGGTTTGGAGAGCATAGCCTTCACAACTGAAGATAGCAGAGATATTCGAAGAACAGAGAGAGCCAATATAAGAGGTTGCTATTCTTCTTCTTCTACTTTCTATTATTATTTGTCTGTTGCTGTTTTTTTCTCTTGCTGTTGATTCAGGCACGTTTTGAATTCTGATCCCAGTTTTGAATTAAAGGCTATAGATACAGCATTTTTATGGAGACAAACATTTTTTATATACAGTGGGCACAATAATTCATTGGACAGTGACACATTTTTGTTGTTTATTTTGGTTCTGTACTCTAGCACTTTGAAAGGATACAATGTCAATGAGGTTGTGCAGACTATTCAGACTGTTAGCTTTAATTTGACGGTATTTTAATCTATATCGGATGAACCGTTTAGAAATGATAAGACCTTTTGTACATAGCCCCCCCCCCCCCCCCCCCCCCCATTTTCGGGCATCAAAACATATTGGACAGTTTAGCATAAAGTATCATTTTTAATATTTGGTTGCATATCCTTTGCATGACATGACTTCCTGATGTCTGTGACCCAACAATCTCAAAAGACTCTTGATATCTTATTTTCTCGTATGCTTACAAGCGATACTATAACTTCTCTGCATTCGAATGGATCTCTATGGGAATTGAGGGGTGGGACTAGATTTAGCTGTAAACTATGCTGGAACAGTATGAAATGCATGATTGGCGAAATGGCTGTAGGTCATCAAGGGTCTGAGGTATCAAAATGTTCTATAATTTGGTTCCCGGTGTTGTGCCGTTCGTTTTTCGACTCCCCTGCAGACCTCTCCCCCCTTTACTACAAACGCGCTAGCTAAGCTACGCAATAGGCTATGAATGCCCTGTGCTTTTCTTTTACTTAATTACTTCGAGTTAAAAATTAAAACTATAATGGATTGTGGTACAAGGATTATAACACCGGCTGTGTTATGAAATGCAATCTCCATATGAGACACTAGAGGGGGTGAAATGCTGTATCTATAGCCTTCAATAAAATTTTAAATTAATAATAACGTCACACTATACTGTACATCACATCACTGAGCAGACGATGTTCAGCGACATTCAGTGACATTCAGCAACGCTGGACGGGCGAGCAGGTTAAGACAAAACGGATTCGCCATTCTTGGCTCTCCAGTTAATGTCCAGTGGACATTCACATTAGACGGTGCATCTGCCGATATTGACCGAAAGCATAGCTGAACTTTAAAATATTTAAAATATAATATATCATTATAAAGCATTTGTAAACCATTAGTAAATGCTCTATTAACCATTTATAAAGTGTTTTCTGATAATTACTTATTATAAGAACTCCTATTTGTAAAGCATTAGTTCAAATTTGTGAAATCATGTATATGACACATTCATAAATTCAACTGCACCACCTAAACTAAAGTGGCCACAGTCTATTATGTATTCATATGAATTAAGTACAGATAAGTTAGTAAGACATAGTAACTCATATTTGTAAAGCATTAGTTTGGTTTACAAATTCTTTATAACGGAACCTTAAAATAATGTGTTACTAAATATTGTTAAATGTCAAACTGACATTTATCACACTGACCCTAAATCACAAATTCCATGGACGACGAATGGATGCGATTTTTCTCATATGGGCCGTTTCATAAACACACAATGTATGCTTTACCAGTGCTTAGAAAAAATTGGTGCATGTGTGTGTGTGTGTGTGTGTGTGTGTGTGTGTGTGTGTGTGTGTGTGTGTGTGTGTGTGAATTCTGCTAAAGTTTTGCTTTTTTTTTCTTGGCTCATGGATTTGATGTTTTTCCGTTTTAGTTGTTTGTGGCCTATTTTGTCAGGGCTCGATCTGATGACTGAAAAGATAGGTCAGGTTACATAATATCTCTATCTCTCCTTCCCTCTCTTTCTCCCTCTTGCTCTCTCTCTCTCTCTCTCTCTTGCACTCTCTCAGTCTTGCTCTCTCTCTCTCTCTCTCTTGCACTCTCTCAGTCTTGCTCTCTCTCTCTCTCTCTCTTGCACTCTCTCAGTCTTGCTCTCTCTCTCTCTCTCTCTCTTGCACTCTCTCAGTCTTGCTCTCTCTCTTGCACTCTCTCAGTCTTGCTCTCTCTCTCTCTCTCTCTCTTGCACTCTCTCAGTCTTGCTCTCTCTCTCTCTCTCTCTCTCTTGCACTCTCTCTCTCTTGCTCGCTCTCTCTCTCGCTCTTGCTCTATCTCCCTCTTGCTCTCTCTCCCTTGCTTTTTCTCTCAAATACACATTCTCGCAGGAGCACACGCTCTAGTCTCCATCACACACAATGCTCTTTCTGCCCCTTCCCATTACCATCCACCTACTCGTTTATCATCCTCCATTCAATCTTCCGGTCAAAAAAATGAGAACATGCTTTAAATAGACTTTCAAAACCCAGTGGCAAAATCGAAAGAATCCTTTTTTTCCTTCATATTTTCTCTCTTTCCTTTTTTCGGTCCCAGCCTTTCAAAGAGCATATGAAATCACCGCTTCTCTCGCGCTTCGGTTTCTCTCTTTCTACTTCGCCCTGCCTCCTGTTTTATCCATCTGTGTCCTTCTCTGTCCTCCTCTCGTATCTCGTATCTCAGTCCGTATAACACGAGCTGTGTTTGTAAGAACCGAAATGTGCATGTGCGCGGGCGAAAGTCGCACTTACACTGACTTTGACACAGGTAGTATAAATGCAAATTACAAGGTAATATAAATGCAGCAAAATTGTTTTGTTCCACATGAGACAGGGAGAGACTTACAAGAACAACTGATACAGTGATAAATAATCTTTTTCCCTCAATTAAATTCATTTCAATTAAGATGCCTAATGGAGAGGCCTCCTGTGTGACTCAGTCTGTAATGGTGATTGATTTGAGCACAGGCTGAGCGCTATACCATTATGACATCATTATATCATTATGACATCACTAGTTTCTCCGGATAATGCCATTGGCCAACTATCCCTGGAGCCCCGCAGCAGTGGGGAGATATTGGCCTTATCAAGGGCGACTTAAGTCATTCAGGGTTCTTTGACTTAACCACCTAAATTCCCCCTAGCCACTCGCTAGTTGCCTGCAAGTCACCAACGGTCATAGATGAGAGACGATATATCCTTCAGCTGTTGTGTGTGGGTCATAGTGTTAGGGTTCGTCACTTTATCTAATGGAAAATACCCCCTCAAAAAAGCAGCGAGAGAGGGAGGACTGTAAAGAAAATGATCTACTGATACTCTGTACACGCATGTAACATGTATTATGACAATACATGAAGATAACACATTATCTCGCTATCTCTCTTCCTCTCTCCATCTCAGCCTCTCCCCATTTTGTGTATCTTTACTTTTATTATTCTCTTTTTTTTCTCTCATATTTCTATTTTTTTTCCCTTGACTTGTCAAGGGAGCCCAAGACGGGTCTAATTAAGGCAAGCCTGCAGCTTCATTAGCCAGGAGCCCTGCTGAAGAGATTTACACTTCAAAGAATGGAGAGAGGGAGAGAGAGAGAGAGAGAGAGGAGGAGGAGAGAGGGAGAGGGGGAGGGTGGTTGGGGGAGTAGCAGGAGGAGTGGAGAAAGTGTGAGAGGAAAGGAGATGGGAAAATTAGAGAGAAAGATAAAGAGTCTGGGAGAGAGAGATAGCAGGAGGTAGCATGAGGAAGAGGTAGAGAGAGAGAGAGAGAAAGAAAAAACAGACAGCAGATAGCTTAGCGAGTGTTTAGGGAGGAGCGTTCACCGTTATCAATCATTTGTGAATGCCCACTTTTCCCCATCACCCTGCAGCACTAATCCCACTGCCACTTCCCCCCATCACCCTACAGCACTAATCCCACTGCCACTTCCCCCCATCACCCTACAGAACTAATCCTACTGCCCACTTTCCCCCATCACCCTACAGCACTAATCCCACTGCCACTTTCCCAATCACCCTACAGCAGTAATCCCACTGCCACTTCCCCCCATCACCCTACAGCACTAATCCCATCACCCTACAGCACTAATCCCACTGCCACTTCCCCCCATCACCCTACAGCACTCATCCCACTGCCACTTTCCCCCATCACCCTACAGCACTAATCCCACTGCCACTTTCCCCCATCACCCTACAGCACTAATCCCACTGCCACTTTCCCAATCACCCTACAGCACTAATCCCACTGCCACTTCCCCCCATCACCCAACAGCACTAATCCCACTGCCACTTTCCCCATCACCCTACAGCACTAATCCCACTGCCACTTTCGCCCATCACCCTACAGCACTAATCCCACTGCCACTTTCCCAATCACCCTACAGCACTAATCCCACTGCCACATCCCCCATCACCCTACAGCACTAATCCCCACTGCCACTTTCCCCCCATCACCCTACAGCACTAATCCCCACTGCCACTTTCCCCCCATCACCCTGCAGCACTAATCCCACTGCCACTTTCCCCATCACCCTACAGCACTAATCCCACTGCCACTTCCCCCATCACCCTACAGCACTAATCCCACTGCCACTTTTCCCATCACCCTGCAGCACTAATCCCACTGCCACTTTCCCCATCACCCTACAGCACTCATCCCACTGCCACTTTCCCCATCACCCTGCAGCACTAATCCCACTGCCACTTTCCCCAATCACCCTACAGCACTAATCCCACTGCCACTTCCCCCCATCACCCTACAGCACTAATCCCACTGCCACTTTCCCCATCACCCTACAACACTAATCCCACTGCCACTTTCGCCCATCACCCTACAGCACTAATCCCACTGCCACTTCTCCCAATCACCCTACAGCACTAATCCCACTGCCACATCCCCCATCACCCTACAGCACTAATCCCACTGCCACTTTCCCCATCACCCTACAGCACTAATCCCACTGCCCACTTTCCCCCATCACCCTGCAGCACTAATCCCACTGCCACTTTCCCCATCACCCTACTGCACTAATCCCACTGCCACTTCCCCCATCACCCTACAGCACTAATCCCACTGCCACTTTTCCCATCACCCTGCAGCACTAATCCCACTGCCACTTTCCCCATCACCCTACAGCACTCATCCCACTGCCACTTTCCCCATCACCCTGCAGCACTAATCCCACTGCCACTTTCCCCCATCACCCTACAGCACTAATCCCCACTGCCACTTTCCCCCATCAACCCTATAGCACTAATCCCACTGCCATTTTCCCCCATCACCCTACAGCACTAATCCCACTGCAAACTTTCCCCCATCACCCTACAGCACTAATCCCACTGCCACTTTCCCCATCACCCTACAACACTCATCCCACTGAGGAGAAGCAGAGCTCGAGCCAAAGGCACAGCACAGATACAGCTCACTTCCACACATAAGCACACATACACACACACACACACACCACAAACACACACGCATGCACACACACACACTGATGCACACACACGCACACACAGACACCCACAGTACTACATTACAACATGCATGCACCCTGCTTGTAAACACAGGTGCAGTCACACACTCATGCACATGCACACTAAAATGCAGATATTCAGTCTCCCCAAAAAATGCCTTGGGGGATTGAAAACAAAAGCCATAAATAACCTTGGCCATTAACATGCATGCCCACACTGGCACACACACACAGGCACACATGTACAGACATATACACACACACGCACACACACACACACACCACACACACGCATACACCACTACCATCACATTTCACACAGGCACGCCCACAAGCACATGCACTCACACACATACATTCGCAACTTTTTTCTTTGAGGTGCAAAAATGCAAATATTTTTGGCTCGCAGTTCTTAAGCATTCTGTCAGAGCCTTCATTAAAAATTAACTCTTTATTTAACTCACCAGGCCCAGTGAGTCGGTACTGCCTCGGTGCTTTTTATCCAATGTAAAAGTTATAAGTAATTCTGACTGTGGTGAGTGAACTGAAAGCTGAAGAACTCAAGGAGGTTGCCTGCAGAACTGCAGGGTTGATCTGGTTGATGTGTACTGAAATTTTCATAAGATACAGTTATTCTGTCTTTGGCAGCTACCACTGTCACCCTTAAAACATTGGCCTCTTAGTAAATTCTGTCCACACTGTCTCCATCGCAGTACACATATCATTTCCAACATTTTCTCAAAATGTAATGCCTACAGTGAGACAGATGGTGAAGAGAGAGACAGAGGGAGAAAGAGAGAGGCATTGAAAAGGGACACGGTGCAGATTTCCTTTTTTCCATCTTTTTTTATCCCCGCATTCACTGCTCTTTTTCGCTGTGGCACTGAATTTAAATATCTTGTCTAGTCAGAATCATCTTCTCAATCCCCCTTCTCTGTCACCCTTGGGATGAGAGGTATTTTAATCAAATTTGTTAGAGGCTTCCTCTCTCCCCGCTCATCCCCTCCACCCCCTCCCCCAATCATGGACACACCTTCCAAAACTGTACCTCCGTGACTGTAACCCCCACCCCCCCATTTTTCTGTTCACCAACTGCCCCCTCCACACATTATTCTCTCCGTCCCTTATTTAGATGGGACTGACTGAAATGACTCCATTACGGCTCTCCCTGTTAGCAGTTAAATGCCACGTGGTAGGGGGAGGGGTGCTTCCTGTCCCATTACTCTTTACTCCAGTCAGGGGACAGGGAGCCCCTTCCCTCTCCAGCCTACACTCCAAAACCCACTCCTGGAGTCAAAGGTGGGCCGTCTGTCTCAGCCTCCTTAATTACATCCACATCTTATAGGCATTAATACTGACGCTCTTATCCAGAGCGACATACAGATGCAAACCAAACAAAAGGCCTAGATTCGTTCAGCACCAACATCCCAAGCAGCGGTTATGAGGAGCGCCATGGTCGGCCCATAACACCCCAAAGACAGGTAATCCATTGTCACTATAATTAACATGTGGACGGGAAGGTAGAGAAAGGGGGGTATAGGGAATTTTTTTTTTTCTTTGGAGGGGTTATAGGGTAATGTAGGGTACTGTAGATGTGGAAGAGGGGATTGGGCGGGAGAGGCATTTCCTGAAGAAACGAGTCTTCAGTTTATGAAAAGATCCCTAAATCTCCATCTTTAACAGGGAAAGGAAGTCCGCCCTAATAGATGAGTGCTCATACAGCAGCGCCACTGTGAGGACTCTGTGATCTGTGCTTCGGGGCTGTCGGAGCTGGGACGCCACGCTCACAGGTGATGATTAACGGCCCTGCAGGGCACAGAGAGGAGCACAGAGAGGAGCGCAGACCTTCGTTCATTAAGCCGCTCATTAGAGCGAACAAATAAAAACCCGCGGGCCGGAGAGCCGCTTCCATTCTGAGCGGTGATGGATTTCCGCCGTCCTGAGAGACCACGAAAGCAAGAGTGTCCCTCGAGGGTCAAAGGTCACCGGGATAGAAATGTACTGACAGGATCTCTATCCAAGACTAAGTCGGTCGTCTGTGGGCTATACGCAGCCTCCTCTCATCGTGCAGCAAGGACAGAAACCGATCGGGATTGAACAGCAATAGGTGAAATTTAAGGCTGAGATATAGCAGCCAGACGATCTCCAGTGAAGATTGGCATCAGTTCTGTTCAACAGGAAGTGGTATCACACCAAACAGATATTGTACAATAGCTAAACCATCTCATCATGTTATTATTATGGACTTCAACTCCATTTTGTATTTCCAGTGAAGATATTCCAATGCTTGTTGAGAGACCTACAAAAAAATCCATATTTTTATTATAAGTATTATTTAATTTGCGGATTCTCTCAGCCAAAGACACACACGCACACACACGTTAAATTTACGCACTCATCCCACTGCCAACACGTATAGATTGCATAGTTTATCTACTATGCCTTTTCTATACCATCGAGAGATTTCCAGCTATGTGTAAACACAGTTTATCTACTATGCCTTTTTTATACCATCAAGAGATTACCAGCTATTTGTAAAACACAGTTGCTGTGAAATGCACGCATATGCACACAAAATGCAGATGTTCACTCTCCCCAAAAATGCCCTGGAGGGTTGAAAATAACAGCCGTGCATAAAACAACCTTGTATATGAACAGGCATACACAAATGCCCCACACTCAGACACACATACTCACATACATACACGCGTACGTACGTACGTACGTACGTACGTACACACACACACACACACGCACGCACACACACACACACACACACACACACACGCAAACGTACGCAACTAGACCCCCCTCCCCCCTTTTGTAGTAAATCCTGCAGTTTCAAACGTACAAATTACCTTCCATTAGATGTAATTATGGTGTGACAGCATTAAAATGGGTGTGACAGCATTAAAATGGAACAGGACTTCAATTGTTTTAATGTATAAATACTCATATTCAGCTCAGCAAGATTGTCCTCAACTTGGACTACTTTCAGAAAAAAACAGAGAGACTGAGAGGGTCTTGTTGCTTGGTAACAAAATAATGGCTAAGGTGATTGGTTTTGTGAAAACAATTATTTCCTTTGACCTCAAGATAAAAAGATACTGAGGAAAGATGGAGGGAAGGACAAATAGAGAATGGGGGAGAAAATGAATGGATGCTGGCAGAATAACGAAAGTGAAAGAGGAGTGAAGGAAAAACTAAAAACATGCAGGCCTGGAAAAAGGAAAATACAATAAGATGTAAAACAGTAAAAGATGTGCTTATATTGGTATAAAATGTATACATGTATGCTTTTAGAAAACAAGAGAGCTATAATATATGGCAGTAATAGTTTGAGTATTTTGTGTCGCGTAATACCAGCATCATGTTTGCAATTATGCTGCAAAACTATTTAATTTAATGTTACCCCATAATTCAGCCTTTCCGGCAACAATTTCCCACAATTTGTGTATGAATATGAATACTGAAACAGCCAAGTGACTGCTACACAGCCATAAACATAAGACATGCTCAAGCAAGTTACCAATGAGCGTCGCGAACGTTTTAACATATGCAGAGCAAGTTCTGTCAAAAAACTCTTATCATAGCCGACCATGGTCGGCTAGCAATCAAGCGTCCCATACTCAACAAATCACATGCACACACCTCTAACGGGGCGCCCTTTTAAGCCAAGAATCAGTTCTCTCTGTACTGCTTGAATGCTGATGCGCTGCTCTTTGTTTGCTTACGGCTTGTGTTAAAAGAAATTTGCTGTCACCCTCCACCACCCCAGCTTCCACTGTCGTTTGGATCTGCTTTAGTATGGGGGGCTTCTGGTCATCTCCTGTTTAGCGGGGGGAGATGCCCGTGCTCTGGAGCAGTACTAAAGTAGATCCATTCACCGCCAAACTAAAATAATTATGCAGCACATTCATACATTAAACATGCCATTTAATACGCGAGTTGTATCCTGACCAAAATCCAGTTAAATGAAATGACAGTGTTTTAGAACTTTTGCATATAATATTGTCTCAAGCATTATAGTCCTTTTGGTTACATAGATTTCTTTAAGTATAGCCCAAAAGCACTATGTGGCAATAATGTGTATGTTCGCTAATGCTAGTCCTTCACTATGACACTAAAAGGGCCAATGGAAGGAGTGAAACTGCACAAACAGGAAGGAGGACCAATCAGGATTAGGTATGGCTGTATCCCAGCAACAATTGGGTTCCATTTCTCTCCTGGGTTTGTTTGCTTTTCACTTTTTTAAATTTTGTTTTATAGATTCCACTTGGAAACAAAACACTTTATACCCAAGATGGTTTTCCTACTTCTTCAGTAAGTCTTTTCTTTAAGTGATACATGTGTCACAAAGTGATAAGAGAGGGGGAAAAAGCTGAATTTCTCTGGTTATTACGAGGTGCTCAAACTGACATAGTGTTACAGAGGGTCACAATCTGCATGTACAGGATGTACCATACCTCAGGATACTCAAAAACACATAATTTCTTGATGAAACATTGGAAAACATCAAATAAATTTTTTGTCCATAGTTTGTCCTTTAAAACGTTGTGCTGCTTTGATGCACTCTCTGATAATAACAGATAAGCGGCATTGGCCCAGAGGCTGGGATACTGCATCCTAAGCACATTGTCCACTCTTGATTACATGATTGATCCTTTGTTTAATGTAATAAATAACTGAACAAGAGTGGGACTACGGCGTTATAGCTGCTTTTACTGCATGAGCAGTCAGTGCCATGACTAACAGACTGTGTCTCATTAAACAAGTAAACATTCTTTGAGTGCACGCACACAGAAGCTCCACTCTTGGCCTTGATTTGCCGATACATCTGACCATGACGTTCCAGCCATGCACACGCTTTGTCTAATCGAACCTTTAATTCGGACAAACTACTTCATTACAGCTGTAAGTTCAATTCATTTCAAGGAATTTAACATTGCAAGTTGCATTTTAAGCACAAAAGTCCCTAAGCGACGTCGCAAATCAAATTAAATGCTTGCTTAGGCAGCAGACCACAAAAGTAATTTTGTGAAAAACTGCAAAATACATAGGTGAGTCCTTGTCTCATCATGTACAAAATAAGAATGCAAATGTTTCAGATGTACAGCAGGTGGAGTATCTAAGAGACTAAAGATGGTGGCACAGCATCCATTCATGGACCTGTCATTTCCATTCATTTGAAAACACTTTAATAAATGTAACTTTTTTTCATTAATTGTTCATTTAAGTAGACAATATTTCCTCCTTGCACTCTCTGTCAATCACCCGATGCCACACAGCCTATTATTCTGGCAGTATTTTCAAACAATCAATATCATGAGTTTCACTGGGGAAAAGTTAATTACCCAGAAGTCTCTGACAGAGCAGATTACCTGCTAGACAGGGTCTGGTTAGGTATTCACATGTTAAGCCCCAGGTGACAGCACCATGATTGAGATTGTTTGTCCAATTAGCAGCAAGCAGAGACAATTACCCCCCCCCCCCCCCCCCCCCACAGGAAGCTGTGGTTTGTGCTGGAAGACTGACGTACACACGGGGCTTAGCTACGCACACGCTCCCCAATCCTCTTAAAAGAAGTAAAACCCCTTATTACAGACAGATCACGGATTTGTAGAGAGAAAGAGGACGAGACCAGGAGAGGCACTGAGGAGGGTGCATGGGTGTGCGTGTGTGTGTGTGCGCGTGTGTGTGCGCGCGTGTGTGTGTGTGTGTGTGTGTGTGTGCGCGTGTGTGTGTGCGCGCGCGTGTGTGTGTGTGTGTGTGTGTGTGTGCGCGCGTGTGTGGGTGTGTGTGTGTGTGTGTGTGTGCGGGGGGTTGGGGTGAGGGCTGAGGCAGGTGCGTTTGACAGAAGGAAATTGAAAAGGGACTGTAGTGTGTATCTCATATATAGCGTGATCGCCGGGATCACAATGTAATCAAGCACAAAGCAGGTACGGAACATGGCTGTGCTGTATCTCCCCCCCCGCACACGTATGCCAACATGAATGAAGCTGAAATGGGTTTTTCCCCGCTGCTGGAGAATTGCCTGTATAAGTGTGTCTACAGAAGAGCTCTGGCCCTAACATTTGATTCCTTCTCCACTCACACAAAAGGCATCCGGTGCCTTCTGTTTGATTATGGCAGGTATGAGCACCATTCGCGCCAGTGAGCCAATGTTTACATACATCCCCGGCGTCATGCCCAAAGACAAACATGTGGAGCCAACCTAGACTTAACCCAAGGTCTCTCTTTGCCTGCATGTGCATGCAGTGTACCTGATTACTGCTTTTCTAATTAATTCAGCCCAACTGATGTCATAGTTCTTGCCCCCGATACCCACTACAGCTGATCCCTGTCAGTTACAAACACATCAAGAGGAACCTTGAATCCGCATCGCAGGTTCTCTCAAAGCCTTTTTTTTTGTTCCTTTCAGCCTTTTTCTCCGGAGCTTTCTAACAAAGCCAAAATAGCGCCATAAATAGTCGTTCACCTGGTGTCAGGATCCTGTACTTTGTCTGTCTGTTTATTCTGTGTATTTATGTTTCCTGATTTCTTTTGCTTATTTCTCTGATCTTTGTTTTATTGTGCTTATTATTTCCCCGCATTACCCTCGCAATTGTCTATTTATTTTCTCCCGTTTATTCTCTGTGTTTATTATTTTCCTGACTTTGTGTATTGTCTTTAGTATTTTACCATCACTCTAGTTCCCTTGTCAGTCCGCGTTCCATGTTTCCCGAGATTCCACTCCCTGTCTTTGTCATTGCACTATTCGGGTGATTTTGGGTACATTCGGGTTTCCTCTGTATTTTGTATCTCGTTTTCTTCCTTCTGGCTTTCTTAATATTTGTATATAATACTAATGTACTAATCGTACTAACTGTTAGATTAGATTTAATACTAACCTGCTAACAATTTAACGTGTATATTATACTAACCAGCTAACCTACTAACATTAGGGTTTTAGAGTTAGCTACTAATATTACTAATTACTAATTAATCTTGAGTTTCTACCTGCAGCTGTCATTTCCCTCCTCATTATCCTATCCCTGTATCTATCTGTGATTTTGCATTCTCTGCACGTGTGTCCACTTCCGCGTTCCTCCCCTCCGAGCTGTGAACGTGTCTACCTGCTAACCCCAGGCCGTTTGTTATCATCATGTCTACGTGTATTCCAGTCCGTGTCTTACGCCCCCCCCCCCCCCCCCCCCCCGTTAATGTATTATTGGTCCTTGTTAACCCTCATTGTTCTCATTTCCCCTCCTCTGCACACCTGATTCCTCCAGTGTATTTTAGTCTCTAGTTTGCACACGTTCTTACATTTTTCCCTGTGCCAGTGTGTTGCTTCTAGCCTGTGTTTTTTGTAAGTCCTGAGACCCCCTTCCGTCCTTCCGAGTTCTGAGCCTGCTTGTCGTTTTTATTTTGGTTGCCCTTCTGACACTTTGGTTTTAACTCTTGTTTGTTTTCTTGGACCTCGTCTCAGCCTTTCCCTTGTGTACCTTCGCCAGTGACCTCACGGATTTTGTATTTGGACTGTTGACTATTCGCCTGCCTACTGATTTTGTACTTTGTCTTTCTGGTCACCGGGCTTCTGACCTTGGACTGATTAAACTATTATTTTGCCTCATCCTGGTCTGCGTTTGGGTCCCTGTCCTGAACACCCTAACACCTGGCAGATCACATGATCGCGTCCCATGCTCCCTTTGACCGCCTACTCCATCGTGTTAACCACAGGCCTGACTGTGCTGCGAGCTCCGCCGTGCGGAGATGAGACGTGAGGTTTTTTTTTTCCTCGCCCTGAAGTCGCGTGGCTGGAGCAGGGCCACGGGAAGCGCCGCGGGACTGCCATGCGCTCGGCGCTCAGTTCTACGTTCTTTGGGTTTCCGTGACGCCGCCCCTTGTGGTCACCCCTCAAGTGAAACCGCGCGTAAATAAATGACAAGATTGCTGAAGAGGAAAGACACAGTGAGTGGATGAGGCACAGAGAGAGAGAGAGAGAGTCGCAATGATAGGTTTCTGTCTGTAACAAACTCATACAGTAGCAGAGCCTGAAGCAAGCCTGTAATTACGCAGAGAGCTCTTTCTCTCATTTTCTCTGTCTCTCTCTCCCTTTCACTATCTCTTTCTATGTCCCTCTCAACTCCCTACACTCCATCTCTATCTCGTTTGGGACCTGTGTCACTTTGAATCGAGGGGATTGGAACATCTTCAACGGCTCTATTGATAAACCCAGCTCTGTCTGTCTTTCTATATGTCTGTATCTATTCTATCTCAACTACATAACTCTAAAAAGCCACGCCCCCCCACACCTTCCCTCCATTTTACAATTACCATTATCTGAGTGTGGAAGGGAGTAAGGGTCACATTTTAAGGGCAAGTGAAGTGATTGGCTGTCATCAGCCCCTGGCAGCGATTTGAGCAGGCTGCACGGGGAGAGCTGTGTTCCTCTCATTACCGCCACATCAGAGAGGAGATGCATACCCCTCTGGAACACCAGGACCAATCAGCACTATACAAGCGGGGACAAAAAACAGAGACGGCCCTGACACAATGAGCTCCAATCACAGCGGCACCAGCTGTAAAGTGGATACGGTAGGACAGAAGTGCCCCTTGGCAGCAATGTTAGCAGAGCTAGGGCAAAGTACAAATGTGACTGTAATAAACGCGTAATAAAATTGTAATAAACTGTATATTCAATTGCTTTAACTGATCAATTCAGTGCTGAGAACAACAAAAAAATCAACAGACCTCTCCAAGACCAGGGGTAGCCATCCTGTTCACAGTGGTAAATGTAATACAGCTGTCATGGAACAGTGTAAGGCCTTTCGCCTACTGAAAGGCGAAAAAGGTTTTTTGTTTTTTTTTCATAAAATGCAAGCTAACATTGGTCTGACATGATGTGTGCTCAGAGTATTTCCTGAGGAATTCATTTTTAAGCAAGTATCTGCTATTTTCAAGATAGCTTAAGGCAGCAAGCTTCAGTTGGAGAAACCTTTTACATTTGAGTGATCAGGCAATGGAAGGAAAAACCTTTGTGTGAGAATAGTTAACCTCGTGTGTAGTTATTGTGTAGTGATTCTATTGTATTGGTTGTTACCTTAGAGTATATAATATGTAGAGACAATAGAAACCAATGGGGAATATATCCGAACCAGGAAGTTTTATTTTTTTAAAATTTGTTTCTGATTTTTCCCCATTTTTCTCCCAATTTAGTAGCCAATTGAACCCCTATTCTAATTCAATTTCCCCCCGTGTAGTAACCGCTAGAGAACCACCGCTACACAACCCTGTCAGCCGGTAGTAGGAAGGAGGTCGCCACGTCCTCTACAGGGCGCGACTCCTCGAGCCCCTGACCGTGAATCCAGCTCGCCCAGGGCCGCTATGCGCGCAGCGATTCTCTCCGAGCCCCTCCCCCCACCCGGAAGCAGCCGCCAATTGCTGCTCCCACAGGGCGCCGGCCATGCTCGGATCTGGCAGGACCGGGGCGCGAACCCCGATCCTCGGAGCACAACTGCACCGACTGAAAGTCGGCGCTCTTACCGTTGTACCACGCGACGGCCTGGAAGTTTTAATTTTGCACTCAAGTCGCATGCACAGTTGTGTTCTTGGAGTCACGTGTACAACGAGGACGGCGCAGAAAGTGACGAGAAGGCGGCTACGTCAAAGGCTTACGAGTATGTAATTGGTTGCCAACTAGCGCGCAAAAATACGACGTAGGTCAAAATAACAATAAAAAATGTATCTTTGTCTGTGTGGTAAGAAAAAAATATTTGACCATGGAAAAAAAAAATTGTAATGCACAGAGTCAACATCAATATATGAGTATTTTTTATTTTTTTGCTGTCAAAAATTTATGGTGCCCAATGTGGAAACTGGCTTTTTGAGCGCAGTTATAGATATCAGCAGAGGGCGACATTATAGTGCTGAGAGCCGAAAGCTAGCCCCTTGGTTCTTACCAAAAAACATCATGACTGCTCTGTGTGTGGAATTGGACCATCAATCCAGTCACTAAAGGATGCCCTACAAATGTTATTTTGTGCACTTTAATAATTACCCAATAAGCATTGCTTAAGCTTCCCCCTCCCCACAGCATGCACACGCATATACAAACACACACACAAACACACACACACACACACACACGCACACACACACAGTCTCAGGCTTCCTGATAATCTGTCTCACACTGCTGAGACGGTTGTCCCTCTGACCACCCGGGAATCAGCCTCAATTTCCCGCACCGGGCTGACCCCTCCCCCCTCGGCCACCATGCCCATGTCTTAGGACTGCCCCTCCAAACTGAGGACAGGCACCTGGAGGGGTCAGGTGACATTTCCCGTGTTCTGGTGTCACCTCCCCTATCCTTGCCCTGAGCAGGGCTGTGATGGGGATGCCCCTCGGACAGGTTTACTGGTTTACACTTTTCTGACTGAGAGATTTGTACTTCTGTTTGTTTGAGATCCGAGCCTCTGCTCCCTCTCTCTCTCTCTCTCTCTCTCTCTCTCTCTCTCTCTCTCCCTCTCTCTCTCTCTCCCTCCCCCTCTCTCACACTCTCTCTCTCTGTCATGCTCTCCTTCTCTCTTCCTCCATGTCTCTCTTGCACTCTTGCTCTTTTATGCTCTCTCTCTCTCTCTCTCTCTCTCTCTCTCTCTCTCTCTCTCTCTCTCTCGCTCAGTCTCTCTTTATTAGTGGTATCTGTCTCCATCTTAATTCCCATGCCAAATGCAGTGCTATCTCCCCCCACATAGTGTTCCCTTTCACAAACTTTCCCAATTCCCAATTATTTTCGACCTGTCACTCTCCACCCCTCTCCGCTCTTCGTCCAGTTATCACAAATCGAGCATAGCGTCAGTTCAGGCAGGTCACGAGAGTGAAACCCGGCCATAGTTAATCAGCTGACAGCTCAGCTGAGTAGTGACGATTCACCCATCAGTCCATTCACATAACAAGGCGGTCTATTTAACCGCCTCGCCCTACCATGGTGGATCCCCTGTCAGCACACTCGCTGCACACAACCCCCCCCCCCCCCCCCCCCCCCCCTCCACCCAGCTCCATCCTCTTCAGTTTCCCATTGCGCACATACACCTAGCCTATATCGCTCCTGTATGAATCACTAACATTTTTCGAGTGCCTACTGATTTCTTTTCCTCTCTCCCTTCCCGCTTCGGCGGTAGCTATAGATGAACAAACATCGTTCTCCAGAAGCAGACGGTCAGCTCCAGCTCCATGCATGTACCCAGCTATGATGCACCTGCCGGGCTTCGATCAGTCTTCCTCACCGGCTCCTTATACATTGACATTTTCATATGTTCGGTCTACAAATTTCTATTCCGTAATCAGCATTTAGTAACCGGTGCCAGTCAGCGGCGGATGGACTTCCCCCTCAGAGTCAGGTTCTGCCCAAGGTTTCTTCCTGCTAACAGGGAGTTTTTCCTTGCCACTGTCGCCCTAGGCATGCTCTACAGGGTTTCAGGCCCGGTTCCTTGTAAAATTGTTGTGATAATGACACTTAAAAGTGCCATTTATATATATATATATATAACTGACTGAATGGAATCTGTCAAAACCATTCTCAGTGCTGCGGTTCTGTTCTAGCGTAACCCTAATACCCATGCTTGCTCGCGTGGATGGGCGGGAGGGCTTGGTGAACAGAACCATACCGCCAAACCTAAAATGTATTGTTTCATAATGTCAATAAAGTTATTTGAACAACAGTGGCCTGACTGAAACCGATTTCTCATTTCCTCATCCCCCCCTTTTACCCCTCTCACACTTTCACTCCCACTTTGCTCTCTCTCCGTCTTTCCTCTGCGTCTCTGTCCCGCCGGGAGGCGGTGTCCATGTTACGCCCTCGTTCTCTTCCCTGTCACAGACTGAAAATAGCAGAGCAACAATGCGGCGTACTGACACCCGGAATCTACACAATGCCCCGTCCGACAGACAGCCGGATGCACAGATGCCCACCCCCCCCTCCTCCCGCTGTGGCGGGACCCTGCCACGAGTCGCGGTGAAGCGCGACTCCCGCCGCTGCGCCAGATGCCGTGCGTTTCCTGCCTGAACTGGCTGGGTTCACACTTGTGGAATGCAAATGGCCTGGAATACGCATCCGTGCTTGTCCACAGCTGTTTCAGCGGCGCTAACGCTAACCGGAGAATGTGCCGCTCCCCGTAGCCGGCCAGTGCGCAGTGCAGCATCATGACTCGTCGCGCGCTGACGGATCGCGGCCGTCGCGGCCGTCGGAGGCTCCTTCTCTCCCTGCCTGCGCAGTGGTATTCACCTCATGCTTTGTCCAAGGCCCCATCTGCAGCTTTGATGAGGTAATAATCTGAGAGGTTTTTCAGGCTCGCTGAACTATCCTAACAGGAACACCCTCAGGGCGTCGAGGAGAGAAGCGCATCGGCGGCCACGTCTGTACGGTCCCCCTCAGTCCCTCCTCGGGAGTCTCCGGGAGCCGGGCTGGGCGGACTGTCCTACCCACGAGGATCATGCAGAGAGGCCCGCCCCCCCAGTGGCCAGTGGCTGAGGCACAGCATCTCTTGCGGGACACAGCTCATGTACGCTGACTGTGCTGGGAGTGACAGGGAGGGCTCGGCAAATGAAACTGATGCCGTGAGCCTGTGAGCGTTCATGGGTTTGACAACTGGGATGGGTTTGACAACTCTATAGCACAGCTATAGAGGACAGGCAGAACTTCCATAAGGACCATCCACGATCTAACCCGCTTAATTCCAAAGCAAACTCACGTGCAAGCTCCACGCAGAAAGGCCCTCGGCCAGGATTTGAGCTCGGTACCTTCTCGCTGTGAGGCAACGGTGGCAACCAGTGCACCACCGGGTGCAAAAGCCAGGCTCTGAACAACTGCCATTGTTTCTCTCTGCCTTTCACAACATACCCAGCGTTTCAGGAGTGTTTTCAGCAAGCTGTTTTCTCAGAAGAAAAGGCGAAAAGCCCCAGCATTGAGCCCCTGTATTTCCAGATCGATTAATGCCCCCCTGGGAAGAGTAACTGACTGCTGGGAAATCTCCCGCAGAGCTAATCCTCATGGATACCTTTCCTGGGGGAGGGGAGGTGGGGGCAGGTCTGCCGAGATCACCGAAAGGGCTCTGACACAATGAACTCAGACCACCGTGTGAAGGATATATCCGGGAGCGATGTTGAGACCAGGGGAGGGCTATGTTCATGACCTGATGATGATAGGATTCTTCATGACCTGATGATGATAGGATTCTTCATGACCTGATGATGATAGGATTCGTCATGACCTGATGATGATAGGATTCTTCATGACCTGATGATGATAGGATTCTTCATGACCTGATGATGATAGGATTCTTCATGACCTGATGATGACAGGATTCCTGTGTTTGTGAGAGATGGGGGAACATCTGCTGGTGTGTATTACAGCCCGTGGATCCACATGGGAACAGGACAGCGGACAACCTCTGGGGCTCAGGCCTACAGACGCCAGGGAGGCCCAGAGGTGCACCACATTACCAGTGACCAGGTAGACGAGGGGGAATTAATTTTGGGGACCGGGTCACTTTCACGGCTGAGACAGACAGACGCCCCTCCCCCGCAATCCATCCCAGTATTATCTGTGCTCGTTTTATGGGGGGGGAGGGGGGGGGTGAACTGCTCAAGACGAGTTGCCATCATTTCCGCCCGGCCTGGCTAAAAATGAACAAGGAGCCCCTCCCTGAGAGAGGCAGCGAGCGGAGGGGCCTCTGTCTCAGGATGATGTCAGAGGGGCCCCAGACATCAAGAGAGGAAATCAAGCGAAGCGAGCGAGCAAAACCGAGAGAGAGAGAGAGAGAGAGAGAGAGAGAGAGAGAGAGAGAGAGAAAGAGGTGGAATTGCAAACGGCCAGAAGACGAACGAAGCCCAGAGATGCGATCTCTAAATGACGTATGCATGCGATGAGACTCTCAATGTTGAGGCTGTGGGAGCTTGGGGGTGGGGAGGGGATTGTGGGATGACGGAGGGGGAGAGACCTTTCTGAACTGCTCAGGCAGGACGTCTGGACGGCAGATAGGGAACGTGCCTGGAGAGAAAGCACAGAGGTCATATTATTTGTTTAGGGACAATGCACATTAATCACATTCCGGTAAAAGCGCCAGAGTTAGCCAGGGAGGCTCATTTTCACCTGTATTCCCCACAGAGGGAGTCAGACTTTAAGTCAATAAACCCAGACAAATATCCAATCGCTGAGAAAAGACCCCCCAAACTGAACACGCAGGGGCTGGAGATAGAGAAGGGTGGGGGTGCGGGAGGGGGCGCATGGGTAGAAACTCCACCCTGCTAATCGGCAGCCGTGCAGGACGTGCAGAAAGTCGTATAGATGAGAAGGGGAGACTGCAGCAGTCACGCAGAGGGCAGTGGACTTCTCACAGACCAAGTGCAACTATGAAACGCTATGCAAATAGCCCCATGAAATATGTATAAGTGCAGCGGCAGAATCCGGCGGAATTCAATTAAGGCTAATGAGATTAGCGTGGGGGGAGGGGGTGGGCGCACATCAGTCACAGGAGCGGGGCGCAAGGAGCAGCGAGGTTCCTGGCAAAGCCGCGGGGGAATAAACTCCAGTGAGCGAGAGGTGGGTTCAGCGTTTCCAAAAATGTGTCGGCTGGATTTCGCTCACGTCTGGAACAACCCCCCGCCTCTCTCCCCCTCCCCAATCCCGTGTCTGGCGACAGGCTGCGGTGGCTCCAGCGGGGGGGTGGGGGGGGGACGGCGGTTGACGTCCGGCGATGCTGGCGGCGCCGCGCCCGTGGATCGGAGCCGCAGGGACTTATTTGGGCTGCGGGTGGCGCTCCTCGGACAATTAAACCGTCAGTGAAAAAAGAAAAGCTCTCCTGAGGGACGTTCTGTCCCCTCCACCCCCCGGAGAAGGCCAAGCCGCTTGGAATCCTAATGCAGAATTATAACAGCATGAGTTAATCATCGTTCCCCACAGCACCGATGAAGGAGGTGGCGATGCCCAACCGAGGCGACGCCATCCTGCAAGCCTCTATTAGTCTGGTGCGTGCGTCTGGACCGACTGCCAGTTCTGAAATCAATCCAGAAAATTACTTCCTTAAAGTGAAATCAAGCGGTGAGAAAGAGGGAAGGCGGAAAAATATTCTAAAGCGGGAATCACGAATATAGTGTGAGGATTAACTTGAGCCATATTGGCTCAGAGGGCCACAGTGAAGTGTACGGTCAGGGGCACACAGCAGACAGATGGCCTGATAGCACTACCCGTATCAGTGAAGTATCTTTGCAGGAGGAGTCATCTTGGAAACGGCGGAAAGTTCCACACTTACTAAATGGAGCGATTAGTTGAGAGGACAAGGATTTTGTTGAAAAAAAAGCTCTTTTAGCCCTGGGGGGGTGAGCTGACGGGTGGGATGGAGCGGCACAAGGAGGGAAAATTTTGGCGGCTGACGGAGCGCGCGGATTAGGAACGGGACGGTATCTCTAACCATTAAACTAATGTCACCTGACACAAGTGCGCTGGGCAGCCCGCTAAGCAGGGGAGCTGTCTCCCAGGGTAAGGAGAGCGGAGTACGTGTCGGTGGTCTAAAGTACGCAGTTATTCTGAGCCCGTAGTACTCAGCCGTGAGGCGTGTGCAGCCTAGCCTTATTTAGGTCTCTCTTAGACGTCAAAAAAATTGAATTAATTTTAAAAATTACTCTCGCATTCATTGCCGTTTCACTTCAAAGTCAAGAACTCACACTGGTTACTGAAGCCCGGACTAATTTGGGCGATTGTATAGATTCAGGATACCAGTACAAAAAAGCTTGACCCAGGGCTTGAAAAACGGAAAAACAGCAGAAAGCCAGACCCCGCAAGCCCCCCCCCCCCGGTTTAACAAGCCCCAAACACAGAGGAGAGAGCTCCACAACTTGGCCACCTGCTCTCTCCCTGATCCCCAGCAACGCTCTGACTTTAGCTCTTCATCTGTTGCTGTTCACGGCATCCAGCAATAGCTCCCTCAGGATCGACGGCAAAACCCTTTAAACTCGCTCGACGGCAGGCTTTCACGCCTGCCGCTCTGACAGGGCATATCCCCGTCCACCTCAGGAGCATAGGAGGTAAATATACACCCGCAAGCTGTGCTCTCACCACACAACTTTAAATCACAGAGTCAGGCAGGGGCAGCAGATGGCTCTGGGTTCAAGGCTAGCAGGAAATAGTGACAAACAGGGACCCACTGGAACCCTGAGCCTCCAACCCACACCCCACCTCACCCCAAACAGACACACATACACAGTAAAATGCCCAGCGTTAATACAACTCTCACAGAGTTTATGGGAGTCCACTCTAGCTATAGTGGACTCATTTAAACTCCGTAAGAGTTTATTTAACACTGAACATTTTACGGTGTGCATAGACACACACACACACACACACACACACACACACACACACACACACACACACACACACACACACACACACACACACACACAAACATGCCTCCAGCAGAACAAAGCCATAACCATGTCACACACCGGGCTTTATGTTAACTCTGAGTAACTTTTCCAATGACGGCCAGGAAACCCCAGAGGCAGAAAATAAAATTATTTAATCATTTTTAATGGCCTTCATATTTCCCAGATAAAATGAGGGATTAAGTGGAAATATGCCAAGACCCATTCCACTGGCGCTCGGCTCACTGAGGTTTGAACATATTTCACTACATTGCCTCGCCACGGTTACCTTACAGCTACATACCAGTACAAGCTTGGAGGTCGCAAGACAAACGTTTTTGTGGACAAAGCCCTGTAAAAGTGTATGGACGTTACCTCGTGCAACAGGAAGACGTCATACTGAACCCCTTCCCCTGTGTGTATTGAGAGGAACCTTGTGCCTGTTAAAACGCAGCAAAATGGTGCATTTTACTACCCCCCCCCCCCCCCACCACACACACACAAACACACACACACACACACACACACACACACACACGTATGCACGCATGCACACACAAACACACACACACACGTATGCACGCATGCACACACACACACACACACACACACACACACACACACACACACACCTCGGCACAGTGATAGTTTTTTTTTTTTTTGCTCAATTTTCCTTCTGTTTCCCTGTGCAGCGTCTTTGTGACAGTTCTCTGTAAAAAGCGCTATACAAATAAAATTGAATTGAATTGAATTGAATAGTGCCACACAGGGAAGAAGGGTCTTGGAAGGTAGATTATTCCCCACATCATGGTACAACACAATAGGCCTGTAGCTTTCTGCATTTGCACATATTCTACACCTACCCTTCCCACAACACAATCTGTTACACCATTCAGCAGATTCTGCATTTGCAATACCTTTCTTATTCATAATGTAAACTAACATTCAAGAGGTCCACTACCACAAACTCGTTATGCTCTTGCTGAAGTTCACAAAAAACTTTGCTGCCCTTTGGACAGACTTCAAGCTAAAATTGACAGCAACTTCCAACAAATATCTATTGTTTCATTTATTAATTGAAAGCTCCCCAACTACAGAGGAAAACTATTGAACAGCTGGGAACAGATGCTTTCAATGCTATCGGCCTTCAGCAGAATGAGACCATTCTTGTTTCAAAACACGAGGCAAACTCTCTCTCTCTCTCTCTCTCTCTCTCTCTCAGTATCTCTATCTCACTCTCTCTCTCTCTCTCACTATCTCTATGTGTCTCTCTCTCTCTCTCTCACACTCTCTCTCTCACTATCTCTATCTCTATGTCTCTCTCTCGCTCTCACTCTCTCTCACCTGTCCTCCTGCGGTCACTGGCTCTCTGTTCTTCTGAAGGCTGACCGCTAAGGTGTGGCGGGTCTCCTGTGGGCTGGCGCCCCGTACGGTTTTGGGTCGCGCACGGCTGTTCCTCCTGGGTCCTTGGAGCCCTCCTGTCCCCTGAGGAGGACTACGCTGGAGCTTTGCTTCTCTGCCTCCGTTTGGTTACTTTCCCAGAAGATCTGCCTGGTCTTGGCTCCTGGGTCTTAAGTGGCAAAGACAGCGCCCATCGATGCACACGAGTATATCTGCATCCGCTCCAATCAGGCCTGGCGCACAACGCTCAGTCGGGTTGCTGGTGAAAGGAGAACATGATAGAGAGACAGAGGTAGAGAGAGAGGGAGAGAAAGGGGTAGAGAGAGAGAGGGAGAAAGAGGGGTAGAGAGAGAGAGGGAGAAAGAGGGGTAGAGAGAGTGAGGGCGAGATAGAGAAATTTCAGCTTGGCCATGAATGAACTGAAAGAGAAAGCAAGAAGGGCTTTCTATGCCATCAAAAAATCAATCAAAATTTAAATTCCAATTAGGATCTGGCTCAAAATATTAGAATCGGTGATCAAACCAATTGCACTTTATGGCAGTGAGGTGTGGGGTCCGCTTACACATTTAGATTTTGTTAAATGGGACAAACATCCAATTGAGACCCTGCATGCTGAACTCTGTAAAAGCATCCTCCAGATACAGAGGAAAACCCCAAACAATGCATGCAGGGCAGAATTAGGCCAATATCCGCTAATAATAAACATCCAAAAAAGAGCCATCAAATTCTGGAAACACTTAAAAATGAGCGACCCCAAATCATATCATTATAAAGCCCTGCACTGCCAAGAGCTGAACATAGAAATTAGTCTCCTCAGCCTGCTGGTCCTGAGGCTGAGTTCACTCACAGATACTAACACTACTAACACCAATCAGCCTTGGGACAGCGATGCATTATTTCACACAATTAGACCAAACCAAATTATAATGAAAGAAAAAGAAAACTATATCACTTATTGGAACAAAACCACAAAAAATCAACACAAGCTTGAATGCTATTTGGCCCTAAAAAGACAGTGCACTTTGGCAGAATATTTGACTATGGTGACTGATGACAAATTGAGAAAAGCATTGACAATGTACAGACTCAGTGAGCACAGCCTGGCCATAGAAACCGGCCGTCACAGACAGACCTGGCTGCCCAGAGAGGACAGGCTGTGCTCCCACTGCGATCAGGGGCCAGTGGAGACAGAGCTGCATTTCCTAATGGAATGCACAAAATACCAGGAAATTAGAACACATTTCTTTTCAAAAACTGGAGCAATGTTACCCAAATTCCCAATTTATAATAATCTTGAAAAGCTCCCCTACATACTCGGGGAGAAAACTGAATGTGTGGCATTGGCTGCAACTTACGTGGCCTCCTGTCACAAAATGAGGGACAACCAGTGAGACACCATCTCCTTTATCTGAATTGTTATTGCTATTGTTATTGTTACTGTCCTTATTAGTGTTTGTCATTCAACAATTCATCTAGATTGTCTGTAGATTTGGTTATTTATTATTTATGTATTTATTATTTATATACATTATTTTTTATTAAATTTCTTTCTATTATTCCAGTGTATTAGTCCTATGTCATGTGTCATTGTTAATTGTTTTATTGTTAATTGCTTTGGCAATATTGTTTTTATACAATTATGCCAATAAAGCATTATTGAATTGAATTGATAGGGGTAGAGAGAGTGAGGGAGAGAGAGGGAGAGAGAGGGGTAGAGAGTGAGGGAGAGAGGGATAGAGAGAGAGGGAGAGAGATGGGTAGAGAGAGTGAGGGAGAGAGAGGGGTAGAGAGAGCGAGGGAGAGATGGGTAGAGAGAGAGGGAGAGAGGGGTAGAGAGAGCGAGATAGGCAGAGAGAGTGAGGGAGAGAGTGAGAGAGAGAGGTAGAGAGAAAGAGGAATAGACAGTGGTAGAGAGAGTGAGGGAGAGTGAGAGATGGGTAGAGAGAGCGAGGGAGAGAGGAAGAGATGGGTAGAGAGAGCGAGGGAGAGGAAAGCGAGGTTAGAGGAGGCCAAAAAACAAACAGTAGTTTGAATATCAAATGATCTAATTCACATTCCATTCTCAGTCTGCACTGACAACAATTTAGTTATTTTTCCCAAAGCCCTAAAAACATTACACATGCATGTATGCGTGTATAACATAATGTTCTTACTGGAAATCTGCAATTACACAAACATTTCAGGTCATTAACATTTATATTATTGCTGCCATTTTAGCATACCCACGGCGATGCACAAATAATGTCAGCGGCACCACCGCGCTCGCATCATTATCATATGTACATACATGACTGAGCATTCAAATGTCAGTAGAAAAAGTACATTTAAAATGCAAATGAAAAATTAACAACGTGCCAAGCCTGCACCATTAGACGAGGTAGGTGGAGGAGGAGAGAAACGAAGGCCGGCGATTGGACGGCCCCAGACAGGTCAACCGCAAAGTGCAAACGTGATGGGTCTTAACAGCATCTAAACCCCCTTAAGTACAGTGCATGCGAGTTGCTCATTAACACACAAATCTGACAGGAACGATCAGCTGAATGTCAGCATAGCGCCGTTACGCTCTGGTTTCCCCCCCCCTGATCCCGAGTAGGGGCAGGAATGGGGTTATAGCTCTCTGCCTTCATCCATCACACATTTCAAGCCTCACCCGTAGTTCACCAGGGAGCTTTTCATTGCCACTGTTGCCTTTGGCTTGCTCTTGTTGGGGTTTTTGTCAGGGCTTTCTGTGAAGCGTATTGTGACAATTGGTCGTGAAATGCGCTATATAAATAAATATTGATTTGATTTGATTTGATTTGATATGATTAGTTGCAAACTCAGCCTGATAGGTCAGCACAGCTATCATTAGATCCAATAGAAACGGAGAGGGGCGCAGTGGGCGGGGCCAGAGTGCATGCGGCCAGATGGGTGCTCTCCTAAACCCCGTGGCGCTTCGCCGCTGATTGCGGAGCGGCAAGGGCGGAGAAAACCGCTTAAACGGAGCGGAACCTGTCAGCCGGCGGCAGTCGTCACGCGATTTGTGTCGGCCTCCATCGTGCTTCGTTGGTTGTGATGATTAAATATCTTTCCGAGTCGTCTTTGCCTAGAGCTCAGACGGGCACAAGCGGCAGGTGCCATTCCGTTCGTTCGTTCGATTTTAAATGGAGTTGAAACCACGCCCGTTCGCCACAAACTCGCCACAAACTCGCCATGCACCAGCCGGGCTTTGGAGCACACCCATTCACTAATTCTGACAGCAACAGGGGTCAGGGACAGGGGTCAGGGAACAGAAAGCGATGGAGATGTGGAAAGTGAGGGAGAGAGAGAGAGAGAAAGAGGGAGAGGCAAAGAGAAGGACAGAGAGCGCCGGGGGAAATGTGCAGGGGCTTGTCTGTAAGATTATACAATAGCAAAGAGAAAAGTACTGGGGGATGAAGCCAGAGAGGAAATGAGGGCTTTCTACAAGAGATGAAAATGATGTTTCGATCCATCGTGGCACCAATCAATCAGGCAGGGAGGCGTGACCAGACTCGAGGAGGTAAGGAGGGCGAGGGAAACGGATCAAGGGGGGGCAGGAGCGCGAGCCCGACACCGAAAACAGGGGGAGGATTCGGGAAAAAGACGGAAAAAAAAACGGCAAGAAATGCAGAGGGGAACAAAAGGACAGAGAAAGGCGGAGGAGGACAAAGAAGAAGAGAGAGGAAGATTAACTGAGATTGAGATTGAACAGGGGCGGGGGCACTGGGCAGATGATAAATAAGCCAAATTAGAAAGTTGGGGCTCAGCGAGCGAAGTGATTGCGGCGAATGAAAGAGAAGAAGGGATGATGAGGGGATAACGAACAGCCGCTCGGGGACGGGAAACTGGCGAGCTCGGAGAACGACTGAATCAAAGATGAACTGAAGAAGGAAGCAGAGAACCATACATTGAGTGGGAGGCCTTACGCTCACTATCGCACCGTTGCCCCTGGCAACCATCTCTCTCTCTCTTTCTTTCTCTCTCTCTCTCATTCTCTCTTCTCTCACTCTCTTTCTCTCTGATTTATTCTGCCTTTCACGAGCAAACACATCCTCCTTGCTTGTCACTTGCAGACAGCTCAGTAGGAGAGGAGGGGATATGCCTCCGGCAGCCACTGTGTTAGAGCCCAGGGTCCACTACACACATTAACTGGCCCTCACTGTGACACACAAACCAAGCAGGTCCTCCCACAGCCATGGAAGACCTCACAAGGTGGTAGAAACAGGAACTGTAAATAATCAGTGTTTGTTATTCTGCAGAAGGGGAGTCAGTTCACACAACAAAATGTATGTCCAAAGTAATGTAATACACACATATAAACACAATATATATACACATATATCATTTAAATCATTCACACATTTTAATCCCAACAGCCAGAACTCTGTTTGAACCTCTAATGCAGTGTTTTTTAAACCGGTGCGTCCCAATATTCTTCACTCCCCACCTCCTTTCCTCCACTCCCCCACTACCGCTCCTCTCCTACCCGGAAATATGCAAAACTGCCTGAACGTTTTGAGTACTTGCATGTGCATTTGCATGTACAGCATACAATGTACCTGACATTGCGGTTTGCGTCAAGACAGTAATTAATATGTAACCATTAATACGTAATTAAGATGTAATCAGCAACATTAGATTAAAACACAAAGATCCGTTTCCGGGGCACAGAGGAGAGGAGGTGGCAGTGGAGGAAAGGAGGGTGCATCTTTCGAGTATTGGGACGCACCCTAAGTGTGCCGTCAGAGGGGGGGTGTGGGGGGGATTGGCGCGGTGAGGGTTGAGGGAAAAGGGCAGAGGGCTGGATGTGTGGGTTCTTGGGGGGTGCAGGGGAGGGGGTGTAAAAAAAGGTCTTATTAACAAAGAAAGACCACTTCTCTAAGGCATCAAGCTCCACTGCACCAGGGGCAAGCTGAAGCTGTATCAAATCAGAGGTGTGTCCTGAACCTGCAATCTGCAGATGGATGGAGTCAAGAGTCTATTATTGTCCTCACACTCTGGACCAATAATAACACAGAAGCTGTCCAAGACAGATGCCCCAGCACACACATCAACAAAGCATGCTGGGAACACACAGTTACCACTTATAGTTTGATTATCGTAAAACAAAAAGCAAAGATGGTGCCAGAACTAATGTATTTCATCCAAAGGCTTAATCGGGGTGTTGGACGAAATGTGTTGCTCCTAGCACCACCTGTGCCATTTCATGCCAAGTCTGTATGGCTATTAAAGTAAGGTCTACAATAAATGTTTTATAGTTTGCTGTCCTTGTTGTCCTTATTTTCACACTGTTGTTTCAGCACCTTCTTCCATCTCTTTGATATGAGAGTTATTCCGCGCTGAGGCACACTGGGAGTGGAATTAGATCTTGTTATCTAGGGCAGAGAAGTGAGAGGACAACTATGGAGGGTCACGTGGAAGACGATAACGGGGGCGAAGAGCATCGTGAGAGAGGGGTGATTCAACGGATTTCCCATTGGAGCCATTTCCCATCGGGATCCACACGCCGGACGATCACAAGCCCCGGTTTATCCGGTCGCTCGAGCGGGCCCATTTATGCGGGTTTACATGAGATATTTATCGCTTACACAAAACCAGATTGAAAAATAAATGAGGACACGCATTCTCCCTTTTAGCTCTGTGTAAAGCCATTCCAGGCTTCAAGCATCTCACAGGAAACTGGCCTTTATTTCCTCCCCCCCGAGACCACACGTAGTGGCCTCTTTATCACCGGCTGCGCGCGTGCAGGACGCGTAGAGATTACCTGCGCGGCGTAGGCCACGCCGTTGGTTCACGCGATAGGCTCGCACATCGTTCGAGAAGTGGGAAGCAACGCGCCTCACTGCCAAGTGTTGGGAGCCCTCTAACCGGATTTGAGATGGAAAGCCTGACTGACTTATTACGGATTCACAGCAACGCTCGCGGGGGAAAAGACGAAATACATCTCCTAATCCTATTGGAGACCAAGAGACATTATCAGAGGAAAAGGTTTACAGTTGTCTTTATCAATGCAGCTAACGCAAGTCCTGACAATTACATTATACGAAATGCGCACGGCAAAAAAAATATATATATATATTTGCGCGGTGCAGGAAGTATCAGACGTTATTATATCCGCGCTTTAGTCCTGATGCCGTTAAGAAAAGAGACGTGTCATATAGTCGACCGTAATGCGGAGCTCATTCATTGTCTGAATCCGTTCCCTTCTACAGGCCGCCTTCATTCTGTTCTGAGACTCAACGCATTTCAGAACCCCGACGAACAGGCGCCATCGGTATGATGCACGCAGACGCCTAACCCAGGGTCCGCTTTTTCCTTTATCTTGTTCCATTCAGTGCTATTCAATAGCCAACCCATGTATCTTTTGACGACTTTTTAATTGATTATATAATTTCCCCAACTACACCTATTGAGTTGCCGCTACGTCACCCACAACCTTCAAGGACCTTGTGAGCTGAACAATGCCCGCGGTCCTCCAAGGCCACACAGGGCTACGTACAGGGCAGCTTTAGCCAATCAGAGGAGAGGCGCATCTCTCACCTGTTCTCCTATTCTCAGCCATCCGTGGCCACTGGGCCCGGGTTCAAGCCATCACATTATACTTCTTGAACCGGACCTGACACTGCAGTTCTGGAAATCAATTTAATTGATGCGGAATCGATCGGACCTGCGAAACCTTTTGCCATTGGCGCTCTCTCCGGTCCCGCTAGCCCCGCCCCCCGTTGTGGTCAGGACAGGCCCCTCCCTCCAGAGTGTTGCGCCGGGAAAAAAAAGAATGTTACGTCTTTTTTATCTCTTTTAATTTTCTGCTTTGTGTCTACACTTTCGTTTGCGTGTCGATTAAATTTGTTTCCAGTAGGTCGTAGGTTTGAATCCCAGACAGGGCTCCTCTGCTGCATCCTAGAAAGAGGCTGGGGCGGACATGCAGATGGGACGCGGCGCGAGTCGCCCTGAGCCCTGGGAAAAGCGGTATGAAAGCAGGGTGCGTAACGGCCCCATGGGGAGACTGAGGGAGCCTGAGGGAGCCAGCCCCACTGTGAGCCGGACGTGACAGGTAGCGCTGAAGGCGCCCGGAGCGGATCAAAGAGTGGCACAGAGCCCGGTCCATTTCAGCTACCTGACCCCTGACCCCTGTCATGTGCCCCTGCGCTGGATTCTGCCCCTGGGCTCTGGGTACAAGGAAAAGCCTGTAAAACACATGTCAAAAACGCGGTCCATTTCTCTGCTGGTGGCAGCCATCTTATTTACTCAGAGAAGTGTGTGTGTGTGTGTGTGTGTGTGTGTGTGTGTGTGTGTGTGTGTGGCCCCCTCCCTGGGTCTGTACTCCTTCTGCTCAGATGCACCCTGGGAAATGTGTGACTGCAATCTGCCTCCACTGAGATAAGCAAGGACCCATTATACCTGTCTGTGTGTGTGTGTGTGTGTGTGTGTGTGTGTGCGTGTGCGTGTGCGTGTGCGTGCGCGTGCGTGTGTGTGTGTGTGTGAGTGTGCGCGTGTGTGTGTCTATATACAGACTGTGCGATAATGAGTACAACCATGAGCGCTGTCTCTGAGGGCATCTGCAAACGCATGCATGTCGCTTTCTCAAATACACGTGTGAAAGTGTTAGTGTGAAATAAATGAAACACCTACCTAAAAACGCGCACTCAAACGCTCGTCTATCCCTACACAAAACAGGGACGCGGAGATCTATGAAAAAAAAAAAAAACAAGACTACGTTTCCGATTATGTTCAATGTGAAAACCCTACAACAGCCGGCAAAACCGTTACATTCTCACAATGTTCCCCCAACGGATTCACAACCCCTGCACTGCAACGGCATCGCAGCGAGATGGAGGAGGTTACAGCAGTGCGTTGGGTTGGCCGGTATACCGGCGGGCGGGGCGTCCTTAAAAGGGGTCCCCTTTACCGAAGCCTGCAAGGAGGACAATAGCAGATTGCAGGAAATTGATTCTCAGGGCGCATTCACTCATTCATAGTGTGGACTCTGGGCAGGCTGGGGGGAAACGGGAGCCATTGCTGAGATGAAAATGCTTCTGTGGGAGATTATAATGGATGAATACAATGAAGGCCTCCCCATCAATAACGATGACTGAGCGAGCGCCAAGCGCTGCCTTTTTTTTTAGGTGACGTATCACTCCGCCACGGGGGGCGCGTGGGGAAACCCTCACGCTCTGGCGCAGTCGCGCAATTAAACCGACGGTAACAAACGGCCGGCGTTCCGATGCGTATCGATCCCCCGACCTTTTCGGTCACCGTCTGCAATGGCGCACTTCCAACGATTTACTTATGCGCGAGCCGTACGCGACAATTCAATACCTATTTATCTGTCAATAATATCGCTGCGGTTCTGCCACTCGTACACTTTATTTTCCCTGTATGGATTATCGTTTTTGCACAAGCGAATTAGAGCAGGGGTTCCCAAACTCGGTCCTCGGGGACCACTGTGTATGCTGGTTTTCGTTCCAACCACAATTGCAATCCCAAAATTTTAACAAGCTGTTAATTTTTCTTAATTAGTTGCTTTTCATGTTTAGAGGGATTAGCCTATTTACCCTCTTATGCCACATCATGTCAGAAATAGCTAAGCATGCCATGAAGAATAAAATTCCTGTGTTCCTACTGTGCTTATTGGGCTATATTGCAAATAGGTAACATTTTCTTTTAACTGATTAAATTAAAGACTGGGGTGAATCAATTGGCTCCTAATTAGGTAGTTGAACACGTGTGTTTTTAAGTTCCCTCATCATTTGTTTCTTAAATGTATTAACACAATGCAGGTTTGGCTCGTTATCATTCTCTTTGTCTTTTCTTCATTATTTATCAAATGGTTCGTTTTAGTGGCCATGTGTCCACAATTTCACCAATTAGGAGCATATTGATTCACCTCAGTCTTAATTTTAATCAGTTAAAAAAAAATTTTTTTGCCCCTCTTTTTGTAATTATTTGCAATATAGCACAATAAATTGGAATTTTATTATTCATGACATGCATAGCTATTGCTAACATAATGTGGCTTAAGAAGGTAAATAATCCCTCTAAATATGACAAACACCTAATTAAGAACAATTGACAGCTTGTTAAAATTCCGGGATTGCAATTGTGGTTGGAACGAAAACCAGCATGCACAGTGGTCCCCGAGGACCGAGTTTGGGAACCACTGAATTAGAGGGCTTGGTTGGGCGAAGTATGATCTAGGGCTGTGCCCGCGTAAGCTCGTGGCGTTCAGACGGCTCGGACTGTTCCATCTCTTCAGAGGATGTGCAGTGCAGATGCGCGCGCGCTCTCTTCCCATTCATTCAGTCTTTTTTTATGGCAGAGTATTCATTTCTGTACCGCTTCCTTTTCATTTGAGTCATGAATAATTGTGTTAAGCCGCACAAAGGAGAATAATAAAGAATTCAACAGTTGATCTAATAGCAGCTCTGCTTGATTTAATCATCGACGTGGCCACTGTTATTATGACAGCAAGACTACTTTTACCGTACTGTTCAGTTAATACATTTGAATTAACATGTCCCTCTGAGATGAATATATATATATTATTATATATATATATAGCCTGCAGTATATAGATAAATGCAAAGGTATTGGGACAGTAACACCATTTTTGTTGTTTTGGTTCTGTACTCCAGCACATTGGATTTGAAATAAAACAATACATTTAAGTAGGTTAAAGTGCTGACTGTTATCTTTAATTTGAGGGTATTTACAACCATATCTGGTGATCTGTGTAGGAATTACAGCCCTTTTTATACATTGTCTCCCCATTGTTTCTTGGCCAGCTGTGTGTCTTTGCATCATTAGTTCATGCACAAGTAAGCTAACAAAAAGTCTAGAGTTGATTCTAGGTGTCGATTTTGCATTTGGAGTCTGTTGCTGTTGTCTCTCAACATGGCCAGTAGGTCGTAGGCCAAATAAATGTCAATGCCAGTAGTAAGCAGGCCACCATGAGGCTGAAAAATCTGAATAAATTGACATACAGTACAGTACAGTAGCCTAAGACATACAGTAGCCTAAACATTGTGTGTGTTGAAATCAACTGTTTTATGTTAGGAAGCAAGAATGCACTGGTGAGGTCAGTAATGGCAAACGACCTGGTAGACCAGGAAATACCACTGTAGTGTATGACTGAAGAATACTTTCAATTGTGAAGAAAACCCCTTTTCAACTGTTGAACAGATCAAGAACACTCTCCAGGGTGTTGGCATAGACGTATGAAAGACCATAATGCCACAAAGAGAAGACTACACCAGCATAACCTCAGACGGTTCACCACAACAATGCAAATCAATGGTAAGCCTCAGGAACATAATGGCCAGGTTAGAGTTTGCTTAAAAGGTACATTAAAATAACTATAGAGTTCTGGAACAAAGTATTTTGGACAGATGAAACAAGTATTAACCTTTACCAAAGTATTGGAAAGAGGAAAGTGTGAAGAAAGAAATGAACTGCTTATGATCCAAAGCACCTCCCCTCATCTGTGAAACATGGTGGAGGTGGTATCATTACATTACATTACATTATAGGCATTTAGCAGACGCTCTTATCCAGAGCGACTTACACAACTTCTTATTACATTTATCCATTCATACAGCTGGATATATACTGAAGCAATTCAGGTTAAGTACCTTGCTCAAGGGTACAACGGCAGTGTCCTACCTGGGAATCGAACCTGCTACCTTTCAGTTACAAGTCCAGTTCCTTAACCATTATACTACACTGCCGCCATGCCGTATCATGGCTTGGGCATGTATGGCTGCACTTGGAACTGGTTCACTTGTCATGATTGATGATGTGACTGCTGATGGCAGTGTACAGAAAAATATTATCTGCTGAGATCCAACCAAATGCCTCAAAACGCCTTGGACGGTGCTTCACCTTGAAGCAGGACTATGACCCAAACATACTGCTAAGGCAAAAAGTTTCAGGGCCAAAAAGTGGAATGTTCTCGACTTGCCAAGTCAAAAACGTGTCCTGAATCCAATTGAACACGAGTTTCACATTCTGAAGACAAAACACTCCGGAAAGAAACAGGAACTGAAGATGGCTACAGTACAGGCCTGGCAGAGCGTCGCCAGGGAAGATACTCAGCAGACTGTCATCGAATGGAAAGGATTTGCAAGCATACTAGATATGACAACTTTATTTCAGATTATGTTAATTTGTCCAATTAATTTTTCTCCCCTAAAATGGGGGACTATGTATAAAAAAGGACTGTAATTCCTACATTAATCATCCAATATGAATGCTAAATTAAAGCTGACAGTCTTTAACCATATACTCTTTGCTTTATTTAAAATCCAATGTGCTGACAAAAATTGTGTCCCTGTCCCAATACTTTGGCATGAACTGTATGTACCGACTTACTGTATGTATGTATAGTATATGTACACACACACACACACACACACACACACACACACACACTGATGTTTCAGAAGGAAAAGTGGCTATGATGATGTTGGCATGAAATTCTGAGAATAAGACATCATCAGCTAGGGGCAACTGTGGTTGAAAGTACGTACTCCAACTGTGATGTCCGTGCATTAGTTCAAGATGAAAGACAAAACAGACAAGCAGCTTGTCAGTTGATTACAAATATCAATCTGGGTGTGAGTTGGCAGTTTCTTCAAAAACAGCCTGCTGTGATCTTCACAGAGAGGGATACTATGGTTGGTGTTTCCTTTACTTTTGCAGTTACCTGTACACACACACACACACACACACATTTACAGTATATATATGATGTTAGGTATGAATCAATGACACAATATGTACCATTCCCTTGCATTATCACCTGACTTGTTCCAGTAAAAACTGTCGCTGAATAAATCAATTGCACGAAGTGGAAGGTGTCAAACTTAACACAGAGCATGCTTCCCTGGATAATGACACCCTCCTAAAAAGCAGGCCGTTTCTGAATGCGATAGTTAATACCTTATAAACAAACTAACATTTAATTTTCTGTATGTGATGGCTAATTCCTTATATTCAAACTGCATTTCGTCATATTGAAACCACTGCACTTCCCCCACCAGAATACAAAATGACCATACACGGCCACCACCCATTAAACGAAGACCGCTTTCACACTGATTTGCAGAACAGAGCACATTCAAGCAATTTCCCATTAACACCTTGATGTGAATGGGTCTATGCCGTAAAACTGCATAACTGGGAGTTAGGGTTAGGGTTAGGGTGTATATCTGGCCCTGACATACTGTAACTTCCACATCTGTAGCAGACAACCTCCTGAGAAGGGTAGAGGTCTTCTCACCTGCTGTACGGTGTGCTCAGGTGTATGAGATAAGTACATGCCGAATGCACATAGCAAGAGAGAACACAGCTTGGTTTCAGCCCCCCCAACCCAAACCGCCTTTAACACATTGACTTACTATCTCGCCCTCCGTCAGTACGAGTAACAGCAAAACAGCACAGCGTGCGTGGATCAACAGAGCAGTTACCATGGATATACATGAATTAATAATGGACGTGCAGCAACACCCTCTGACATAAAACTGTTGTAGGGAAGAAAAAAAACCCACAAGGATAGAGTTAAGAGTCTTCGCTTAAAAAGGTCGCACAAATACTTGCTGATTCGAAAACCCAGCCAAACTGAGTTTTGAGACTGCATTAATCTGGCACCTCTAATCCACGGTTACTTTTCAAATGAAATCAAAACGTATCTATGTGGTTAATTTTTACGAAACACAATTTGACACATTTCACTTCACCTGGTCCAAAAAACCCTACACAAAAGCAAACCTACAACACCAGTGGAAAGGAAAAAAGACGCCTCAGTGGTGTGTAGGATGGAGGGGTCAGCATGTGGGTTCACAGAGACAAACACGTCATAGAGATCAGTCACTTTCCCAAAACTGTCTAAATCAGTGCAGAACGGCTCGTATGTAGGCAACTGGAGAAGGCGGGCTTGGTGTGGGACGACGGACATTTCATACTTATTTTTTGCGGTCTCGTAAGGTGTTTCAGAAAAGACGGTCTTAAAATGTGGCAACATTCTTAAGTGCTAAACTGGAATTACGAGCGATACTGGAACATAGTTTAATGCCACGTCCTCTTAATGGCACGGCCCATAAGGTATCCGGCCCACCCCTCGATCGAACATCCGGGGTCTCCGTTTTTTTTAATATTGAGGAGGACAAAGTGATGTAAAGTCATATAGGGAAACAGACACATCTGATGGCCGTGTGGCTAGGGCCAGTAGGCACCGCAACCGGGTTCAGCGAGCAGGCATTGCAGGCTTTTCTAAAGGAACAAGGCTGCTTAAAATGCATACCCTGTCCCTCATGCTCCTCTTATCAAATATGCAGAGAGTAAGCAATTATTCTGCCAGTTCGGTAATAAACACTGTAATTTTACCCAATGTTTTCTAGCGATTGACTACTTGCAATTTATTTTCATGTCATTTTAAACGACGGTAAAAACCCAAGCTGCTTTTGTGCGATTGTTCTTACGGATGCAAAACTTTTAGGCAAACTGTATAGAAACAGGAGAAAATGAGCTGTTGAACATTCAAATTTCCCCCAAAGCCCCCCCATCCAGCCCCAATTTCCATTTGGACTCTGCCACCATGAAGCCTCTTGCTGAACTCCTCTAAAAACCTTATAGATTGTGTTCTGCTCAATTCTGAGACATCCTGCTCTCTACAATTACGCACGCCACTTGACTCATCACAGCGTATTATGCTAAGGCACGGCAGCTCGGGGGCGGAAGGCACCAATCGACTCGATGCCCGGGAATCCCCTGGAGCATACGGCGGAGGGTAGCGCCGCCTGTCCCGGTCCCTGGGTTTACCCGCTAAATTTAATGTGAAAGGGGTTCCTCCGTACTTGGCCCTCGCTTTCTCTCTCGTATGGCTTTCCCCCCTCAGGTCTCCTCTGGAAATTGGATTCCGTAATGACATCCTCAGCCAAAGCTGGCTGAGTCGTTTTCATCGTTTCCCTGAAATATGCACAGTGCGCAAGGCCTTTCAAACCTATTAGAAACTATTAACCAAATGTTTGTAGTGCGTAATGAACGATGAAGGTCTCTTAGACATTAATATCCCTCCGTTTTACCCTATTAGATAGATTTTTTTTTTGAATGCCCCGAGTGTATCTAATGACACACGTTGTTGCCCTCTCGATAAAAGAGATTTTTCAGCATCGTTTTCTGTTGGGAATATTAGCACGTGTAGCAGGATTAGCCCTCCCTTGTGGCGTCAAGCACACTTTCACAGCCGTTTTATCCTCAACTACAAAGTACCACAAGGTTCTAAATAAAACTTCACTGTTATGTTCTCATTTTTTATCGACTTGAAATTCTCTCACAGAGTAAAAAAAAACAGCAGAATAGCACTTTTAAGACTCGGTCGGGAAGTTTTGAAATGTTATTTAGGGCTTTCGATGTAAGCACTTGTAATACCAGCCAGCTTATGAAGAAACTTCAATTACCTTTTCAGCATCTGAGGGAATTCAATTTCTCTGCGATTCTTTGTTGTGGAGCGCGGCCGCGCTTTCCTACTCTTCTGGGCTGCAGCGCTGCGTTTATGAATCGCGTAAGCGCATGATCAGAAACCTCAAGACCGGAACCCGGGGAAATTCAAACTCCAGGGAGAGGAGAACACAGCCGAACGTGCAAACGCATATACCGCTGAGACATGAGACGAGAGTAACCCACCGGCGTAAACCAGCTCCTTAGAGCCAGACTCCCACTACATCACAGATTCACATCTCAGCCCAGGGCTTGCGCCACTTTCTGACCACTCGTTGATTTCCTGCAGCTGTGGCAACTGCAGCATCTTGGGACAGAAGGAAAATGTGTCTGAACTGTCCACAAATAAGCAACAGACTCCATTCTACATGTCCTCCTACTGTCAGATGCCACGTTTCTTGTGGGTGGCATTTAGCAGATGCTAGTATCCAAGAGCAACAGTTGATGTTCTTTACAGGCAATCCATTGATACAAATGGATATTTACTTTAGCGAGTACATAATCATACATCAGCAGCGTCTCTCCTGGGAACGAAACGTCCAACCTTGGTGTTACAAGCCCAGTTTCCTAACCATTACGCTCCGCCGCCAACTTTACACAATTTTACACTTTTTGCTCTGCAAACGCAATGTCAAGTTGCTGAGTCGTTTCACTCAGTCGCCCATCAGTCAACCTCACGCACACATTGAATGTGTAGCTTGTGCAGGCTGACTTTGGGCATCCAGGGGCTATTTCACAGAGCTGAGTTAGCCGGCTAACGTTTATAAAAATTTTGAAGTAACCCGGGCTCTCATTTAAAAAATGATGCCAGCAAACTCCTTAATCCCAGTTAGTGGAATTCCCCCCCAATTGACGATGTACGCTCCGCAGACCACTGTACAGCCCACAAAGCACCACACTTCCGGCTCCCGGTGATGGCTGGCAACAACCCAGTCTCTGAGTCAATGGAAAATGCCCCACCCTTGTTTAGCATTTCGAGATTTTCGACTATATTCACACAGGCAGAAAACAGAGAGGTGTAACAGACAGGGAAGGGATCACAGCTGGGAGGGCGCCACGGCGGGGGATCGAACCCCAGCCTGCGCAGGAGGGCCTTCAGCCGCCCTACGGACTGCGCCACACGTCTCACCGCGCGATGAGCTTGACTCCGCGGTCATCCCATTAGGGCATAATTACACGCTAAAGAGAAAGAAGAAGCGATAAGACAGAGACTACCCACCGCAATGACAGGCTTGATTAAAAATTTAAACAAGGCCTTTGTATTACTGTTGGTGAAACGATTGCTTCGTAGCCAAGAATGCTGGCCAACACAGACTTATTTCAGGATTTTTTTGTTTGTTGCCAAGGTATCTCGCTAACAAGTCATCTGGGACTTGACAAGTACACACCTCTAATTTAGGCAGCTGGTGAGCAGGAAACAGGAAAGGCTGAAACCCATCGCTTTAAACCTATCATTGTCTACCTCTCTGCCCGTTCCTGCTCACTTTTGCAATAACAATCAAACCGTTCAAACAATCAATATCAATAGGAATAATTTAGGGGTTTTTTTTCTTCTGAAAGGATTATTGTTCTTAGCATCGCAAACTTGTGAAGAAAGAGAAAGCTATGTGAGACTGATTGATTAACAAGGATGGCAATTATATATATACTATAATTAGTTGCCAAAGTAATCCCAAATCTCTTAATTGTGTTTATAGCTTTATCTTTCTTCACATCACATCCCAGAAGACAAATTATCAGATGGAACTGAATTTAGTAAAAATTAATTGTCATTACAAAGACAAAACCTTTAACTTAAAGATAAAACCACTTGTTAACTATACACACCAGTTATGAGCACAACATTCAGTAAAGGCTGGCAAACACAATTAAGTTTGTTAAAAGATTTGGCGATTTTTTTAAATGGTATTTGTTCTTTGCTGTTGTTTTTTTTAAATAGTACTGCAGGGCTTCAAAATGAATGAAAAACTTCAAAAGGAACAACAACGAGGTTTAACCCAAACGCTTACTGTTGCATCATTTATAAATGGACGGTCAAATCTTCTGTTCTCATCACACCGGTGTGACTGTACGCTTCAAAAGGTCAATACAACAGTCAAAAGCCACGTGCATATCAAAGAATGACTGCTGCACAACTAAAAATATAACTCTTCACTTTACCCGTGTTTATTCGGAAACAAGGTCACAAAGATAATATGTTTTGAGACAGGCTACTTGGCTGGTTTCAATGTTTGGGAGGTGAGACAAAAGGAACAAAATTAACAGTTTTTTTTTATTATTTTGTTCTAACCGGTTCAGGAGTGTCATGTTGCATGAGGAACAAAAGAACAGAAACGCAAAAATTCTGTTTCTGATCGGAACGAACGGATAGAAAACACATTTTGTTTTCAAGCCCTGGTTTAACGTAGTTTTGCTCTTGTTCATACGACTTAGGGTTCAACTGAGTCTGCACTTATTGCACTTGCTATCAGAGAGACTATACTTTACCCCTCTGGGAATTATTGCACATCGATCCCCGATCTTTGCACTTGTGTTTGTATTCAACTGTCACTCTATGTAAGAGCATCTGCTATGGCAATAGAGTAGGGTAAAGTAAAGCACGAATCAGTCCCATCTGCACAGATCAGATTAACAGATGTTTTGGCCAACAAGGTCAATATTTCTTGAATTCAGGCAAGGAGAATGTAGAGTCCATTTATTTAAGTTCAGACAGTCTGTCAATTTAGGGAAAAGTTATACAATTTTGTGATGTATAGGAAAATGCTATCATAAAATAAACCTGGGGAGATGCTTGTTGGTGCTGATTATTCTGATAATTAACTGCTTGACTGTTCATGAAGAAAGGTAAACAGAAACAGGGTGAGAGTAGTCAGCAGGTTAAAAGGTTTCATCCGACTAATCACCACTAATGAACATTAGATTGTAATCCAAAATAAAGTCAAGAGCTTTGAGATACACTGCCTGGCCTAAAAAAAAGTCACACACTCTAATATTTCGTTGGACCGCCTTTAGCTTTGATTACGGCGCGCATTCGTCGTGGCATTGTTTCGACAACCTTATGCAACGTCACAACATTTATTTCCATCCAGAGTTCCAAGCCGAGATCTTGTATTGACGACAGGAGAGTCGAACCACTTTGTAAAGTCTTCTCCAGCACATCCCAAAAACTTTCAATGGGGTTAAGGTCAGGACTCTGGTGGCCAATTCATGTGTGAAAATGATTCCTCATGCGTCCTGGAATATGCCGATTGATGGGATAACCTGGCCATTCAGTACATTCAGGTACTCAGCTGACTTCATTTTATTGCTGCATAATGTTGCTGAGCCTAGACCTGACCAATTGAAGCAACCCCAGATCATAACACTGCCTCCAGAGGCTTGTACAGTGGGCACTATGTATGACGGGTGCAACGGCGAGTTTTTTTTTTGGCTATGCCGTGAGTACTGGGGTTTAACTATCTGATCATACATATAATTATCTACTTAGATGGTGGTGGTCACTGGTCATGTATAGTAATGAAGTTTAGCAAACTGCGTAGTCATGATAGGTTGTTACATTCAAGTGAAATGATGACTCAGTACCACACGTGGAGTACAATACTACTGCCATTTATTCTACCCATAACTTCAGGAGGAGATAATGGAATAAGCTTACAATGATTCCCAAACACCTCCTCAGATACCCCCAGCCAGATCCGGGTATTTCCTGTGTTCCATTTCAAGCACACCTGACGCAACTAACAAGGGCTTGATTAGATGTATCAGGTGTGCTTGAGGTGGAACACATCTGGGGGTACCTGGAACCAGCTGGGGGGGTACCTGAGGAGCGGTTTGGGAACCACTGGCCTACATCATCAATGGACCAAGCAGCACAGATGACGGAGGAGAGGAATGGCTTCCAAAGACAGAAAAGGAAACCAGCAAATATCTGTGTCCCAGATACATAATATATTTGCTTGTGTGCAATTAAACATATTTTAGAAACATAGGTTTCTGATGACCAGCAGGCTTTATATAGACTGTTATTGTGAGAAAACAGACTTCAAGTAACACCAAAGCAGCTTGCGCAGCAGTGCTATGTTTCCAGAGGCTGTACATATGAACACATAAATTTGACAGTGTTTATTTTTTATCCTGTGCCAGTACTTCTTTCCTTGAGCACAAAACGAAACTTCGAAATAATGAGGTAATATACACACACACACAACCTCTGGAGGCAGAATACAGCTGCACAAGTTGCTTTGGACTTACCTGAAGTCTAATTTCTCACTTTAGAGCACAAACTGTGCCCCCATACCAGCCATTATAAAGCCCGTAGGTCATCAGAAACAGTCTGGACCAATGGAAAACATGCACTAAAAGCTGTAACAATATTTTTTTTTTTTTTTAACTATCAAGGAACTATCCCTTTAATGGGTTCTGTGCTAGACACAGTTCAGGCTGTGAGTCCTGATGCTACACGACACAGCACTGCCTGAATGGCATTATGGCACACCTTTGGCCAGCGGGAAAGAAGTGGATTTATATTTTAGATTCAGATCTGACCAGCCAAAAAATAAATAAAAAAATAAAAAAAGCATGAGGTGGGGAATGAGTCTCTGAAATTCCCGCAGAGACTCGCCAAACCCTTTAGCCAGCTGGTACACGGAGGGGCTACTGAACCCTCACACGCGGGTCAGACCGGAACAAGCCATCAGCGAGTCCGAGCGGCCTGCGCTGACCCATTTACATTTACGGGAGCGCGGGCAGCACCTGGCAGGCAAACTGAAAATCATTAGGAACCGGAGAGGTTGTTCATCCCGCCCTATCGCACGCACGGCTCCATAAGTCTCCCTGGATAAAAGCGCCCGCTAAACGGGTGCATATAAATGTAAATGCGGGGGCCCCCTCGGTCGCCTTTAACACCTTTCGGCGTTTCGGGGACTCAAGATTTACAGCAGTCCCCTTGTGCTGGTGCCGCACGACCGCCTTGGAGATTTGCTGGTTGGGGATAATTACTCTCAGGCTTGCGATGGGAAGACAGGGAAATGGTCCAAACCGGGCATGTGAATAAAGGCATGGGAGTATGAAAAAGTTCTGTAATTGCATGTTTTAGCCAACAGCCTTGATACAGGGGGGTATTGAATTTTATAGTTACTCAACCACTGTTGCCTTCTTTATCAGAGGGAGGCTTCGTTCTAAAGGTCTGCATCCTCACCCGAACCCAGCGGGGTCCAAAGGTATGCTGTGACCGGGCCGGGTATCAGGCCAATTTTTAGCCCTGTGACGTTGGGTCAGATCGGGTACGGGCCCGCTGCCAACCCAGAAGTTTACAAATGGTAGCGCAGAAACGCTTTTGCCGGCTGTTAACAACGATTGACAACAATGGTGTGGAGCTTCCAGTTTTTTGTTGTGCACAGTCATGCTCTACTAGAAAATTAAAACAGCCATATTTGACAGCACAGAAGCAATAAACTTGCTAACTTAACGTTTTACAGAAGGAAAAATGGCACTAGAGCTAGCTGGCTAGCCTGTTCTGATCATTACGAACATTGAAATATAAATTATTCCTATATTTTACAAAGATACTTTATGCAAACCCACACGGAAAGAAAAAGGACACTGCTCCGGTTCTGGTTGTTGGAGAGGTGCAAGCGACAAACATAATGTCATGAAAGAAAAACGTATCTAAAAAATAAGCACGAAAGCTCATATATGGCCTTTGCTAGTTGAGCATAAACGTAGACTACAAAAACTAGAAGCTTTGCTTTCCGCCATTTTTGTCAATTGCTGTTATCAGCTGTCGGAAGTGTTTCTCAAGGACGCAAGGACCTTCACTAGCAGCTTTCCTGCATTATTTTCGATTGGGCTGTGTGGCGTTGTTAGCCTGTTATTTCAGTGATAGGGCTCTATCAGGTTCAGGCTTAAAGTTTGGCTAGTGCTTGCTGGGCAGGTTCAGGTCGGGCCAGACTTTGGGCTTGGGTGGGCTCTGGCCTCATTTCCAGCCCGATGCAGACCTCTGCTTCATTCACTCACCGTCTCATTGGCACCTTTGTGTCTACAATGCTATTTTAGGAAAACCGCCTTTTACCTTTTCACTCTTTTGTCTTTTTACAGAAAACCGTCTTCAGCTATCATGCACCATGGTCCCGGAACATGAGGAGGGTACCTTTTTTAGATCACGGCGAGTAATGAAAAAAATCTTTTACATCCTGCGTGAATTTTTGCTGTTCTTATTTTATGGGCGTCTCCTGTTGTTCAGGTCACCTTTAGAAAACGATATATTAAAACTCAATCAGTTTTATCTGGTCAGTGTAAAAAAAACGCGTTCATAAAAACGTCTTCAGGAATCGCAGGCTCACACTGACGTGAAATTTCAACGTGGAATTTCCACTGAAAACATGTTGAGAGACAAGGCTGTCCAATAGATTACGAGAGCTAACCATGAAATGGTATGGGAGTCCTCCTTCCTGCATGTGTTCCCCTCTGCAAGAGTTTCTATTATGGCTGTGTGGGCGATGGTGATGTCAAGGGGATGTGTGGCTCCCGAAACTCAGTACAAACAGATAAACTGTGAGGTTCAAAGGAATGCCACATGAAGGTGTGGATTCCAACAGCCAAAATAAAGGGTACCTTCAACTGTCAACTCCCCACGTAAGGTACACAGGAGTTAGTCCAGCACCTGTCATGGCAGCAAAAAGTTATGGTAAGCCTTGTTACCAATCCGTTAGACAGTGTATCTCAAGTCTGTAATGCTCTATAGCTGGGATCAGTTACTTTAAAGGAACATATTGTGACTCTCCCACTCCCAGTCCTCGGATACAACATCTCCCCATAACTCCCAAGTCTAAACTGTGACTAAACTGTGACTTTAATGTTTAAATATTATTGTATTATTCTTACACATCAGGGTTTAAATTTTTCAGTCTATTTTCTACTACAGCGGTTCTCAAGCTCAGCCCTAGAGGACCCCAGTGTATGCTGGTTTTCATTTCAACCACAATTGCAATCCCAAAAGTTTAACTGTTTAAGTTTTCTTAATTACGCTTTTCATGTTTAAACTTTTCATGTAGGGGCAGCAGTGTAGTATAATGGTTAAGGAACTGGCCTTGTAACCGAAAGGTTGCAGGTTCGATTCCCAGGTAGGACACTGCCGTTGTACCCTTGAGCAAGGTACTTAACCTGAATTGCTTCAGTATATATCTGGCTGTATAAATGGATTATATGTAAAACATGATAAAAAAAAGTTGTGTAAGTCGCTCTGGATAAGAGCGTCTGCTAAATGCCTGTAATGTAATGTAATGTAAACTACTTTATGTTAGAAATATCTATGCATGCCATAAAAAACAAAAGGCTTGGCCACTAAATCTAACCACTTGGTAGGTAATGAAGAATTGAAAAACAAAGCAAGCAAATGATAATGAGCCCAGCCTGCATTGTGATAACAAGGTTAAGAAAACAATTATGAAAGAACATTTGGTTCAGCAACTTTAATTGAGCAAGAGAATTGGCTGTAACAACAAACAGAATACACACAAGTCCCCAGGACCGATTTTGAGAACCACTGTTCTCGTAGTAGTACTAGTTGTAGTAGTAGTATTGCTGTTGTTGTGGTGTTAGTATGCCCATACAAATTGGCTGTGATGGAGTCCAGATCATAGCAGAGACTTTACCACCTGTTCAGTTAGTTGAAACGTTCCAGGTCTGAATGTAGTACTGCTGTACAGATGCACTCCCGTTGCTGCCCGACTTATACGGCCAGCATCACTCAACAGCAGCACGAGCCGACATATTAGAGGCCTGGGTCAAAGGTCACACGGAAGAGTGCCAGACTGAGACCGATGCTGCCGACAGCGAGTCCAGATTGATCCCACCAGAGTGATCATTCCGTAGCCGTGGCAACGCCGGACATGCCCCCCCCCCCCCGGCCGAGGGGAGCTCTTGCTTTGACCAGGTGTCATCCCCGTAGCTTTGGTAAGTGACAGCATGATTGCTGTCGGACAGAGAAAATGAAACAAAAAACAATTATCAAGTGCAGAGACACTGAGACACTGAGGCTTTTCAGACTGATATGTTACCCTCCCCATAACAAACTGCCGGGGAAACCGCCTTCTGTTGGCAGTAATTGTTTTGACTTTCGACACCCAGGACTGGATTCCTGAGGAACAGAAAGCAAGGCTTTAAATTTAAGAAGCACGCCGACAGTCTCCCTTGCGCAGGAGGATGGGGAAGTCAAGAAATACGGCGATGGAATCCGGGATGAATGACCGTAGACACTCCGTGCATCTGATCCCAGCTGATACTTTGAGGATTTGAGACAGAATGTACAAGAACGGTCGAGAATTATTTCGACGTCACAAACGCCCCAGCGCCTCCGCCTTTTGCGGTGGCCCAGGAAAAAGCCATATCACAAAATGCGTAGCAAAGCCAAAAGAATAAGCAAAAAGCCTCCTAAATCAAACACCGTTACGTGAATGTACATCGCCTTGAATAAATTATCAGGAAGTTCTTAAGTGGATTTCTGCCGCTAAGCCTCAGTATTGCCTTTTCTTCTGTTAAATGGCCACTTAACAGCCAAGGATAAGGAAAAGATGGCGGTTAGCTGTCCCTTAGGTTTCTACCAGTTTGAGAGAATGCCACAGGGTCACGAGGTCCTGCTGGTGACATTCCAACCCCCCGGTGAAAAGGAAATAAATGTGATATTAACCATCATAGGCTACCATGACAACCTGGAAGGGGGTGGGGGGGGGGGGTTGACCCCTGGGGTGTTTGACTGCTCGATGGCTTGCAGTCCCCCTATTAATGGCAGTTCCATCAACCAAAGGTTGCACATGTCGGGCACGTCGTCTCTGAAAGGCTATTGGACTGGACCTTTTCCAATGTGGACCCTTTAGCTACGTGAGAAAGGCCCGCTGCCCTGAAGTCCTTGAAAATCCTGATAGCTTTAGTGGCTATTAACGGCCAATTCATCCGTTAACCACACAGACCGCTAACAAAATCAAACAAAAGGCTGTCTTCCTACCCACTGAGATAAGTACGGGGACAACAGCGGACAAAGTGCTTCAAGGTTGGATTACCTTTTGGAGAATGCTTGGGACCGTCAATGTGATACTGTCTTTAAGGACACAGTAGGGCTACATGTTTGCAAACATGACCCAGTACCAGCCTATGTTGGCATAATAGAGGCTTTCACCTGAGGGGGCATTACACAAAACGGGATAAGCAAGTTAGCCAGATAAATCTAAAATAATACCACTTTCTTCAATATCAGCAGCTAACAATATGCATGACTAAATCTCACTCCTAAACCAGATTCTAGTGCATTCATCGACTGAAATGTCACTGATGTGCATCAATGCAGAAACATAAATAGTTTTCACAATTATCTGGAATTCTGGATAACTTGATAATCCCGTTTTGTGGAATACCCTCCTGGGCTCTTCGACTACTTCATCCCTGGGGCCAGATTTGTTTTAGAAATAGTACTAGTTTAGAATAGTAAGGGGCCAAATATCTTCCATATTCCTATTTTACTATGGGGAATGCGTAATGGTTAAAAGTAGATGCCTTGACATTTCAATAACTTCTTATTATTCTGTCACTAGTGGGAGATATGCTGACACAGTGCAGATGCTGACAGGGACACAATAACAATTTTTGATGCATCTGTATAATATCTATTTTTTATGAATGATCAATGGGCCAAGAGTGTATATGTGGAGAGCTGCATTTGGCCCCAGTTGAATAGCCATGCACTCTATCTTGCAAGCTGCTGATGGCTTTGGTGGCATAAGGAATCAAACTGTCTTCCAGTGACTTTCCCCAGTAGAAAACATGGTGTTCTTCACTCTTGAAGTGGGCACATTTGACAAATCCATCAGTGCTTTTACAGAGAAAACTTTGCTGACTGCACAAACACCAACCCCTCTGGCTAACTATTCACAAGTAATGTCAACTGCCAAACTCAATTCAACAGGACACCGGTGATTTTAGTTTGCAGTATAGTTCTGGTCGGCACACCGTGTAATATTAATAGACTACGAAGACATGCTTACATGCTGTCCGCTTCAACTTTTCAAGATCTGGGAGACTGAGGTTTTTGTGGTTTTTTGCATCACTAAAAACATTGATGAATCGTAGGGGGATTACTTGATCACAGATGTGACCCGGCGCAGACTTCCAATACATGTCTCGCATTCGACCACTGCACAGGAGAGCCAAAAGATGTAATAAAACCACAATCCAGGGCCGTCTGCCTGTTTTTTTACCTCTAGTTATGATGAAAAAGCTAGTGTTCAACATCGTGAACTTTTGCAATTATTTTATGGTCCACCTCAATCAATAGAACAATCTACAATTCATGGTTCATAGCTATGACCATACCACAACCCACAGCATTATTGTTTTCATTTTAACTGGAGAAATTAAGCAAAAGTGTTATTGTTAATTATAATATTTTAATTGAAGTGCAGAGTAATGGCATAGCCTACTAATTCTTCAATTGGTTGGTTTTATATGGTTGGTTTGTGTGATGTTGTAGCCTGTAAATCCTTTTTGTTCACAGTTTATATAATAGATACTATTTAAGCCTATGACGGGTTAGCTATGATGTCATCGCGTAAACAGCTGGGCCCCGCATAGGTAGACACGCCCCGGGCCCCGCCCACCCTTGAGACGGCCCTGCCACTAACCGGTCAAAATTGAGTTAATTCCAGAATCGCATTCCTGAATATCAAATATACCATTCCCCTAAATTTGAAAATTCAAATCTTTGTAATATGTAAAATTTTGTTAAATATAGGGGCTAGTTGGACCTCCAGAGCCCACCACACATAAATAACTTTGACTCACCGTAAACGTTCGAGTTCCAAACAAAACTGTTGCGTGTTCAAACATGTCACTGGTCAAACATTGATATGGTTTTAAAGATAGAGATCATAATTTATCAGTCTCTGTGATGACAAGTTACAATCAAATGTAATACTGATGCTCTAGTGTTATAAAGTATTCCTTTTTAATGACAGAAAATGTCATTCTTTTCATCTTCTGTTGTCCGAAATTAAAATAATTTTTCTTCTTCTGTGGAGTGGAAAAGATGTGCAGGCACTGAGCATCATGGATACTGTAGTATTTGAAATACCAACCTAACAAAAAAAAAAACATGATTTCTCCTAAACAAATGGAAACATTCATAACCGCGTGTCATAACATGGTTGAGATAGGTCTGCACTGCACACAGCCCTGTTTAAAATCTGCGTATAAACAAACTAATGCAGCTATCCCCTGATACAATCTACGATAACTCGCTTAACCCTATTTATTTAAAAAGTCGTGTGTGTTTTTACAATAGCGAAGCATTACAGTCGCCAGCTGCGATAGGTAGGCTCCTAGCTGTGGAAACTGTCGGCCTAGGCTTACTGGACATTGGTGAAATGGAATAAGAATCTCTTCAGTTGTAACTTCATGCAGTTATGATATTTGGTTTCTTAAATGTATTTAGGCTATATAAGAAATTTTGTCAAAAAAAATTAGGTGTGTATCTAAACCGAAAGTAGGCTATACTGGGTATTGTAGATACATATACAGTAGGCTAAGTAAGGAAAAAACGCAGATACTACTTTTTAATAATATATTATTGTTCATATATCGGAACACTCCCGGTCGAGGGCTGTGTGGAGTTTGCATGTTCTCCCCGTGTCCGCGTGGGTTTCCTCCGGGTACTCCGGTTTCCTCCCACAGTCCAAAGACATGCAGATTAGGCTAATTGGAGACTCTAAATTGCCCATAGTTATGAGTGTATGAGTGAATGGTGTGTGTGCCCTGTGATGGATTGGCGGCCTGTCCAGGGTGTATTCCTGCCTCTCGCCCAATGCATGCTGGGATCGGCTCCAGCCCCCCTGTGACCCTGACCAGGAATAAGCGGGTTCGATAATGGATGGATGGATGGATCCATCCATTATCACGATACAACACTTTCAGAGTGTAGAAACGGTGTATTTTATGCAGTTTATTGTCTGGGACTGTGGAAAGATGAAGCTTGTAAACAGTCTGGTCTAGCACCCAGCTGTTTTATTGGCCTGAACTAGAGAGGGTGGTACTTTCGCACACGATTAAACATTTTAACAATCTTTGCCGGTTTTCGCAAAACTGTGTTTTGCAAAATCACAATATTCAACAGTCACCCAACAAACAAAAAAAATCTCCAGGGTCCATGTAACGCTAATCAGTTTGATTTCCTGATGCATATATTTCAAATTGAAAATTGGATTGGATTCGATTCAATTTATTTATTTCTTTTTTTATCCTTGAAATTATAGGAAAATTGAGAATTCAAACTCATTTTTCCAATTTTCTGATTTACCGTTTGTCTTTTGAAAGTTGAAAATTGCATTGTTGGCGTGGGTGAGAAAACCCAGGTATTTTCTCATATCAACGATCAAGGGACGGACTCAACCATGACCGTAGGGGAGCGATAACGTCCGCAAAAGACTTACTTATCATTGGTCACTGGGGCTTTAATTAGCCTTTTACCTTGACCTTTATGGTGTAGGATAAGTGCCAAAAATAAGACTACTGAGAGGCCGGTGGTGGTCCGGTGGATACAGCATGTCTTACTCTAGCGACTGATAAGCCGGCGCTGGTAAATGAGAGGCTGGCCGTGGTAAATGATAAGCCGTCTATTGATTCGCAGAGGCAGGTAACTCATGTGCCTAGCTTAGCAGCCCCCTGGATTTGCAACTGACTTGGCTTCAAAAGACAGATGGTAAATCAGAAAATTGGAGAAACGAGTTTGAATTCTCAATTTTCCTATTATTTCAAGGATAAAAAAAATTAAAATTTAAATATTGAATCCAATTTTCAATTTTTCTATTTCAGGTATATGCATCAGGAAATCAAACTGATAAGCGTTACACGGAAAATATTTACCCAATCTCATCAAGTGATACCTCATTTTGTAGCTCTGATTCTCTACTTTAACGATGAAAAACTCAAAAAGTCAAATTTGGAACATGTATCTGAAGCAGGGATCCGGTCACAAATACGTAATAAGTCCAGACTGAGGAACGACATAACAGTCACAACAATGGCAGCAGCCTTCTTCCCAATTCTGTGTCACCTGAATGTCCTCTTGGACGATTTTCATTTACATTGTCACTGTTTTTAATCTTGTTAAACTGAACCAAACAAACCAGCAATTAGCATGGTAAACGAAAGTAAATAACACTACACAGCTATGCTATATTTACACAGCTATACCAATAAAATCATCCCAAAAGGAAAGAAGATAGCTGAACGGGGTTATCGGAGCCATGGTACGGTCTTAAGGGGTGATTGCAAGATGGGCAGGGTTTCTGCTATTCTGACTGCAGTGGGAAAGTCATCCCACCACCAGGGGGCAGAACAGACAGGAGACGTGACTGAGACTAGTAGTGGGGTGGGAGGGTGGGGAGGCAGGGGGCAGTTAGAGATGTGTCATTTATTGTAAGTTGGCCTCAAAGGAGTGCTACAATTGCTAACTTTCTGTTGATGAATACCTTCATGCTGGCACACACTAAATGTTTTTGTAATGTGACTGCACCCTGTGGCAATTGCACATTGGCAATATTGAATAAGTGCGTTATTCATTATTTAAGTGGAATACACAGTTACATTCTGTAAAATCAATTACACAGAGGATGGTATAATGGCTCATATTAACTATTCATATTAGTCTTCATAATACAAGCAGAAAATAAGCTGAAAATGCATAGTTACATTGAAGTAGGTAACTGCATACCTCTGCACATGTACAGGGATGTGATGCAAAACTCATAAAAGCCAACATCCTTGTTTGATACTGTTTCTCTGTATCCACGGCCCTTGTCATCCTTGAATCAGGTATACACACAAGCCTAACACAGTAACACAAGCCTACCATAGCTGCTGGGAGTAACACGCATCCTATATCACAGTACAAATGTTCTCTTATGCCCTGGAAAAAAAAACTTTACACTTTAATGCACTTGTCTTCAGGTTATGTTGGCAGTGGGGAATTTCTGGCTCTGTGTGATTCTGTAGTGGCGTGTTCTGTTGAAGTGTACGTTCCGGTTTGACACGCTATTCCTGGCTGTCTGTCCTTCTGTCCTACTGTCCCACTTGTCCCAAGAGCATGTGGCGCTGAGGAATTGCAGTCGCTGCATATCTGCGGGGCCGGTCTAAAACTGCTCGGTTTGCCAAGTCCTCTGGGATAGCGAGGGAAGAGCCGGGGACGGAGAGAGAGAGAGAGGTATCATGTGTGAGATTCACACTTCATTAGACCTGGGAGAATGTGTCAGCAGCGGCTGCTATTAGCCCCGCTGTGCCTGAGTGAGCGTGCGTGTGTGTGCGTGTGTGTGTGTGTGCGTGTGCACGTCCGTGTGTGTGTGAGGGAGAAAGACCGAGCGAGAAAGCAGATGCGAAAAAATGCATATATGTATCAGAGAGCCGGCACGTGTGTGAGTGTGCGGTAAGCTGTTCACGGGCAAGCTGTGCGCGCAACTTTGTCACTGCGTGTAGTGAAATGGCGTCAGAGTTTGTGTATCAGTCTGTGAGAGCGCATAGGGTGTGTAAACGTGCATTATATCAGCATCATGTGCGTATGTGTGTGTGTGTGTGTGCTTTTTGTGTGTGGCATTATCGCTGCTGTGAGTCTAAATAGTGAGAAAAATCACAAGCTGAATAGGACACAGCACCGGCCCTTATTCCAAATCCACAGCTATTCATTACTGCACAATCCACACCTGCTTCCCTCCGTCTGTCCCACAGCCCCCCATAGCCTCTCTCTCCCTCCATCCCATTTCACACCATTCGCTGGGCATTGCCATTTGAGCGCGAGTACACCCTGTGATATAACCCCTGTGCTTTGAGTCATCGCCCGCTGTCTGATCCAAAAAAAAAAAATCATAGGTAATTACCGGGGTCAGTGTCACGGAAGCTCTCGCTTCGTACAGTTTCTGCACCAACTAAAACACACACAGGGCTGTTTAAAACCACTGCCTGGACTGTGAAGCTCAGCTTGCATGGCTGACAGATTGTTAAGCAGTGGCTCATAAAATTCTTAGTACCGGCAGCTGCATACACAGCAATCCCACGGAAGGTTATGTGCTGCAAGGAGCAGCAGCAATAGACCACGCACTTTTGGGCAATTACGGGAAAGAGAAGCTAACTCAGGTCTAGGGGATTTCACGCTAAACGCCAGCAGAGCTATGTTTCAGGGTTCGCAACGATTTGCACTTTCAGAAGTCCAAGACGGGAGCAACAAGACAAATAACATGATACTGCAATCACTGACATCACTTTACTACTACTACTACTGTGATATCAAAAACCACTTAAAAAAAATCCCACTGTGGAGCAATGGCAATAACCTTTTCAACAGGTGTGTTAAGTCTGTAGAGCGATTAGTCTCCCTCAGTCGCAGTGTGAGCTGCGCCTGCATTACTGCCTTATCTCTCCGATGACTTGTACTGTCAGTCAGCTAACAGCATTAATAAACACAATTATACTCCATAAACCCGAATCATCGCCTCATTAGCGCGTTTGCCTCTAACCTCCATTTGGGAACGCATTTGAAAGGAAATGGTGTAGCGAGAGGGGGGAAGTTATTGAGGAGGCAGTTAGGCCGGCCGGGATTGGGGGGGGGGGGGGGGCGGGGCGGAGGTGAAGGGTACGAGGAGGAGTCCTGAGACCCACGGGGTCATAAGTTCAAAGTTCATAAGTTCTAATGCGCGGCACCCGTACCCCCAGCGTGCGGCCGCTCAGCTTCCTGTAGTTTATTTCTTTTACTTTTATTTCTTTTTTTTTGTGCGGCGTGTCTTTCAATTTCCTCGTTCACTTTGCGGTTGCGGGTCGATGTCTCTGCCTGTATCACAGTTTTTCATCATTCATAAATGCGTTTCTCTTCAGCTTTGCTGATGCATACTTCCAAGGTTTCGCCAGCCCCTGCTGTGATGTCACCACTGCAGGTAGGTCTTTGATGTATGTGGCCGCCTGCCCTTCCACAGATTCTGCAGACCAACCAGATTGTGAGCTCTTGCATTGTTTACACCCTCTCCGCTACCTAGCAACATGAGGTTCCGGCACAGATTGTGCACATTAAACATATGGCTAACTTTAGCTTGCTAGCTAAGCGTTTGTTCCGTCCTCTCTACTTCCTAACCACAGGAGATTGCAGTTGGTAAACTTCCATATTACAGGAAATCTACTGTTCACAGGACTTTACTGGGTCAAGGCCCCTTATGAATTATTATAATATGCATAAAAACTGGAATGTTTAATCTTCAATGGAAGGCACACAGAGAAATGTTGAGTCCTTATTTAAATTTAGCAGAGTTTATCAGATTCAAAGAGGGATTAAATGCACTTTCTCCAAGTAAAATCTACTCTATCACAGTCTCCACACTAAACCTTGTATTGTGGAACCATAACATTCAATATTAAAGGGGCAGTTCACCCGAAAATGTTATTTTGTTATGTACTAACTGGCATGCTTTGGTTGATACTGCACGGATATACACAGCTGGCGTACTTTGGTAGAAAGTAGTAGGTAACTGTGCACAAGAAGGTCTGTAGATGTTTGGGAGTAACCGTGTCATTATATTCGGAAAGAGACGTCGCTGCTTATTTCTTCGAATGTACATTTTCGGTGCTTTGAGCGGCACAAACTTTGGACCCACTGAGGTCCGTTATTTCGGGGTGACGTCATAGTGAGCTGCAGTGGATATCTACAAAATTAGGGAGTTGTCAGCAAAACGACCTGGATGGACAGATGTCACTCCGGATATGTAGAAACATATGAAAATGTGATTTTTGGGTGAACTGCCCCTTTAAGAATGGTTGGTATCAGGTCGGTCTCTGGAGAAACTGCTGATGATGTCATCAGCACAACGAATAGTGGAATCATGAAATAAATATAACATAAAAAGTAGGCTACTTGACATTTCCATGGCTACAGACCTTAGATTACTCACAAAAGGCTTAAAGGCTAAAATATATATTAATTAGAAGGGAAGTTCCATGGAAGAGCTGGTGTTTATACCTTTATATTGAGTTAGAAGGACCTTGGAGAAAAGGCCACACGATGCTGTTGAATGTAATGAAACATGGGATCAGTGAGCAGTAAATGGTGTGGACGGGCTGAATGGGAATTCAGAAGCTCTGGTTTAATTTCATGTTCTTCCTTTGAAACAGGATACGTGATCTGAAGGAATTTACTCTGGTATGAGATCTGAATGAAAATCGCTGTGCTGGGGATGCAAGAGAATGTGTGTGTGTGTGTGTGTGTGTGTGTGTGTGTGTGTGTGTGTGTGTGTGTGTGTGTGTGTGTGTGTGTGTGTGTGTGTGTGTGTGTGTGTGTGTGTGTGTGTGTGTGTGTGTGTGTGTGTGTGTGTGTGTGTGTGTGTGTGCGCGTGTGTGTGTGTGTTAAGACTGAACTGAAATAACAAGGAAGACACAGGCTGGGAATAAGGCCGTCTGCTCCTTTTCTGATGATGAAGTCAGAGACGTGTGCCTGATACGTGCGAGAGGTGTTAACGAGGCAGACCACATGACACGTCAGGTGACGACGCCCCCCCCACCTCCTCCTCCTCCCCAGCTTGCTGCGGCACTGCTGCACAGCTGCTACACCCAGCCCGTACTGAATTGAGCAAAACCTGGGGTTGCACCTCACAAATCAGTGCTGCCACCTTATTTTACAGGGAAGAAGGTTTGCCAAGTTTAGGAAGCCGTCGAGCATTCCAGAGCTAGAACGCTTCTGAATGAGCCCAATTTAAATAAAATAGAAAAAAAAATAATAATCTCAAGCAATTAAACTTCTCATTAACAAGACTTTATAATATAAAAATTATAATAAAATATATACAGTATATATATATATATATATATATATATATAAGAATACGCTAATTGATTTCTACAGTTCCTACAAGGACAGGAGCATTAGCGAGCTTGTATGGTGAGCAATAATCAAGTCCACTCGCCAAATTCATGGCAGATAATTCCCATTATTCATTTCCCCTTGATGTCTGCTGACCTCGTAGAGAAAAGGAACAAACATGCATTTAATCTGTAATGAACAGCGGTTCTGAGGAGACAGAACCAATATGAAATATTGATAAGGCAATGGAAAGAAGGAAACACAAGCAATAATAAGAGCAGGAAAAAGAAACAAAGCAAAGGAATAGAAGAGAAGAAAGGATGAAAGAGCAGTGTGCATAAATAAACGGGGCACCATAGAAACCATGTGGATGGGACACTTACAATGCCTCATATCATGTGACACGCACAATCTTACCAGGGCCAGACAAACACAAAAGGTAACCAGGGCCAGACACACGCACACGGTAACCAGGGCCAAACACACGCACACGGTAACCAGGGCCAGACACATGCACAAGGTAACCAGGGCCAGACACACGCACACGGTAACCAGGGCCAGACACACACACACGGTAACCAGGGCCAGACACACGCACACGGTAACCAGGGCCAGACACAAGCACAAGTCCCTTTCTCCAGTTTTCAGAATCAAACGGCCGTGTGGCGGTAGCCTTGGCTTGCGGCCTGGCCTGTATTTTTCTTTAGCACCAACAGGATCAGGAGTACTGGACCACTTCACCACCCTGGGTCCGGTCCAGATTGTTGTTACCGGGCTCAGTAACCTTTTTGTTGCCCCCGGCACAGAATCATCTTGTCCCATTTCCGTCGGCACTTTTGAAGTCCCCGGGGGACGACAGCAGCTAGCGGGAGGGTGATCATTTGATCACATCACACAGGCAATTAACCCCGTGGACCTCCGCGGTCGACACCGTTCAGAGGCCCACGGCAACACCCTTCAAAGGGCCCAAACTTAATATGACAGCCATTAACCCTGCCCACAGTCTCTACATTTAAAAAGCACACCGAAAAGGGGAGATTCAGCAAAGCTGAAACAAACACAAAAAAGCATTTGGGTGCTCCCCTGATACGGCAGCCACACGTTTCTTCTGCTTGACCGTGTTTTGTACGGTTATTGAAATATCGCCACTGCCTTCTTTCCACGGTCTGATCAAAGAGTAGACCGTGCATAATTCCATACAGGATTACGATGATGAAAGTAGAATTCATCTGTGTACTTAATTCATCATAATCAATTATGGGATAAGGCAAAAGCTGCGAGGGTTAGGGAAATTACGAAATAATTAATAACGCTTTACCCCGAGCCCATTCTCAACGGGCAACCCACGCCACCGCAGAGGCACGGAGAAGGGGGAAGCCTTCATCGTTTTCGCAGCGGCCTGGCGCGAACGCACATCCATTTATTTGCTTTGGGTGCACTGTGGAGTGTTTAAGTGCGTTTGGTAGTGGATGATACCGGTTGCCATAGAGTTGCGCTAGCATTAGCAACGTGTGTATGTCCAAAAGACGGGACAGCATGGAATTAGCTGAAAATGGTTTCCATCAATAAACTACATCATGGGTAAGTCGTAATTGAGACATTATGTCCAAAATTCCGAACTATCCCTTTAAGGCTTGTTTGATACGTCAGACCCTTGATGACTTAAAGCCATTTAGCCAACCATGTGTTCCATACTGTTCCAGTGTAATTTACAGCTAAATCTAGTCCTGCCCCCAATTCCCATAGAGACCCATTCAAATGCAGAGACGTTATAGTATCACTTGTAAGAGTACCAGAAAATAAGATATCAAGTCTTTTGATGTTGTTGGGTCACAGACATCAGGACGTCATGGCATGCAAAGGATATGCGACCAAATATTAAAAATGATTACTTTATTCTATGTATAAATGAAGGGGTGCCAATAATTGTGGCACACGTGATTTTGTTAAAAATTATTATTTCTTGATGAGGGATTTTTTTCTTCCCAAAATAAATGTACTTCCATTAAAGGTGGGATTTTAAAAATAAATTTACTTCAATTAAAGGGTGGTTTTTCAAATTTTTTCAGTGTGAGATTAAGCTAATTCAACAAACTGTGAATTTTTAATAACCCTTTTTACTTATCTTTACCAGGGGTGCCAATAATAGTGGAGGGCACTGTATATGCTACAGAAAAAATCACAGCACCTAAAATGCACATATGTACATATATTTCATGCAGTGAATAAGGCACAGTAGGCCGCTAACACTCATGAAAAAATAGGCCACACAAAGATTCTAGCGATGCCCCAGTTCTGGACTCTGGACTGCCAGTGTCTCAGTGAGGTGCAGTCGGTCCAATCTGGACTCTCGCTCGGCCAAACGAACATCAGACGGTCTAAGCTGCATCTGGCAGCTGGAACGCCACAGGATTCCTCCGATTGTCGGAGAAGATGCGTACGATTTGCGCTTGTACAGTACAATTTTATGCACAATCAAGACGCTAATCATATTAAATCCATTTTGCTAAATTACTGTGCACCTTTTACTGTCTATCTCTGCTGTCTCACCACCTCTCATTTTTAATACTGTACACAGAGCTAACCCCAAGTAGGTGATATTAATGTCCTGTTAAGGATAAGCTGGTGGTACCTAAAAAATGACCCCCTTGCTGACCCCATCACACACACAAACCCACACACATGCACACATTCCCCCTTCTCATCTAACGGCACTCCCTATTTCTCTCTCTCTGTCTGACGGACATGCCCCCCCCCCCGGCCCCCCATGTTCCCTGTGCCCTACCCTACTCTATTCCTAAAACAGCTCTGCCTCCACAGTCCCTCTGTTCTCTCTGTTCTCTCTCTCTCTCTCTCTCTCTCTCTCTCTCTCTCTCTCTCTCGCTCTCTCTCTCTCTCTCTCTCAATTCAATTCAATTCAATTCAACTTGCTTTATTGGCATGACATATTTTTCATACATGTTGCCAAAGCACACAAAGCAGAAAACAATGGTAATAATAGTAATAAACGTAAAATAAAATAAAAAAATAAAATAAAATAAATATAAATATAAAATAATAAAAATAAAATCTCTCTCTCTCTATTTCTCTCCCTCTCCCTCTCTCCCTTTCTCTCTCAATTTGTCTACATTTCTCTCTCTCTCCCTCCCTCTCTCTCACTTGCACTCTGTCTCTCTCCCTCCCTCTCACTCTCTCTCTCTCTCTCCATCCCACTCTCTCTCACTCTGTCTCTCTCCCTCCCTCTCACTCTCTCTCTCCATCCCTCTCTCTCTCTCACTCTGTCTCTCTCCCTCTCTCTCACTGTCTCTCTCCCTCCCCCTCTCTCTCCCTCTCCCTCCCTCCCTCTCTGTCTCTCTCTTACATACTCATGTATCTCTCTCTCTCTCTCTCTCTCTCTCTCTCCCTCTCCCTCCCTCTAAGTCTCTCAGCCTCTCTTTCCCTCTCTCTGCTCCACTGCTGTTATCTTTGTACCCAACATATCTGCCTGTATCAGTCTCTTTTTCATTCTCTCTGTCTTCATCTCTCTCAATTATTTATTTTTTTTTCAATTTCAAGGTGCTTTATTGGCATGACATGCACTGGGTTGCCAAAGCAAATGTTACAAACAACAACAACAATAATAATAATAATAATAGCAATAATAATAATCAAGAAATAAAATAACTCAACAACCTGTTGAATGCACACGCATACACAGACTGTCATATGTATGATGTATAATACACAATAACTCTTAACTGCAGGTGTTGTCAGTTATTGTGCTTCTATGTCGATGACAGTTTGCTACATATAAAGCAGTTAGCAGGGCTGTGTGTCCTTCACCCAGTACAATGGGTTACTTTTCTTCATCTGAAAGTGTGGCAAAATTTGAATGTATTGTTGTTTTTTTCAAAAAATGAATTCTGAATTTCCCTATATTTATTGCGGTGTAGAAGGAAGTGTATTTCTGTCTCTCTCTCTCTCTCTCTGTCTCTTTCCTTCCTTCTCTTTGTCCACCTCCCCCTCTCTGTAACGTTTTCTGTACGTTGTTGTGACATCAGGACTGCCACGCCGGCACACTGAACGCAAATAATTCCGCCGCTTGTACGCCTCAAATCTATTCCTTTCATGCCGCAGTCGCATTTAAATCTCCGCATGCGTGCATTATGCATGCATTATGCATGCGCTACATGTGTGCCCTCGCTGTGTGCCTGGAATAATTCACTTCTCACACGCAAAGGGATCCCTTTCACATATTTTACGAGTACATATCAAGTTATCAATTTGTTTATTGCATTGCCTGCTCCCAGCTATTCTTGAGCGCATTCCTGTGGGAAGTGGGTGGGAGGCAGATGGAGAGAGAGTTGGAAGGGGAGATGGAGAGAAGGAGAGAGAGAGAGAGAGAGAGAGAGAGGCAGTGGCATCGGGAGAAATGCAATTTAATCAAATAAGCGTTCACTATTGGAATAAAGCAATAAATTAGCATTGTAGTGCCCAGCTTTGGTTTGTAAGCGCACATCAGATTTGCTCATTCAACATGCTATTACTGCAGTGTGGATGAAGAGAAACATGCTCAGTGCCTGGTGTTAGCCCTTTTTCTCCCTCGCCCCCTGCCTCCTGCAATTTAAACGTACACCCGTGTCAGGATAATCCCCTAAACCATTCTGGCCCTGTTAAAACTAATGAGCTCGCCAGTGGTTGGCGGGCATAGCGGCATTGCGTACGGGCTGGCTTGAGGATGCCGCGTTGCCGCCGAGCTTAAGAACATTAACGGTGCTTTAACGTGATTTACTTGCCGCTTTTTCCACGTGCCTTTCCCCTCTCTTTCCCCAAATTCCCTCTGCGGGCTGTGGAGGCGTCCCCCCCGTATCCATGGCAACGCAAGGGAGAGCCCCAGAGACGGGCAGACCTTCGGTCAGCGGGGAATACTCGATCAAATCTCTCTCTCTCTCTCTCTCTCTCGCTCGCTCTCGCTCCCTCTCCTCTCTTTAATCATCCTCGCTACTCTTTTTTCTTTTGGCGTTCCCCCGCGAATCCGCCATTGTCCGCAGGTCTGAGTCATCTGGCCGTGGCCATGAATTTTACATATGGCGAGCGTAATCACCTCGCCCGTCAAATTAGCGGAAACGGCAGGAATGTGCAATACACACACCGGGCGGCGGCGGTGTGGTTTAATCACATCTCCCGGACCGCTCGACGGTGGCGGACCGCTCGACGGTGAGTAATGATGACCTAGCTCACGCTCAGACGGGGAATACCGCTACCTGGAGCGTCCCAGCGAACAGTGGACGTCCGAGGGACGTACCATTTTAGTCCCCTCAAAGTTATGATGTGACGTTCCCTAGGGATGTCCTAAAAACATTACTAGGACGTTATTAAAGTCCTAGGATGGTCACCGTTTGGTTACAATATGACATTTAATTAGAATTTTTCGGGGACATTCCCTACCCGGCTATGATATGACGTTGTGTTCATAACATTCAGGGACGTTCCTGCGACGTCTGTTACTGGTTAAAATATAGCGTCATGCAATGAATGTCTGGGGGACGTTACTAGAACGTCCCGGGAACGTTCTCTGTGATGTCCACGTAACATTTAGAAAACCCTACAAAAAGATGTTAAGGCGATGTCCTGATGACATTTCGAGACGTTCAGGGGACGTCCCGGGGACCTAATTTTGTTAGCTGGGATGGGGCTGGTGGGGTCTGATAAAAACTGATCCAACCGGGCGGGAGGGAGGGAGGGGGTGGGCCATGGGGGGTTTAAATATAAGAGGAATCACATCTCCTGCACGTGTATGCGAGAGAGGAGCCAGATAGGCCCTTACACTTGCGCCTTTATATCCCTATGTATCTGAGCCATCACATTAATTAATATAACCTACTGCATTTGACAATGATCAGCTGCATAGACACGCCAATACCCAAAATCATTGCCATGGGAATTTGTGTTTCAATTTCAACAATTTAATAAAACGGGCTGATTGATAAGCAAAAACCGTTTAAAGGAATTCCTAAGACGGCCGATACAATAAAGCAGCGCTCGCGGTTTATTTAATAACTGCCGCGTACGATTTGTTCTCCATTCCCATTATTTCGACGGTCCGCGTGGACATTAGCCTTCGGAAGAAATTACGCCGACGCTGACGTGACAGAAATCCCTCTTGGATTCCGCCGTGAGATAACGCGCTCCTGTCTGCGCTCGCGCTGCGTTGCGTTTCGTGACATTCATTCCGTTTTTCCGAGATGCCGTTTGCTGCTTCCCGGGGGACGGAGGAGCTTGCGCCGCATTCTTAATTCAAACTTAAACGAATCGAACAGGAGGGCCGTGAAGCAATGGTTTGAATGGACTTCTACAAGGGAGAAAAATGGCCCCGGTGACATTTTAGCTCTCTCCACACAAAGCATAACGGACACAATCCCAGAAAGCCCTCCGAATACGTGTCTGTCTGTGAAATTGATCCACGTAAAACAAAAAGAAACCTGACAAAAGATGAGTCGCCGCATTCATTCATAATATCGAACAACCTGGACTGACTGGACATGGCTAGCATGCAACGTGCAGTGGGTAGTTAGATAATGTCATCTCGATGCCTGTCACTCTTTTAACACTCTGTGCAGTGCTTGGATGAGGTAGTCTCTCCTTTACCAAGAGCCATGATACACTGTGACCTGCTTGCAGTTTTGCATCTGAAAAATTATTTTATTTAAATCCGGAATTATCACTAAAATACTTTAGGCATGGTTTTTTCTCAATGGTGCGCCAACATGGTCCCATCCCAAATTTGTTTCCATAAACCTTGGAATATACTGTAGATATCTATATGAGAATATACGTTTGTGGATCTGTAGATGGTCTATGGTCACACCTTTTAATCCATACCAACGATAGGCGTGACCATACCATCTCTTAAGTATAATTCCAGTATAATACAATGACTCCACTTTTCACTCAACTCTAAACTCAGAGGTTGCAGGTGCAATTCCCAGGTGGGGCACTGCCACTTGTGCCCTTCTGCAATGTGTGCTGCTTAACCGATACTGCTTCAGTAAATATCCAGCCATGCAAATGGAAAATATGTAAAATATGTAAGCTGTGTGTGTCACTCTGGATAAGAGTTTCTGCTAAAGGCCTAAAAGTATCACAGAATAGGCTACAGCTGTTTATCTCAACCATAATCAGCCGGATATGATGTCAATGCATTAATTTCAAAAAGTACACATTAGTCATCATATTAGTGGTTGAGTAGATTTTTGTTATTTTTAGTTTCCATAACCAAGCGGCCAAGTTGCCAGAAGTGAACTGAAGATCAGAATCATTGCTCCATTGCTTTCTGCACAGGAAAGAGAACGATCAACGACAATTTCCATCCCTCACGCCAAACGATGACCATAATCACGGAGTTCATTAGCGCTCATTGCCATCGCTGCACGACTCATTAGCCACCGAGGAACAACCCACGATGCATCACAAGTTCCGGAAGGTCACAGTTACCGCAGAACACGTGGGGATGGAAGCTTCGTCCAGATCAGGCACCCGGAATAATTTATTTGTGATTAAAAGCTTGAGGACCACAGGCGGGGTAGATTCAGGAGTTTAGCGGCCCATTTAGTGGTGTGTGTGGCTCATAACACATCAACACACACACACACATATCAGGCTTCTTCATCTTCATTGTGCCACAAACGCAATCCCAATTTTAACGTGAGAACTGTGACAGTTTCAGTGCCCCTCCTCCCACAAAGACTTGTTGAGACTATGGAGACACAAGGTAAAATGTTCAGTGTTAAATGAACTCTCACAGAGTTGATGTGAACCCACTGTGGCCATAGTGGACTCATATAAACTCTGTTAGAGTTGAATTAACACTGGACATTTTACCGTGAAGGGCACTGCACGTGTGTGTGTGTGTGTGTGTGTGTGTGTTTGCGAATGTGTGGGAGTTGTATCACCACCTGTCCGCCTGTTCATCTTTGAGCTCTCAGACACCCATCCCCGGTTGTTAAATCTATTCACACTCATACATCACTTCCTGTTTCGCCAAGGATGCTCCACGAGACATTTTAATTTGAAAAGAGAAGAACAATATAAGCTCTTGGCTAGGTGGCATGCAGTGAATCATCCTGATAACCTTTGGGCTAGCTATTAATGCGCCGTAAAAATGAGTGCGAAACAGAAGAACAAAAGGAAGCGATCTGTCTGTAAGGAAGGAAGTTCATTCAGGAGACACTTCTGACATTAATGATATGAAAAGACGTTGACGCCTCAGAAATGGTTTTTGTTCCGTTTCAGCAGAACTTTGTTTTGCAGGCCAAAGGTTTCTCTGAGGATGTGAGGTTTCTCTGAGGATGTGAGGTTTCTCTGAGGATGTGAGGTTTCTCTGAGGATGTGAGGTTTCTCTGAGGATGTGAGGTTTTTCTGAGGATGTGAGGTTTCTCTGAGGATGTGAGGTTTCTCTGAGGATGTGAGGTTTCTCTGAGGATGTGAGGTTTTCTCTGAGGATGTGAGTGTCGGCATCTGTTTTCTGTCGGCTGAAAATGTCCATGAAATCAACGTGATCAACAAATAACAGACGAAACAAAATCTTTTTATACAAATCTATGTTGGACCATAAATGGGAAAAATAACCACAATACAGGAGCGCAACACAAAAAGGCCAAGAGAAATAGCAATATAGTTTCTCTAACAAATTACAAACATCACATCATCATATTGTGTGTGTTTGCATGTGTTTATATGTGCACATGCATATGTGTAACACTTACTGTTATTTTACTATTTATGAAATGCACTCTTACATAGCCTGTATTTCAGATTATTGCCATTTCCCCCAGCATGAGAGAGCAAATTCAGATTTACAACCTTCTGGTGTGTTAAGAGGTATTATAACCTGTTATATTCTAGTTACATGATGATGTGTCCAGGAGCATCCGGAAATGTAGGCCTATGTTTTTAATAGTGTATTAACATCTTTCACATTTAGTAGATGCTCTTATCCAGAGTGATATACATAGTTTTTATTATTATTATTATTATTATTATAATTATTATTATTATTATTATTATTACATATAATCCATTTATACAGCTGGACATTTACTGAAGCAGTTCAGGTTAAATACCATGCATCAGTGTTGTGGCCCCACAGGCACTGGTCTGGTTCCACACTGGCACGAGCATGGTCAGTCCTGGGCTTGGACTCAACGGCCTCTTCAGCTCGCATAAAAATATCTAATCCGTTCCCATCGAACGGCGTGGCATTGACAGCCAATGGGAGGAGAGAGCTATTCCCCCACAGCGAGCCCCATGGGTTTGTGCTCTTTTATGATGTGGGATGCGAGGGGAAATTCCCCCGCCAGCCCGCAGGGCATTGAGATCAGAGCCTCGGTATTGATCTGACCGGCGCTCGCCGCGGTGCTGCACGGGAGAATAGGCCACGCTCCCTTATTACACATGAGTTACCCAGAAACATTGGGCAGAGCAGGGCTTTGTTTACTCGGTTTATGAATCATAGTCGATTGTGTCCCCACAGGGCCGAAACGCTTTTATTCAACGTGTTATCCCTGTTCGATGTCATTGTGACTGAATTTAAGATTCAATCATTTCTTTAATACCTTAAAGGACACGTTCACATTTTTTTCAACCCAGGCCCTATTGCAATGTTGTTTCCCATCATTTATAACAGTGCAGCACAAACTCACTGATAGCTTTAGCATTGAGAAACTTAGTATTGCTGCAGCTTCTGAGTGTTTTTAAACATGTTCCAATGGGGCCTTCAAAAACCATGATAAATCTCCTTTTAGAAAACGAGGAAAAGTCGCAATACTCACGCATCCCTTTGTTTACTTTATGTTTATTTTTCTCAACATGTTTTGAATAACACCAATATCACATTTTATTTGGAGCTACTTCTTGCAATTGCCGCAGTGCATCCCAACCATTTGTAAACTTCCGCACTAGACATTCGGAGACCAGGAAGTTGAAATTTGTAGCCCGGCAGCAGAATGAAAAATTAAATGATTCCTCCTCAAGTAAATAATCTTCGTATGCATCCACTAAGTATGCAAACTAAAAGATTTTTGCAGCATCTGAAACAGACAGATTACTAGCGGTAGCTTCAGTAGGTTGCGTCCAATTTGCGTCCCATGTAAACAACCTCTCGGGGAAAAGAATGTAGGAGTACAATGTCCTGCTTCCAGCGCGGAGGTAGCCAAGAAAAGGAATTTGCGGAAATGCAAAATTAAATCAATAAAACCTGGTAGAAAGCATGGTTTGCAACCCATTATTCAGTAGAGCATATAAAGACATGTCTTTCCTGTTTTCGAAAATGAGATTTATTTTGAAGGCCTAAACAGTTGCCCCATTGAACCCCATTTAAACCCACTGAGAACCTGCAATCAAAAGATTAAATTCTCAATATGAAGCTATCAGTGAGGTTGTGTGCTGTGCATGATTATAAATGACGGGAAACAACCTTTCAATAAGGTCCGGGTTGAAAAAAGTGACGCTATCCTTTAATACCATTTCATATTGCACAATTTATTCTGCTTGTCATGGTCTAGCATCTACCAGTACATTGGCATACATCCATGCCACACTCACACGCAAGCAAAGTTGTGTGCCTGTGTGGTAAATCACGGCCCTGCAAGTAACTGATTAATATTCAAGGCTGTGAATACTTACACAAACAAAAAGATTGATTATCATATTTTACACTGTTATTGTAATGAATGCATTGGGAAAGCCCCTTTCAAAAGGCAGGGTAACAAATGAAGGAGTGTGAAGGGTAGGAGTCATACCAGAGCACAATGCAGCTAAATAGATCTGACCCTCCAGTATAGGCAGTACTTGAAGCGAGGAGAGAGACCTTTTCAAAGAGACACTTTTTTCAGGAGGACTGAAGGTGTAAATCTCCACCTCATGAGAGGCTGTAGCCTCACAATGGCACTTTTCCAGAGAGTGTACCTGTATAGGAATTACAGGTGCTTCACGGCAAACCGTTCAGTGTCAATTCAACTCTAACAGAGTTTCAGTGGGGATTGTGTAAAATATACTTCATCAGAGCTGATTTAACGCTGAACATTTTGATGTGCATGAAATGGACAAGTAATGGACATACACACACAAGCACACGCTCACACGCATGGACACACGCACACACACAAAAACACACACTCACATGCACACACACACACAAGACACACACAAGCACACACTCACTCACACACACACACAAACACACACACAAGCACTCACACACATGCACACACACACGCACACAAACACACACGCACACACACAAGCACACACTCACTCACACACACAAACACCTATACACAAGCACTCACATACACACACACACACACACACACACAAGCACAAACACACACACCCACTCACAGACACACAAACACACACACAAGCACTCCCATACACACACAAACACACACGCCCACTCACAGACACGCAGACACACAGACACGTGTGTGTGTGTGTGGTCACTCCAGTGACCCAGTTAACCTCTGTGTCAATACAAATCAAGGATGTCTGCCACAGGAGAGAGCCAAGGGCACGTGTTGAATCTCTCCTATCCAATAGGAGCCACTTGAACTTCACGGACCCATAGGTTGGGGATCGCTGGACGCTAAAACTTTCACCAAGGTGACCTAGCAATTATTATGCATTGTAAACAAACAAAATAGCACTGGTACTGAGATTATCGAAAATATTTACACGTATGTCATCTTTGCAAAAATAGATTTTAGTGATAGCGGGGTTTTGCATCCAATGGACAAACATTCCTTGTGTTCATAATGAACCGTTTCAAATCATTTCATCGCTTTTTAAAACTCAAAGTTAAGTTTGCTATTTGGTAAATTAACACAGGAAAAGGTGATTTTGAAAAGCAATATTGCCCTCTTTAATTCATGAAAAAGAGAAATCAGCACTGATATATTCAGCCTTCTTCAGCACTTTTGACTTCCCCCTCATTTCATTTTATATTCATTTGTGAAACCCGCATATAAAAATAATGCACTCTCCACTGAATTCAGTACTGATCTGCTATTAATTGAAAGAATCTCATTGAATCTATTCGATCTTCAAAGTATTCATTTCTTGTAGTGAGTGTGCTCTCTGGTGAGTACATATGCTTTTGTTGAAGACTCCTAGAGGCCACTACTTATAATGGTGAAAGAGCCCACTGAGTGATTCGTTCAATCAATGTACTGAGAGTCTGTCTAGAATTTCCTTTCATTGAGAGGAAGATGGTGGGCATTTATCTCATTCCCTCCCTACCTCACTGAACTGAATTGTACAAATTATGTAACCACACAATATAAACTTTCAAGATCTTTCCACTATCTTCTGTATACTGCCAATATTACTTAGTTGGGAATTATACCAACTCAACTGAATTAAATCAAACCAACCAAACAGTAGCTTACAGGCATTTAAAAGACACTCTTACCCAGAGTGCCTTTCAACGGTTTTTTTTTTTAATATAATCTTTTTATACAGCTGGATATATACTGAAGCAATTCAGGTTAAGTAGCTTGCTCAAGGGGAATAGCTGCAGTGTTCTGCCTGGGAATCAAACCTGTAAGCTTTAGGCTACGAGGCCAGCTCCCCAACCGTAATACTACACTGATGCCGTACCGGGGCACAGCAAACTGAACACTGCAGAGCCGGCTCTTTGGGCTGAACCGAATCAGAGGAACCGGCCGAGGGGAAAGAGGTGGGCTGGCCGCCCCCGGCAAGGTCGTCCTGGATACATGAGGCTGATCAAACTGTCAGTTTTAGGGAGGCGAGTCAGCACTACGTGTAGCGGAATGCTGCTGTACATGCAGGCGGATGAGAAAAACTGAGCTGCACCATAATGCAGATGTGCTTTAAGAAAAACACTCCATGTCACCATAAGCTGTTTGGGAATTAAATAATAATCTTTTTTTTTTTAAATAAGATTATAATCATTTTAAATGATGACGTATAAAGAGATTCAAATTATTTTTTAACGTGTAAAAAATATACGTTAAAAACAAGAAATATAACAGAATAAAAATTATACGTAGTACTTAAATACGACTTTACAGTAACCACTGACTTTAGTGTGCTAAGCACTCACTGGTCTGCTTCACTCTCTAAAGGTTAAGATTTTTGATTCCACTAAAATAAGGTTTATTTAAGGCTGGTTTAATTAGTCAAAAATATTTCCTTTGCACCCCATCCGGTTTTTGTGAAGTATGCAAATGCTTTGCTACAATGAAACGCAGAATAAGTGCCCTAGACATTTAGTATGGAGGACACGATGTGCTACCCTTTCCAGTCTGCATCATATAGCTGATGTGTGGTCCAGGGCACTGACAGCACTTTTTTCCCTGTCTTGGAGGCAAGATCCACAGCAGGCAGTACCAGGACCCTGCCTGCAGCTAGGCCATGGTAATCCATGTGTACCGCCTTTGGGACTTTGTTTGCTTACTATGAGTCAGCCACAGTCTATGGATGAGCATTCTGTATGTTGATGAAAGGGGAATTCGTATCTGACTGACAACCGGAAGCAATTTTTTTAATCCAGTGTTGTGTGCCAGCCAATGTAATCACAAAAGATGTAATCGCGGTGTAATCGCAAAAGGTGTCTCCAAGACACTGTTGTTCATGCAGGGTGTGTGTGTGTGTGTGTGTGTGTGTGTGCGCGTGCGTGTGAGCGTGCGTGCATCTGTGTCGCTGTATTACTTTCTATTAATCAAACCTGAGGTGCACCTATCTGTACTCTAGACAGTTTTCCCTCCAAACAAAAGCTCCCTAAACGAACAACTCTCTAGACGACACGTGATGCTCTCCCTGGGAAACAACAGCAAACACCTCATCTCGGAGTCAAAGATAGACGGTTCATTTTTATAGAAACTTATTTTTGTGTGAAAGACAGCATCGGAACTCAAATACACATCTGTGGATCCTCATTTAGTCAAATTTAGAGCAACAGATTTGAGGTATCTAGGGTATGCAAACAGCTTGTGCCCACTAAATCTGCAATAACAATTTATTTAAATGTGAACCCCAGTGGTTTCCCTTGAGAAGCAATTATTCTAAAAATGTTTTACATTCCTGTTCATTTCTAAGTTCAGACTATCCTTTTTTTTTTTTTTTTTACAAAATCCATATAACACAATAAAAAAGTCTCTTACTAAAAAAATGAAATAGCCTTATTAAGTGCAATCGAAATGGAATACAGCATCTTCATATATTAAACACAAATAAATGTGTTTTGCTGCAATTAAATGTAAGACTCAACAAAAGGCAAAAAAAATCTGGCCTTGATGAAAGGCTGATGCAGTGGCATAGCCCAACAGCCCATGTCCAGAATCTAATGCTGACCGTGACCAGAAGTCCCACAGGAGGGCCGTGCAATTGGCTAAGACGCACGGACAGGGAGGGGTTGGACCAGCAGGGATTTCCCCAGCCCACTGCACAACAGCACCTCCCCTGGTCAATCAGGGACCTGCAGGCTGACTGCACAAGTGTTGGTTGACTGCAGCTTTGGAAAAGAAAATCCATGGCTGTATGTATGTATTGCAGAGAATGCATGTTCTTCCAGGCACTCTCCAATACTGACACAAGACATAGTAGCGGAACAGCCTCACAACCACCATTCTAGACATCTGAATGAAATAATATGGAATTGACCAAATGACCGTCTATGCAAGTTTTAGTCCACTTTCACCTCACACATGGCTCTTGGGCTTTTATATTGAAATGTGATTGTATATTGTGATTGTACAACTATAATTCCAGGATTGGTCAAATTTGGCATTCCCGATTGTGAGAAAAGAAATAGCGGCGATTGAAAAGGTTTATAAAGGATGGGAAAATCTCTGCAACTTTGTGCTGGTTGACTTTAGCTGTAATAAAGCAGCCTTGTACAATGCTTTTGATATGGGTACTCTACAGTGCCGTATGTGATTTCACTTCAGGTAACGTGTATTGAGCTGAACATTTGTGAAATCTTCACGGTTAAATCAATCCCGAAAGTGAATATTTTACTCTGACAGGGTGCGTTTTTGACTCAGGGGCTCATTCAGCGAAATCGATTTTACTTCATTAAAGGAAAAGGGATTTGCAGTCACCAACTGCACTGCGAGAGCAAGCTGGGATTCCCAAAACAATGGCAATATTGCAAGCTCCATACAGGCTCTCACAATAAACCTCCAAGCCACAAAGCAGATGTCGCGACGACTGATTATAATTATGGTGTTTATCCTGTTTACTAGGGATGGTGCAATGAAAAAGCAATAAAAAAGGGGGGAAGACTATTCTGCAATCATGCAAATATATTGGATGTATTAGAAAACTAACTTAGAAAGTTAACTATTTTGAATGAAATTCAAATATTTTACATTGAAATATTTTAACTATGTAATATCAGAGTCTGGCTTGGTAATTCTGCAACTCTCAAAATCACAGCTTAACTATATTACCTACTCAAATAGCTATAGTAGAGTAACCCAAAGTGTAATCTTTGATCTGGCACAATGGAAACTAAATACTCCCATTTCTTTGCTTACAATTATTTGACCATCAATTTGTATAATTTAAATCCTTTATTGGCTTATTGGCTGGATTTTTATAACTACATTATGGGAGCCTTCTCTCTCTCTCTCTCTCTCACACACATTCTGTAGCTATAGCCCTGCATTAAAGTTAATAATTAATGACGCAAGCAGCACTCTACCCACATAATCAAATGTTCTCAGAAGAACAGTTTCATTGACTTGCTACCTTTGTCCTTCTCTGCAAATTCTCGAGCACATGCTTGTGTCTAATGTTGATAGAATTTGTAATTCTACACCTATTGTGACAAATTTTTGTTTAATATTGACACTTCTGCATCAACGCTAATGAGCAGCGCTATAAGACTGATATTCATGCCTGTCCGTTTCAGCGGTCAGTCTATAACTCGGTATCTCAGGTTACACTGTATTTATGGACCGTCATAACGATGTGGGCGGCAAACTAGAGGACCATTAACTGAAAATGATTGCAGGGTCTGCCAGAGAGCAAACAAAGACCGCCTCACATGCTTTCTCCAAACGACCAGTTCAACTGAGGTAATTGCACAGTAATTGTCGGCTTTATCGCAACTTGCTTCCTTTGTGACGGCTGATACACTAAGCAGGTATATTTCCCATGTTCCCTTTCAGAGCGTGTCACCTGACACCTAACAGGGGAAACTCTTTACTCCGTTTCCATCTAATGAAGATGTCCCCTTTACAGACGCCGGCGCGGGTTTTATGGGAGTGAAAAGGTGTCTGCCGCCTGTGCAGAGGAGGCTGCTGTCTGTCTGCAGGAGGGGACTGCAGGCCTGGAGCACAGCAGATCTGCTGCATTAGACTGCAGCCAATCATCTTCTCTCTCTCTCTCTCTCTCTCTCTCTCTCTCTCTCTCTCTCACTCTTTCTGTCTCTTTCTCTCTCTCATACACAGAAAACATTCTATACGGTAAATACAAATGTGTACTTACGCGCATACATACGTACACAATCACTGTATACATTTAACATAGACGTGCACTCAGACACACCGTATGCAGCGTACAGTATGTCTATTCCCTCTTTCTCATTTTGACTCTTTCTATCACACACACACACACACACACACACACACTGGGATACCTGGCTTAGGCGCCCGTGTGCGAGCGGGTGTCACGGCAGCCGCAGATTAAAAAAAGCGGGAAGGACCGTACCCCACAGAGCCTGCTTCCCCAGGCTCCTCCGCACCCCGACACGACACAACGCCCCCACTTAAACCTGGATCCACAGGCAGGAGGGGAGGGGTCAGGGGGGCGAGGAGGAGGGAGAGGGGGACGGGGGTGTTGGCTGTCACTGTCCGTCTCTGAGGAAGCCATTCCTACTCCCCCCTCAGCCCTCTGCCAGTCATCGGGTACTGCCGCTTCGTCCCTGGGGGTAATTGCCAAAGACCCTTTATATCAGTTGATCAATGCGGCACCGCCATTGCCACTCACTGTCACAGTGAAATTGTACTGGGGCCACTGGCTGGCGAAACCCTACTTTGCTGACGGTCACACACAGAGGAAACTGTAGGCCTTTCCGCTCGCGTACCATCAGAGCCAGCCGCGGTTCAAACTCAAAACTGACAGATTTAGTAAAAGGCAAGAATCCAGTGCGCTCTTTGCAAACAGCAAATGAGTTTGCAGAGCAAGCTGCTCAATTTCTGCGAAAATAATAAAGAATGTTCCAGGCTAAACGTGGGGAAGCAAGCAAAAAGAAATGTGTTCCAGTTCACATCGCACATTCGTTTCGAATAAGAAATTTAAATTATGAAAGCAAGCTATGGAAGCAACTGTATAAAAACGCCACATTCTCATTTTTGCCTAAAATATAATAATGCAAAAAAATGCAATGCGTAAAATGCTTAATTGAAAGCACTTTGTGAAAAGCAGCGTACCTGAGCTTCCTGATGCATTCTGAGTGAGATGCATCGTCTTTATATAAACCCCATTAGCTCCCAATACATACAGTTGATCACCATTACTAGGTCTGTCACGGCTCTCATTTATCTTTATTAATCTATTGTCTCTGAATCATTGTGTCACCATTAGAGACCTACTATTACAGATACAGTCAGTGACGGCCACGTTGGCTTTCCCATGAAACGTCTCACTCTTTTGTCCCCGATGCCCTCGTTACCCTCGTAACAATCACAATGTAACCCAAAGAGAAAAAAGACAGGCCATTTACAACTTCCCCGGGTCTCCGTCAGTGACTCGAGCCACAATGACTCGACCCGTCGCCGTCACCTAAAGAGTCACAGTCGATACCGCCGTCACTTTTACTGCCGCGCACACTGAAGCTGTCACGGGCGGTCACTGCGTCCCCTTGTACGTCTCTCAGCCATTAAACCGGATTGCTTCTCGTCCATTCACTCTCCCCCCCGCCCCCAACTCTCACGTCCGTACAGGATATCCATCCATCTGACAGTATCATTGTTCCCCTTTACCTCTCCCTCTGTGTCATTATTATGATAGCACCTCCTGCTATAACTCACGCTATTAGTCAAGCCTGAGACACCACTGCACTACTTCACCTCTTCCTCTATGTGAGTTGAGGTCATACAAGGCTGTGGGTTTCTAACCAGGTACACGTCCTGCCTTCTAAAGTCCATCAACATGCGGCCAGTCTGGAAAAGGAGGTTTTTAACCCTCATATTATTTTGACATTGTATGACTCCTATTATGTTTGGGGTCAAATTCACCCAAAATGTTTGAACTGACACAAAACTATTGCGATAGAAATAATTTGACACTTTCTGTGTCACCGTCTTCCAATTGACTAGTCTGTCATCCATGAATCTTTCAAATCCGTGATGAAACATCTCAATTTAGAGCCTGAGGTAAGTGAAAGGTTTAAAACCTGTATGGAAAAGTGCCTCCAGAATGACCCACAGAAAATCAAAGGTAAAACAAAAAAAGCTTGTATATTCCCTTCCATATTATACAGCTACCCCACAAATGACCCCACACAACACCGTTATATACAGTACAAAGGTGGTGCAGGACTTTTGAAAACAGCATTATGTTTTCGGCGTGTTTCCTATTTAATACAAATTATGAAAAATCATACAGTGTCATAATGAAAAAATAAGGTTAACTGGTTTTTAAGACACATCAAACATTGAATTGTGTCAAAATGACCCGGAACGTAACATGATGCAGATCCGGTGCAGAATCACATTTTTTAAATGAAAAAAAAAAACCTAAAAGCAATAAAGATCTAAACATCACAAGTAGGATTTGGGGTGCCATTGGAGAACCGTAGTGCCACTGTTTAGTGAGCCAGCAATCAGAAGCCAAATTGAAGTGAATATCCAGAAGTACACTTTGACAAGCACTCAGCACACCTCCAGCTCTCCCCCACTTTAAATCGAAAGGAAAGGTTATTATCTTGCTGTTAATACAGTTGTTTGTTCGTTTGCACATATCAAATATAAAAGTACAACATACAACAAAACATATAAAAGCAAAAATACATACAATGGCAAACATATTACAATAAAATGTGCCCGTAGAGCCAAAAAGCCAAGAGGATTATCAAGCGGCTCTCCTCATTATAATATACAATATATTTTCTACGCTAAGGCAAATAAGACAACAAGGCAACATGCAGCAACCCAAGCAAAATTTATCCATCAAACAGTCACAATGTCAGACTCAGTACAATAACATAATGTATAACATATATACTGTATGTGTGTAAGGGTAAAAGTACTTAACAAAATAAACTAAATAAAAAAACTATTTGAATAAAGCACAGTATGCATCTTTACCCTTGTGGCTAAATTAATACTTCAAGTGCAAGAAAAAAATGGTCTTGCACAAGCTCTTCAAGCGCAGACGTAGAGCCTACAGTCACATCAATTTGCCAGCAGTTAAATTCACACCAGTGGTGGCCCTCTATTGTAATGCCTGCCAGCCAAAGCACAGCGGCCATGTCCCAGTTAAAATAGCTGAAAGCTATACATGCATTGTGGGAGAGAATGGTCTGACTGTCAGGTCGTTGAAGGAATGTGGCAAATCAAGTCTTTTCTATCACACAAGGCCCAGGGTAATACTGCAGTTGAGTGGGCTGCATGACTTAGCCCTGCTACGAGGCAAGAGGGGCCCGGTTATAGTCCCTTTTACTCAAATAAAATAAAATGGGAAATTGGATTTATCTCCAGAACTGGTACGATGGAAAACTGCGCCATTGTACCACTCAAGGACTGGAAGGAGTCTGACAGAAGAGAATAATAAAAGGTGGGACTTTCAAAGGATACAGATGAAAAATGTGAAAACTTCACCAGGTAGCTACATTTTGGGGGAAAAAATAAATAAAATTCTTACATTGGATAGTTCTGTTAAGTACTTTTCCGAATACTTTTCACTAACAGGTTCACATAGTGGAGACTAAATTAGTGCAGATAATGATTATGCCGTCGGAATTCAAACATTGTCTTCCAAACAATGTGACCTGGATATATGAATATATGAATGTTGGCACCATTTACCATGAGAAGCCATCTTTGTTGCGCATTGTTGGTTGCACTCTAATCTCACGTGTTGTTTAACCATTAATGCTGCACTCTATTTTCACAACAATACCATCATCAGTCAATCAGTTTTGGCTCATCCAATCATTGTTTTTCAACCAATGTTCTGGCATCTATGCCACCTGCATCTAGAATCAATTGTTGCCGCTAATCTATGGTACGGTTCAAATTGGCCATATACCATCTTCTAGGATTCGCACACAGCTGAATGCACTTAATATGACCAAATGTGTCAGCCAACAGCTTATGTTGGCCAGGGATGTGTAGATCACAATATCCCAACAATTCATCAAATGTTGGCGGCCAAGCAGCAAACCACATTCAAAGTTTTTTTTTCGGACCATCACCGTTGGCCAACGTTGGACCATTCCTCTTGGCCCTTTGGGCTAGCACAGAGCAAATCAAACATTGTCCCACTGATAAAAGTGCCATAAAGCTTACATTGAACACAATGGGTCTAAAATGGGTTATGTTCACACCAATGCACACAGAGTACAATGCATCTTTTAACTTGTCAGTATTTTTTATAAATCACGGAAACTGAAGTTGTTTCTGTTGCAAAAGGAACTAACTATAGCAGTATGAAAGTTCTGAACGTGGCGTGCGCGACTTCAAAGCACTTGGTAATTTAAACGTTTTGACTCTGCAACTTATTCATGCTAAAATACAGGACCTTGTGAGAAAAAGCCTCTTTTTAAGGTATCAAATGGCTGTAATATGTATTCAATGTCTGTGAAAATATGACTACCTGATCCGCTATTCATGATTGCGCTGATATTTTTTCACAGTTCGTCGTCCAATCACGTCACTGTTTCTGTCCCGTGGCATCACTGTCTCCATGGCAATATCTCAGAGGGCGTGGTTCCTTGTGCGTGGCGCAGGGTATTTGCCACCATGAGCCCAGGCGTTTCATTACAGTCATCAACACCTGTAAGCGTTGTTATTGCGCTTGGAGCGCATCTTAAGTATGAACTCCACAATGAAAACACATTAGCATAATCGTTAATGAGGTAATGGCTGACTGCTCGGTTGGCTCTCAAAAAACAAAAACAAAAAAAACTGAAAAAAAACCAAGCGCACTCAAACAAGTTGCGCTTACAAGTGAAGCCATTGTGAAACCCACTCATAGCGCACTAATGGAAAAAAAAACACGATTTAACCGAAAGAGGTCAAATATCAAAGGGGGTTCATTTTTTAATGAGAAAGTTCAGCCTCTCTGAGGTCATCTGCCTGCTGCAGGCTCCACAATGGCATTTATTGTCTCTCGGGTAAATTGTTCTCCATATGGAGAGAAGTGTTGCGAGCCACTCGACTGGTGTGCGGGGCCATGGATTTACACCCAGCATCTCAGAGTCGGGGTGACCAGCTAATCATGCGCACATTGTTGAAAGTTAGAAGGAGGTCTGACTATTGTGTGTGGTGCATGGCTACGTGGTCCAATGCATAAACGACAGTCTTATTTCATACTAAGCAAGGTTGAGTGTGGGGCAAAATCCATGGTCTGGATTAAACAACATTTGTCCTTCGACTTAACATAAATGCGAGCTTTTCATTTATCTTACCAAACCCAGATAGGAAAGTTGATTTTGTTTCTTTTTTAACTTGTCAAACGATGTTTGCGAAGAACAAAAACAACCAATCGCATTTAATTGTAAGTCAGAATAAAGGACAAATTGATTGAATCGATTACATGGCACTGTGCTGTCAAAGAGCCAGCAATAATCACTAACTGTGATCTCCGTGGATATCAGCAGTGTTGCTCGTGGGTAGCCGCAGGGTGGTCTTCTGTCACTCAACACACTTAAATCCCCTCACCTGGTTTCATGGGTCTGAATTGTTTGCTGATTTTAAGTAAGATCACAAATATATGATTAGAATGTTCTTAGCTGAACATGCTGATGTAACAATCACTACTGGCAGTGAAAGCAATGGCTTTAGAACACTGCCAAACACATAGAACACTGACTGAGAATTCTGAAAAAACATTCCAAAAAACCTACTCTTCAAAGGGTTGAAAACCAAAAAGCAGCACACCTTGATCAGAGGGGAACGATTCAACAGCAAGAATGAGTAACACCGATCTATATTACACTCCACCTCATACCATCGGCTCTCTACAAATGAGTCAGTCCACGTACACAATGCAGTGTGTATGACTTTTTAACACTTAAACTTTTTCCTGCCAGGCCTCAAGAGGATATTACTGGCACTATTTTGATCATAAAACTGTGCCAATCCTCATTTTGCATTTAGACTGTGTCCCTCAGTATGGCTGCGTGCCCAGGGGCCGATGTGTCCCTCTGCACTGACCACTGAGCTCCACAATCTACACCAACATGTGTACAGTGGCTATGAGGCCTTCCCTCCTGTAAGTAAGACACCATCTTACTGGAAAGCGTTCCGTGGTTTTTAGTCCTGGTTGGAACGCCAGACATTGAAGCGTCCAATAGAAAAGCTATAACTCAGGGCCGGTTACGGGAGAGACCTTGAGTCCTCCGCTCTGATGCTGGTGGTCAATAGTTAAATCCGTCTGAACATTCCCCGACTACAAATGTGATGTTATCGACCGGCGCACGGCAAGTGTCTGCCGGCCCTCGGACATTGACATTCCTGACCTCAGTAATATCCCATTGGATTCAGCTTATCTTATTCTACCTCATCACAGTGGTACCATGTACTAATATACTTATTCTTTCTTCTTCTTCTTCTTTTCAATATTATGATTATTATTAGTGATAGTGGTACTAGTAGTAGTAGTGGTGTTCTTGTTATCATTGTTATAGTGGCTATTATCTTTTTATTATTATTTGTTGAAAATACACAGTGCCTTTAATTTTATGATCTCAGTGCACTTTACAGCGAAGGGGAAACGTTCTCCTCAACCGAAATCGCTGTGCATTCAGTGCGTTCGGTCCAGCCTTAATTGGTGCTCGTTTCCTCCTTATTTTGTGCCAGCATTCTCAGGTGCAGATATAATGTAAAAATCATTATTGTGTATCCCGTGAGTGACCTCCTGGGATGAGTTTCTCCTGTCGGGGGCCAGAAATGCTGCGGTTTTAACGTGGGCCCCAGTCGTAACGTCAGCATAGATCTGCAGGTATAAAGCAAGAGCAATACACAACTTTGGAACCTTCCGGAGAGGCTGGTCCCCATGTCACCCACCCCTATTGATTCATTAGGGTAATTATTGTAATTAAGCACTCCCCCACTGTAAAAATTATAAGCCATTATTTACCGTCCAATTGGGACTTAACTGGAGGGCAAACAGTCACACTTAATTCATTCATTAATCCCTCTTGTGATAATGGGATGTGATAGCGGGCCTCCTAAAACACGGAGGAGGGTGGACAGATGGAGAATGCATGTGAGACAGGTGCGCTGCCCCGCGGTGCACGTTTATAACACAAGACCACGAGAAGCCTTTACACACGAGGTCTGACAATGTGCGACGTTGGGTTCTCCGCTCCGCATAGAATCCGTGTTTAGAGGGCGATGTTGTCGCGCGCGGTTTCGACATTTGACACGCGTCGTTGCAATCGGGCCCTGCGCTCAAAGGGTCTTAAAAACACTCCCGCCCCGCCCGTTCTCCCTTCAAAGCAGATTTAAGAGGAGCTTTAGAGGTGGACCTCAGGGGGGGGGGGGGGGGGGGGCGGTGATTCATCGAGTAAAAATCCCTGTGAGACAGTAACGGTCCTGTGGTGAACAAAAACGGATTCTGCCACAGAACACGGACCTTGAGAAGAGGCGGAAAGCAGACAGGTGGTGCTGTCCTCGAAGCGCTTCCACCTCCGGCCTTGAACGCCCAATATTCCGCCGCCCCCGAGCCCTGCTTGTAAACATTGGCCTCGTGCCGCGTCCACACCGCGGCGACCGCCCTGCGCCGCGCTATAATGCGCTTACGAGCAGATGGAAGGTCCAGCCTGAGGTCCAGCAACGCAGCAACCGCTCAGGCACGAGCCAGGCATGAGCCAGGCAAGAGCCAGGCACGAGCCAAACTCACGTTCAGTCACCCAGGAGCACCACAACAAAAACATCACTGATAAATCACCTCAAACAGAGCTCACGTTCATCCAATGGGGAACACTAATGCGCCCTATTGGCGTTTAAATGACTCTATCAGAGTTGATTTTACACTAACAGTTTTGCTGTCATTGGGCAATGATGCTGTGTCCCTGGCTTTGGTCTTAGAGAACGCTGTGTGCCGGTCTTATTGGTTTACTCATTTACCTTTATTTAACGAGGGAGACCAATTGAGGACTCCGGTCTCATTTGCAGGGACGACACGGGGGGGTGTGGAGCTGGAATGCAAGAGATTATGTAGCCAATCAGATGTGAGCCAATACGAGGTTTAATTCCAACTGAGTTCAATTAATTAGGTTTGACTGAGCTTTTAATTAATCTGGCTTTGACATCGCCTGGCAGTCTCCAGCTTTGGGCTTTTTTTTTTTTTTTTTTTTTTTTGGAAGAAACTGCACCACTGGAAACTGGAAAGCGTGTTTGTGCTGGCAAGAAGAAAGGTAAAAATGAAGGTAAAAAGATTTGTGGTTCAGTTTAATCATGGCCCTACTTTCCAGGTAATTAATATAAATTGGGTTTGGATTCATTCATTTTTAAAGGGACCTGAACAATTACCCAACTAATTAAAGAAACTCAAAGCCCTACAAAATTGTTAAAGAGATAAATTACTACACTGCCTGGCCAAAAGAAAAGTTGCCGTTGCACCCGTCATGCATAGTGCCCACTGTACAAGTCTCTGGAGGCAGTGTTATGATCTGGGGTTGCTTCAATTGGTCAGGTCTTGGCTCAGCAACGTTATGCAGCAATAAAATGAAGTCAGCTGAGTACCTGAATGTACTGAATGACCAGGGCCCAGTAGTTCAAAACTTTTAATCCCTATCTGATCGGATCAGATTTGGATTTTGGGTAGTTCAAAACCAAAAAACAGGATTAGGATCACTTTGATATCCGATCAGATCAGGAAATCAAATCCAAGCTTTAATCTGGATCAAATCTTCAAAACGGGTAGTTCAAACCGACAACACAGGATTGGGATCAGTTTGATCCCAAAAAACTGGATTATCTTGATCCCACCAGAGGGGTGGATTTCCAGTGGATTACCAGAGCAAAATGTACTATACAATTTATTTAAAAATATGTTTCAATATAAATAAGATGGCAAAGTTTGTTAACTGAAATAATACACAATTTTTAGCCTTCATGGCAAATCAATTTTATTTTTTTGGTCACGTTTGTGGTGGCCTATTTTGTTTTCAACCAAATGTTGATGACATAAATGTTTATGCTCATAAAAGTATCACAACAAAGATTGTCAATCACAAATGTAATTTAGATTAAAGAAAAAATATATTCAACAAAAAAAAAGTCTATCATCTGTCATCACCTTTCAAAAGTAATTGCGGACAATAGCATCTCGCATTTAGAGGGAAATCCATAGGTGGGCCTAGATCATCAGCAGGTGCAAGGGGCTCTGGGGGATCATCGATGTCAGAGAGGGGGACTCTGCGATGGACAGCGATATTGTGTAGCACAATACAAGCCAGTGTTATGCGGCATGCTCATTGGGGTTCCACTCTCAGATAGTTGAGGCATGCAAAACGCCTCTTCAGTACTCCATTCAAGCGCTCAATGTCTCTGCAATGTGGTCTCTTGTCTTCCTTGTATTATTTTTCATATCCACTAGATGGAGATCGGTAGGATTAAAGCACTGATATTCAGGATCTAGTCATCTTGAAAAGTCTGAATCTGGATCAGGGTGATCCTATCCTGAATTGCTTTGAAATACTGGGACAAAATCTGGCCGAGTTGTCTGATCCTGGATCACAAAAAATGGGATTTCAAAATCTGATCGGATCTGATTGAGATTAAAAGTTTTGAACTACTGGGCCCAGGTTATCCCATCCATGGGCATATTCCAGGACGACAATGCCAAGATTCATCGGGCTCAAATTGTGAAAGAGTGGTTCAGGGAGCATGAGGAATCATTTTCACACATGAATTGGCCACCAAAGTCCTGACCTTAACCCCATTGGAAGTCTTTGGGATGTGCTGGAGAAAAGTCTTTGGGATGTGGTTCGACTCTCCCGTCGTCAATACAAGATCTCGGCCAAAAATGAATGCAACTCTGCACGGAAATAAATGTTGTGATGTTGCATAAGGTTGTCGAAACAATGCCACGACGAATGTGCGCCGTAATCAAAGCTAAAGGCGGTCCAATTAAATATTAGAGTGTGCGGCTTTTTTTTTGGCCAGGCAGTGTATAAAACTCCATAAACACCATTCAAAGCTTAATGAAACACCTTTACGAGACGTGAACCAATCAGACCTTCACCTTCTTAGATGTAACACCTCTCCTCTTCAGGTAACTTGTCCACGATAGCTACAGGGTGGGCCTGTTCCCTCACCTGGACGTCCAGATATGACCCCTCCATTCCCCCAGACTCTAAACCAATGGCATCACCCGCCAAGTACACCCGAAACTCTGCAATTTAAAAACCGAAAAAAAAAAAAAACGACTTTTATTTCCCAGGAATTCACTAGAGTGAAACTTGGACAATTTAGCTCAGCTGGAAGGAGAAACTGCAAAAGCACAGGAACAAGTTTGCGCAGAGCGAGGATGTGGACTGTGTGGGTTAATTGGAGGAGGACATGCATCACTGGGCAAACGCAGGAGAATAACTGGAGGAGAGAGTCATCTCTGTATCTCCCATAACACACCAACACGTTTGGCAAGGTAGCAGAGATGCTGTATCTTAAAGTACCATGTCTATTGCTTGAGAGGACATTGGGCAAAGCATCTTGTGAACACACACACACACACACACACAGTAGAAACTCACTAATTGAGCACAGTGTTTCAGATATGAATTTCAAAAGCAAAACCTCACAAAGCTGACAGTGTATCAAGCCCCCGGCGATACACAGAGATGAAACGAACGCAGAGCCTGGTGGGGGTGGTGAAAACTGTCTTGAAAAGCACGAGCTGGGTTTTTACCTCATTCCGCATTTCGAGCGGCGGCTGCGTTCGTGGAAAGTCACGGCACCAGTTGACAGCGTACGCCGCGTGCGTCTCACGGCCCGTATGCTAATCTAGCCTACAAGTGCAAAGTTCATACCTTTATCACGGACCTCTTTTTTTTCCATCTATCACGCACATTGTGGGGGCCAACACCTTGTAAAAAAAAAAAAAAAATAAATAAAAAAGCCTGAAATAGATCAAACTACTGCACGCGCTCAGTGCGGTCCTGTCCCAGCGTTTGGCGGCGGCACGGCGGCGTGAGCAGTGAAGTGTGCTGGAAAAAGGGGGAGAAAGGTCTGCAATGGAGGGGAGGGGTGTGGTGGGGGGGGTGGATAGTGGGGGTAGAGATTCACGCCCATGGCGGATTGAAGGCCTGACTTGCTCCGGTAAACTGCTTGGTAATTTGATTTTCTTGCCACAGTAATAACCAAACACACAGGGGGAAAAAACGACTTGGGGGCATCATGCTGCAAAAAAAAAGGATGGCTGCAGTAATTTCCTTCCCCCCTTTTCTGGCTCTTCAGTGACTGCAATCACTCCGGGACAATTAAGAAGCATGAACAATGCAGACAGATACGATTCCCAATGTGCCGCCAAGCTATCCCACGACTTATGGGATCCTGCCAGCAGGAAATGAGCTAGAGTCATTTGTAGAGCAATACATACAGTGCAGTCCAAAGGTATTTGGACAGTGACACAATTTTTGTTGTCTTGGCTCTGTACTCCAGCACATTGGATTTGAAATGGAACAGTGACTATGAGGTTAAAGTGAAGACTTTCAGCTTTCATTTGTGGGTTTTTACATCCGTATTGGGGAAACCACGTAGCAATTGTAGCCATTTTTACACATAGCGCACAACAACATTAAAAGACTCTTGATATCTTATTTTCAGGCACTCTTACAAGCGATACTATAACCTCTCTGCATATGAATGGATCTCTATGGGAATTGAGGGGTGGGACTAGATTATGCTTGTGTCAGTGTCCAAATACTTACATACTGCACTGTATATATTTACATTATTTATATATTAAATAGTATACATTATTATACAATATATATATATATATATTTATTTATTTTTTACCTAATAATGGAGTTTTGCCAAGTCGGTACCCCTCTACCCTCTGACTGGTCTCCCCTGATTGAGGTGGATTGAAATCTTAGGGACTGATATCATAGGGATTGATATCACAGTACTGTATCAGTAGCTCAGCCAAAGCCATGAGCACCCCACGCCTCAGACCTGCAACAACAACACATGTGCAGTGCGTACACACACACACACACACACACACACACACACACACACACACACACACACACACACACACACACACACACACTGTGCGAACAGGGCAGAGGGCTGCAGGCCAGCAGAGGCCTGTGGCCCAGCGCTACGGGCCCTCTCTGTGGCTCACCCTGTGCTCCAGGCCCTCACCACCTTGCTGAAATAATCATTTCTGACATGAGTCAAACCAAGGGCCTCATTGTGTGTCCTCATCATGTTATAATTGAAAGGTGCTTGTAAACCCTACAGGAGCAAGGCCCTGAGCATCACAGTTACCCCATTATAAAGTGGCACACAGTAGTAATACTACTACTACAACTACTACTGCTACTAATACTGATACTACTACTACTAATACTACTACAACTAATATTGATACTACTACAACTACTACTACAACTAATACTGATACTACTACTACAAATACTACTATTACAACCAATACTACTACTACTACTACCACTGCTAATACTACTTATACTACTATTACTACTACTAATACTAATACTACAACTAATACTACTACTATTACCACTGCAAATACTACTTATACTACTATTACTACTACTAATACTAATACGACAACTAATAGTACTACTTCTACTACAACTGCTATTACTAATACTACTACTATGACTAATACTAGGCTACTACTTCTACAAATACTACTACTTATATTACTAATACTACCACGTACTACGAATATTACTACTACTACTACTACTACCATGACTATCACTAATATAAATAATAATAATAAAGCAAAAATGCAATGGAGAAATGGATGACAGTAATGGAGAGACATTCCAAGCTGCCTGCCTTGATCTCTTCATTCACATCCCGCTGACAGCCTTTCATAACCTCGTTTGCTCATCGTTTCATTTCCAACCAATCACTCCTGTTCCGCCACAGCATTTGCAATCCGCCGTCTGAAATCCCCTGCGTCTCGTCGACACTCGTTCCAAATGTGCCTCAGTCGCGGCGACGAAGACGTAGCCCACCCGCCTGTCACAACGCCGTCGCGTTATAAACGCTCGAGACGACAAGGGCCGCGCGAGCGAGCGGCGCGCATCAATCATGTCGCCGCGCACGCGCCGCCGAAAACAACGTGAAGTCAAAGGCTGGATCACTTGCCAAACACGAGTGAGGAACCTGCAGCAGCGGGCAAGCCCACAGTTTGACAGAGAATATTTGGCTCCCAGGTGGTTAGCCGGCGTGTTTGTCAAACCCCCTGATTTGATCTGGTTCCTGGATTACGAGCTTCTCTCTGACGTGCCAGCTGGTCTTTGCCAGTCATTATCCGATTACAGATCCAGCACTTGTGCGCATTTAAACAGTCCAGTGTTAATTCAACTCTACCAGAGTACATATGATGTCCAATTTGGACCAAATGTACTCTGTAAGAGTTGATTTAACACTGAACATTTTACTGTGTGTCATGTGTGTGTGTGTGTGTGTGGGGGGGGGGGGGGGGCATTATTGGATTGTATGTGCCTCTGGGCATAAATAAATAAATAAATAAACACCCTGCTGCTTCCAGCAATGAGGAAACACTGCGATGCTATTAGCAGCTGTAATGTCTTGCCCTAGCCCTACCTTAGTCTGAATGACCACAGTTTCCTGGTGCACCTTTAACAAACAGCTGGCCACTCACTCCCTGAACCTGTTAATTATTTAGAATGACCCGTCTTTAAATCAAAGCCGAGGACAGCGCCCCGCACTTCGCTGGTGAGTATTCAGAGCCCAGTCCCTCTTACTCTTCCCCACCTGTATAAAATCTGCATTGAGAGGAAATCAACAGCTGGCTCTTTCACAGAGAACCCTATTTGCTGAATAAATTTACATTTTGAATTCAACCTATGCGCCCAAATGATGGTGATTATGACAAGGCAACAATGTCGTATTCTTATGTGTAGCCTACTAGTTGTGCATTAGGGGAAAACGCATTCTCGTTTAAGATTATATTAGCCACTGCAGTGTATTTCAGTGAAGAAACAGCAGGCCGTGTGTTTCCTTGTAAATTGTGGAAATAATGTCTATGTTCACAGAATGGGGTGGCGTTTCACTCATAAAATGCATGCATGGCTTAAGAAATCTCCACATTCCATAGAAGTTCCACTACAGTGTGCAGTAATTGTTAATCACAGACCGATATGGCAACTAACAGTGGTCATTTCTCAAATCAGACTGGCCGGCTAGGGCAGTCTTCATCAGTTTCTTCTGCTAATCTGTGCCTGCCCTTAAAATGACAGCGAGGAAAACTGGGGACTCCAAGCTCTGCCGGTCGTTGTGTATATGCGAGGCTATAAATCAAGCTCTGGCACTTGCTCTCTCTCTCGCACACACACACACACACACACACACACACACACACACACACACACACAAACACATCAATGCATTGCAAGGCATAAGCAGCTTCCGACAAGCATTCTACTCTAAAGACATTGTAAAACTGTACCACACTTAATTTCGAGATCTCACTAGCGTGTAACCCAAGAGACGTACAACGCTACTTTCAAACATTGCAGCTCCAATTGTGCGGAGGCAACGTCATATTTTATATTCCTCATATTTTATTTTCCTTTTATATTCCTTTGCATTGTGTGTCACTGGGGAAAACGGAGAGAAACTCACGCGGATTATAAAAAATAAAAACCGCGTGGTGGGACAAGAATTTGCCTCTGCTAAGGTTTTCCATTTTTACCAGTTGCCCCCCTTGGTACCCCTACGTATAAATCATTGCGTCTGTTACGAAAATCTGCCAACCTCCGCTCTAAGCTTTCAGTGTCGAGCGTTGCTTTTAGAAAAGAGCTGGTACGAAATATAATGACTACATCACACACAGGCACACACACACACAGGCGCGCGCGTACACACACACACACACACACACACACACACACACACACACACACACACACACTGCTTTCAATTGTTAGGAAAACTAAACGTAGGAATAAATTTAAGGAAACAAGACAGGAATTACAAGCGACATATAAAAACAACATTTTTAGTTATACAAACGAGGGAAAGATTCACAAGCAAAAATGAAACCTGGCTCAACTCTGCTTAATCTAACATCCCCTAGCAACAAAGAAGCACCTCATCAAACCGAGATAGAACAGGGGAAATATTTGTAGCCTAACCCTATAGTATTTAAAATTTTCAGAAAGAAACCGCAGTAGGCTACAACAGCCCTATAGCAGGTGGCTGTTTTGCCATGGATATTTTTCAGCATCATACTGTGCTACTCAATACAACTGTAAAAGCTGTATTGCGGTCTGTTAATTAAAAAATGATATGCATCAAAAAGGATAGTAAAACACATTACTGTACCTCGCACCATCGTCGCTCCTCAGTACACATATGATCCGCTGCGTCTAATGAAAAGCTGTTTTTTTACCCTGTGACAACGCTGTGAGCTCAGACAGAGAGAGAGGTGGAGAGAGCGAGAGAGAGAAACAGAAAGGATAGATGGATGGGTAGAGGGACACTACAGCCCGGGCTGGAATTGCCACTCCCGGTTTGATTTGACTGCAGAGTCAAGAATTTGGTACAACAAGTAGGCTACTGCAACAACAATTATGATTAAATAAGACAGTGCTCCATCATGTTATCTGCGTTATGCATGAGATAAAAACAAAACCAATTAATGGTATTAGCCTATTGCTATTATGGCTTTTCTCTCTACTCTAAAAGTAGGGTGATGCATGACACGCTGATGTCATGTTTAGCTTATTAATGTGTTTACAAACAAATTCATTTTACAAAACTTCTGTCTACCTCCTGTAGAATCTTAATGAAATATCGGAAGGGGGAATCTTGTTAAATATATTATATGTGCCGATGTGTTGCATTTTTTGTAGCGATTCCGTTGTTGTTAGTTAAATTATCGCTCGAACGTGAATAATAATTTCGGGAATAACACCTGAAAACGTTTTAATTTTACGTGTTTCCCCTCTCGTTTTCAAATCGCCCATTAATACATTATTTAATGCATTTCAGAAAGATGCAGTTTACACTACAGTATTGAACTAGTGCAACTACTTCGAACTCTGGGCACGTAACAGGCTATAAGCGTGCACGCGGGAGGACATAAGACACCCAACTAAACCGCACAGGGTATTACAACGACCGTGCACCAAATAGGCTACACCTCGTGAAAATGCATATAATACGCAGAAATCAGTCCCGAAATGTACTTTGCGCTTCAATATGCACAGACCGGGCGGCGGAAGAGGAGGGGGTCGGGGCGGGGGCTATTTTCAATGCACCAAGCCACCTCTGCTGCGCTTCGTCTTTCCACCGCTCCCCTGGAAATCATTATTGGCGTTTCACAGTGATTAATACTGGCACAACTGTAACACCAGCCACGTATGCGCCATTCCTACTTTCCGGGCTTTTTTTTGGGTTGTGTGGTGATTTATGAATAACCAGGGCTCCTGGAATAGACTGGAACCAGACAGGCTCGAAGTGTGGACGAGGGGTGCGGTACTTTGGAATGTCCAGAAATCACTTTTTTCAGCAACCAGGTTGGCTGGTGTGTAATTAAAGCCACTATATGTCATCATATCCTCCTGATACCCGGCAGAAAAAAGTTAAGTATTTAGATTTCTTTGACATAATACAAGTGACAAAATTATTTATTTTTTTAATGTATTACAGTGTCCTCCATACTAACATACATACATAATATTGGCCTATATACATACAGTATATATGGTATAAATAAGACATACTTTTTTAGGGAACCATAATGTTTGGGACAAACGGCTACACAGGTGTTTCTGATTAGTCAGGTGCGTTCAATTGCTTCCTTAGTACAGGTATAAGAGAGCTTTCAGTATCTAGTCTTGATGCCAATGAAAGTCAAGGAAGCTATTATGAGGCTGAGAAATAAGAAAAATAACAGTCAGTGACATAGGCCAACCTTAGGCTTACAAAAATCCACTGTTTGGAACATCATTATTAAGAAAGAGCGCACTGGTGAGCTCAGTAATAGCAAAGGGCCTGGTAGGCTAAGGAAGACCTCTACAGCTGATGACCAAATAATTCTCACCATAATGAAGAAAAACCTCCGAACACCTTCCCAAACAGGTCAGAAACGCTCTTCAGGAGGCAGGCGTGGATGTGTCAGTGACTACTGTCTGCAGAAGACTACACAAACAGAATTAAAGAGGCTACACTACAAGGTACAAACCACTAGTGTGCCACAAAAACAGGATGGTCAGGTTACAGTTTGTTAAGAAGTACCTACAAGAGCCTGTGGAGTTCTGGAAAAAGGTCTTCTGGACAGATGAGACCAAGATTCACTTGTATCAGAGCAAAGAGCAAAGTGTGGAGGTCAAAAGGAACTGCCCATGATCCAAAGCATAGCACCTTATCTGTGAAACGTAGTGGGGGTGTTATGGTTTGGGCATGTATGGCTGCCATGGGTACTAGCTCACTTGTCTTTATTGATGATGTAACTGCTGGTTGCAGCAGCAGAATGAATTATGAAGTGTACAGACACCTCTTATCTGCCCAAGTTCAAGTAAATGCCTCCAAACTCATTGAACGGCACTTCATCCTACAGCAAGGCAATGATCCCAAACATACTGCTAAAGCAACAAAGGATTTTTTCAAAGCCAAAACTGGGAAATGCCTGACTGGCTAAGTAAGCCACGCGACCCGAATTGAACACGCGTTTCATATGCTGAAGAGAAAACGTAAAGTGACTAGTCCCCGAAACAAGCAGGAGCTGAAGATGACTGCAGTAGGCCATACAGGCCTGGCAGAGCATCACCAGAGAAGATACTCAGCACCTATGGATCTATGGGTCACAGACTTCAAGCAGTCATTGCATGCAAAGGATATGCAACAAAATACTAAACATGACTACTTTCATTTACATAACATTAATATGTCCCAAACACTATGGTGCCCTGAAATGGGGGGGGGGGGGGGGGGGGCTATATATAAAAAGTGACAGCCACACTACGCACAGAGCCACAAGACAAACAGGCTGTCTGCAAGATGGATAGCAGGATGGGGCAGTAAGTCTGCTCTACGCGCTGACGCACTGACCGCGTCGATCCGGGTCAGCGGTGGCAGTTCCTCATGCCAGGTCAGACCGGCTGTCAGCAGATGTTAGCCTGCAGTGTGCAGAGCCAGCGGGAGGAGGTAGAGGTATTCACCCGCTCAGAGGCTGGGAGGCTAGCCACAAATGGCCTCTGCAGAGTCTGAATTGTATTCAAAAATTAAAAAAAACACCGCCCCAGTCTCGTCGTTGATGAAGAAATCACGCTGAATAGCTATCAGAGCAAAATGAAAAAAGTGTGGCTTAACACAAGCATGTCTAATAGGCACTGTCAAAAGAAAAAAACTGAGAATAATAGCTGTTGCTTGCTGCTGATTCATTTGTTAGATTAGGGTTTAGGAGTGGTATTTAGATTTGATATTTAGATTTCTTAGATAAGACATGTTTAGTTTTGGTATTTAGATTTAAACATGACTACTTAGATTTAGATCTGGGGGGTATTTCACAAAGCAGGATTACTGGATAACTGCATTGAGTAAAATTCGGAACCCTCTCAAATCTGGATCTTGGACTGCACTAAAAAGAGCTGTTCCAAATTTTACTCAGTGCAGCTATTCAGCTTAATCAGTAATCCTGCTTCATAGTTAACCAACATAGCGCCTACCGTATGCGTGGTGGTGGTGAAGAAGAAGAAGACAGGAGATGCACATGCTAGCCTCAAATGGTGCAGCGACAAAAACTGTAGTGTGGCCACTACAAACTTGGACGGCCGCAAGTGCTAAAAAGCTGAATGAAAAATGGACGTCTGAAGAAGTACAAAAGAAAAACATCGGTTGTGAGATAATGATAACATGGACAAATACACACACACACACAACTAAAGTAAATATCTGCAGATCCATGTGGAGATAGAGGTATCAACTGGAAGTCATAGCCCTCCACATGCTCTCACACATACCCCTCACAGAGGTAAGCCTCCACATGCTCTCACACATACCCCTCACAGAGAAAAGCCTACACATGCTCTCACACATACCCCTCACAAAGAAAAGCCTCTACATTATATCGGCCAGCGGTTCCATCTATTTGTTCACATGAAGTAGCTGCAGGCGCCTTTATGAGCCAGAGCCGCAGAGAGGCCGGCTTACGCGCTTAATACCGCTTCAAGCTCAAACTCCCTCACAAGCGTAGTTGACGTGAGGAGAAGCGGCGAGCTCGCGACATGCAGAGCGGACGGGCCTTCGCTTACACAGTGGCCTATGGCTCGGAGAGATTAAAACCAGAAAAGGACAAAACAGCGAGGCGCAGAAACGCACACAGTCGCACTGTCGCTACGCCCGATTTACACAGGGAGCGGCGAGGACGCTGGGCGGCGTCCGCTACCTTTCGCCACCCACGGCTGGTGTATTACAGCGTTCACACCAGCTGCAGTCCGGCGCGGAGAGGATAAACGCTTTCTAATAAAAAAGAGAGAGGGGCCTGGAAGAGGACCTGGACACACTAGATCAGGGCTGCCCAACCCTGTTCCTGGAGGTCTACCTTCCTGTAGGTTTTCATTTCAACCCTAATTTGGCACACCTGATTCTACCAATTAGCAGTTTAACTAGATCTCTAGCTGTTGTGCTTTGTTAGGGTCGGAGTGAAAACCTGGCAGATCTCCAGGAATGGGGTTGGGCAGCCCTGCATTAGATGAACACAGACTGTGAGATCGTTAGGCAATGCTAATAAGCAAGGATGCAGAGAGAGAGAGAGAGAGAGACAGTAACAGGGGAAGGTCATTGATGCTAGCTCTTAAATTCTGTGCGGGAATCGACCCACCTGCTGATCACACACTGGAGTTCAGAAAGAGAGAGGGACGCAGTAAGGCACAGGTTGAATGTGACCACAATGCATTTTGAGGTGAACTTTGATGATTACGTTTGCATTTCAGGTCCTCTTCATTAGTCTTGCTTTTCCCCTGATGTTGTGTAAGTGTGCGGGAAAAAAAAGTACATACACTTAAGTTTCTCCAAGATACACTTAATTTTCTCCAAGATAAGGGCATTTACACGCATTACACTCCAGATCGGCTGAATGTGAGACTTAGCTGCTCATGTATTTACTTTGGCCGCCATTTCCTTTTCTTTTGATCGCAACAGAGACAACGTCCTGAGTGCTGTGGGGTTTCCTCTTACGTGCGCTCACTTGCACATGGCGAGCGTGTATTTTCCCTTGTCCACCAGCTTATTTTTTTAATGGAGGTCATATATTTAGTGAGAGGTTTTGTGTAGGGCACTAATACTGCACATTTACAGGGGTTTTTTTTGGGCAATATTGTAGTTCTTCTTTATGTTAACCCCATTCAGAAAAGTGATTCCCAGAGAAAAAAATAATAATAATTTCAACAAGTTTTATGAAGTTTTTTGGGGAAGACTTACATTGCACTTGGTTTGAACTTCAACGTGACCAAGCCCCCCCCCCCCCCCCCCCCCCCCCAAGAATGTCATTGATCAAAGGAGTAGAAGTTCAAAGAAAGTGCAGAGGTGCAAACTATTGTAGATGAAGGAACCTAGCACTTTTATGCTTGTAGAGAAATCCCATTTGATTTAGCAGGTTGTGCTAATAGCTCAAGGGGTTGTCTGTGAATTCCTTTCCCAAATCTTCATTCATAATTCCACTTATATTGACAGGAATCCATTGGCTGTTAAAGCCTTCGGTATGTCACGACTCGTGAGTCAACTGAAACCGGGGATCTGCCGTGCAGCCGATCCCGTCCTGCCAGGGGAGGGTTGCGAGTTCTAATCGGCCGGGGCTCCTTGGCTTACCGCTACGATGGGCTCCTCCCAACAGCGCGCCAGGTGGCTACAGTCAAACAGCTGTCACCAGTGAGAGGTAACTGGTAGCACGTGGAGAGGGAGCGAGTTTAGTGCCAGCGCCCTCCCGCGGGACGGTGCGAAATAATCACAGGCTCGTGGTCGGAGGAGCTCACCCTCCGCCCTTCGGCTGCAGTGTACAGTTGGCGCCGTGGCAACACAAGACACAGAGCTGCCAATTCCAAATTGGAGAGGAACAAAATGTGGGGGAATCGTTGAAGGGGAAAAAATACGAAGAGGAATTCAGATGCGACGTGAGACTCTGGAAACCCCCCTGTACCACCTTCTCCCCACTCCCCGGACAGACAATTGAACGTCAGTTGGTGATGAATTGCTGCAGGCCAGCACTTATCTTGGCGCTCTAAGAAAATGTTTAAGGCAAATAGGCCCGGTCCAGAGGAGCACGAAGACCCACAGGGCTCGGCTTTCACGGCTACTAACCGGCCCGTGGCACCCCGAGAGAGAATGGACCCATTCATCTTCCTTCCACGCTTTCCCTATCATCTGGCATTGCCCACTAAAGATGATAAACGTACGGCTTCATAAATCAGGTGTTTGGCGACGGCGGACCCATAGCAAATGGAGAACGGTCCCCGAGCCGAATGGACCAATGGTACGCTGGCCTTTAATCACTTCTCTCTGATCGGAGCTCTACAATCACCAGGGGCGATTGTGGGAAAAGCCTACGGCATGCATGATCTACACACTGTGGGATGAATGATGAATGAGGTGGTAACCCCCGTGAATAGCACCGTGCCCTAAATTTGGACAAAGCTGGAGAGTTTTATGACGAATGTGTTCAATATTGGACAAGTTCAAACCAGTTGAACAGCGGTACACCCAAGCCAGGACATATTTTGACCATTTTTGTTACACCAAACGTTGTTTTAAAGGTTTAAGTTCTATACCGTACAACTTGACTAAGCTTGATTAAGCCTTGTCATGTCTAGGTCACCCTTAAAAAAGAGAGGGACATATTTTCACATTTTTTGTTATGGGGTAAAATAAAGGAAAATAAGAAGAAGGAGGAGGAGAAGAAGACATTTAAATATAAAGAGACAAACTGTGTCTCTTGGAGACCTGATTTCTGTCACTAGTGACACACCCACGGGAGGGAGAACACCTGCACTTCTTCTATCAGTAGCGGTGCAGTTCATTTGAATCTCACTGAACCGTCCCATTGGTAACGCGCACAACACCAGAGTAAATTCACTGGATACAGAGCAAACGTTCGGTTCTATTAGCGATTGCCCGTACAGATGGAACCTTCAGTACAAAGCTGCAGCTTTAAAATGAAACGAGTAAACAAACAACATGCCGGCCCTCCTACACGGTGACCAGACCTTTAGAGCTGGCTCCCCCGGGCCTGCCCGCTGACTGTTAAATGGGAGACGGCCCTGTCACTGCCGATGAGGCAATCTGACAATTGAGTTGAGGCTGCTCTGGAAGCGCACCTCTAATCCTGCGTAATTGGGGTGCGATGGCGGGCAGCGGAAGGAGCAGGTGGGCGGGAGAAATGGCACAGGGTTTGCACTGTGTCACTGATGGCGTGAGGCTGCGCCGCCCCGGCGGAGTGGTTTTGGCGGAGCGGACTGTGACATTGGCTGTGGCTGACGCCCAGAGTAACAGCGGAGGGTTGAAACGCTTCCAACGCTTCAAAGTGCGGATAACTTTTTTTTTTTTTTTTCAGGCGTTGTTGACTTGGAACAAGCACCCTATTTAGCTCACGATTTCCTTTTTTTTGTTGTTGTTTTTCAAACAACTGTAGCACAGCGGTGATTTACAGCAAACACCAGGCAAGACAGGAAGGAGAGACCGGCTCCTGTATTGTAATGGGTCATTGTGGATTTTACGGTTGATGAAATATGTTTTAATTTGTGGAGTGCTTGAGGGTTCGTCGATAACTCAGCGTCGTGATATCGGGGTGGAGGGAGGGGGGGGGGGGGGGGGGGTAGAGGAGAGCTTTCCCCTCCTCTCCCAACCCAGTGGCTGCAGCCGCGTTCCCATGGCAACAGAGCACAGCAGCAAGGCAAACCGCGCGTGCCAAGACAGCGCGCTGAAGCGCTGTGACACTGGAAGGAGTAAAAAAAATTACATTAAATTAAAAATCTTGTTCTCCCTTTCCCTTTCTCTCACTCTCTCTGTCTCAGTTCCTCTTTCTCTCACTCTCTCTCTCTCCCTCCCTCTCTCTCCTCCCATTTAGAAAATAGGCATAACATCATGTCTTCCTCATCCTTTGGGTACATAGGAAAAATACTGACAGGCTGCAGGGGCAGAACAATGTTGGCAGTTAAAGCGGCTAGAAAACAATTCAACAGATGGATAATTAAGAGTCCGGGGAGGTAACGAGAGACAATAAAAAGAATAATTTTACCAAAACAGTCAAGCAAAAGTAGAACAAAAACTGTTCTCAGGCAGGGGCGAAAATATGTGCCAGGACATACAGACACTATCGGCCCTGCATGCCGGTCTCAAAAATTCACTTTGAAATCCTGCAACTCTTCCCCTCTCGATAAACAGGGAGAAAAAGAATAAAAAATAAATAGACATGTAAAAGAGGGCCCAAGCCTTCTCACCGTGGTGCCACCTCTCCTCCCTTAAAAATGGGTTTGTTTGCCTCGGGGACACGCCGGTACCCGTAAGTATCGGGAGACTTATGTACATATGCTTCATCACGGAGCTCGCCGTGCCGCGGTCGTGCTGTAGCGGCATAATTACAGCGCTCTCTCACAGCCTGGCCTGAGCGCGCGCGCGTGTCTGTGTGTGTGTGTGTGCTCTTTTACTTTAGGTTAAACAGAGCACAAGATCATGAAAAAAGCATTCATACAAACACCTTCATAGAATCTGCGTTTCTCATCAAAGACGAGACAGAAGAGTCGAATCGATTGCCTTGCTTAGTAGCACAACCACAAAGGTAGCGTTATGGGGACTCTGTGACTCGAATAACTCAAGCTAAATAACAGTTGTTATTGGGGCTGTCTCATATCTTCAGTATCGGCCGGGGTCAGTTGCTATGAGGGCTCATCCATACAGGCTGCAAATGGGCTGGTTTCCAGGCACCCAGATGGGCTGTACTTTTTAAAATTTCATCCTGATGGTTGGGTGCTTTGGGGGGTTTTTGTGGTTCCAACCTAGTAATCTCAGGACCACTGAAATCGTATTTGGCCGCTGGGCACCTGCTATTAGTGAAACAGCCCGGGGTAGTGACCCAGTGATGGACTGGTGCCCCGCTAGCATTAATCCAGTCCAAGAAACTCAGAGGGGCCGTACGTGACCAGGTTCCCGACACAACCTCAAGAGCATTTTCACCGGCAGCAAACTACTCTCCTCCAAAGCGGCAGTCATTTTAATGCACCGCTCTTCTGGTGTGAGTAATTAAAGGCCAGCTTTAGCCACCCATTCATTTTTCTCCATCATATAATTATCAGTTTCGATTGTGTTTGGAGCGTAAAGGAGAAAGCGCGTTCCCCCTGGTCCCACTTGTTGCAGTGGGGCTCTAATTGACCGCTCCATTTGGGAGAGGTGACCGTTTCCCCGAGAGGAGGGCCCCTCCAGACTGACCCACCATTCATCAGCCCAGGTGAGGGGACGGCCCGCGCACGGAACGCCGGAGCGCGGAAGGGCCACGCCCGCGTGCTCCCAGGGACAGAGCTGCGAGTCCACCCATGGAAAATTACATGTCAGGAGTGATTAATTTGAATCTGAAAACATAACCATTTCAGAGAACATCTCTGGGCTCTGTGTGTGTGTGTGTGTGTGTGTGTGTGTGTGTGTGTGTGTGTGTGTGTGTGTGTGTGTGTGTGTGTGTGTGTGTGTGTGTGTGTGTGTGTGTGTGTGTGTGTGTGTGTGCGCGTGCGTGTACATGAAGCATTTAATTTTATTTACCAGTAGCAGTAAGACAAGAGGGAATATGCTTCACAGAATGTTAATAGGCGTTTTTAATAAATGCTCATTGGTTATTCAGTAAGCGTCGTTAGGATGACAGTGGACGTGCGTGAGGTGGAACGTGTCAGGTTTTCTGTTGTTGATTTACAAGCCCCCAGGGCTCAGGGATCTTCCTGTCATTATAACTCCATTGACCTGTAATGACATCGCTGTCCTCCCCCCCCCGCGCTCCCCCCCCCCCCCCTCCAGGAGCAGGCCCGTGTTAATAAATATAGACCTGAGCCAGGCCCTGGGTGACAGACTGGCACAGAGCAGCCTGGCCGTTCCCTTGGTCAACCATCCCAGGCATACATACGTGCGGCCTTTTGTCCTTGCAATGCATTGTGGGCCTGCAGCAGAGCACGTTGAGGAGGGGGAATGACCGCAATAGCGGAGACCCCAGCGGTTTGTGTCACCTGTTTGCCAACGCCCGAATAAAACGGTCGTGGATTGATAGTAAAACCCGTTAGTTTGCATTTTCTTAGTGAAAAAAGCTCGCTTATAAAATGAATGGCTTGAGGCTTTGGCCTTTCACTGTTGGGATATTCCATGAACCATATGGCACAATTTACCAATGAACAAAATGTTGTTCAAACTTTAAACAACGTCTCCATATTAAGGTTTTATATATGCTATATAAAGCCTTCATAAACATGGCATAATGGCTTCATAAATCATACATAAGCAAATGTCATGCTTCATAAAAGGTGACATAACACCTTATCTAACATGTTATGCCAGATGTGTCACAGTTAGCCTAGCCTCCTACATAAGCATGTTTTATTTCACCCAGTATAATGTTTAGCCATTAGCCAGGTGACTATTGTTGGTTATGTCACATTTGGCATAACATGCTGCATAAGATGAAGCAAAATTACCTCCCAAAAACTCCCACACAACTTTCATAATGAAATGTTCAGACCTGCAAGAATGATATCACTTCCTGGTTTTGGAACTCTGATTCATACTTCTTGTATGCTTGCTACAATTTAACGTCATTTACCAGTCAGAACTGACATGCTGAGCCGTAATCCTCTTCATTGGAGCTCCACAGGAACACCAGGACACACGGAAATTAAAGTCTCGTCCCTGGTTTGTGATTAAGAATTAGCAGGTATATTTCCCACTTTTAAAGCTTGTGCTTAATGCACCGGGAGTTTATTATTCACCCTCGTTTTAAACTGCCGCACGCTGTCGATCTGTTCGCGCATTAGGGGCACAGTAGGCAATTAGCTTTCAGGGCACGGGAATGAATGAGTGTGCTGCCCCCCCGTGGCCAATGACGGTATTGCCATTTCACAGCATGCCTCTCATTTTGTTTACTCGTACAGTATAATGAAGGAATCTCTCTTCTCCAACTGCCATCTGTCTCAGGGAATTCCTGAACACACTCTCTCTCTGTTTCGCTCTTTCTCCCCCCCTTCCATTCTCTCGTTTTCAACTAATAATCACTTACCAAGCCCAAACTCAAACAGAAAAGCTCATGTCTGGTGAGGGCCAGTTTAGACAGAGACGTACACTGCAGCCACATCTTACATTATCACCATGCCCAGATGCCCAGCTGTTGACTAATTGGTAGCGCACAGCCGGAGGAGCATAGGTTACGCTGGACACCCCTCCTCCCGCTCCGCCCACGCTCCTCGTGAGTCGTGACAGCCCGTCTCCACTCGCCAGCTGTGGCCCAAGTATGGCAGACCCAAGCTGGGCCTCCGGGCGGGAACAGATGCCACGCCGGTGCGAGTGGGAGAGTCTCCTCCGCTCTTGGCTTCACACCCAGCTGTGCGATCGGGTTCAGGAGTCCTGCCCTCCGCCTTCCCACTCCACTTGACCGCTACCGGCGTTTGCGAAGCTCTGCGGGGTGGCGGCATGCCGACCGGAGCAGAGTGCGCTGGTGATTTTCAGAGTCCTCCGATTGGCTAGAGGAAGCGTCGGCGACGTGGGCACGCCCCTGGGGTCGGCATCTGTTGCCCCGGCAACACCTCGCCGCCACACCAGAGCCGCTGTAGCCAAGCGGCTCCCGCCAGCTGAGGCCACTGCGCTGAATGACCTTTTAACTCACTTTTGGATCCGATTTTCTTCCCTGGAAATTATTTTCAGAGCAATTGCATTAGCGTCGTAAAGTTTTGCTGAATCAAGCGCTTTCCCCAGGTTTTGTTAAATGCACAGAGGGTCCATGCATTCATTTATTCATTCATTCATCCATTTATTGTCATTCACCCAGTCATTTTTAATCTTCAGTGTTCAACGAGCCATTCTAATATAATTCCCTTTTCCCGTGTGTGTTCAGCCGTCACTCCGTAACGTTAAAGCCTCTTCTCTTCACGTATCGCTGGCCCCGTACGCTGCGCCTCAGCCTGCAGGCCGGGTGCCGTTTCCCATGAGGGCGTCGTGATAAACGGCACAGCGCATAGATGGATGAACCCCGCCCCCTCCCCCCAGCACGTTTCTTCCGTTCTCCGTTCTCTCTCCTGTCGGACTCCGCTGGCGTGACGGCGCCTCCGATGCGGCACCTGTCGTTTCTTCACTCCTCAAGCCGCCACGATGGCTAACGCACGCCGTTTGCGGTGACTGTCGCCAGCTCCGCTTTAGGTACCCTTTCTTCCTTTCCTGTTTGTTTGTTTGGGACGTGCCGTCATTCAAGTGCTGATGGGAAATTACTGCAGGCGGTGAGCAACTTGCCCCCCCCCCCCCCCCCCCCCCCCCACAGCACGGCACAGCGCACCTGGTAACTGCCCCCCGGACTTATAAAGCAGCCACACTTCTCCAGAACATTTCATCACAATAAATGCTAAATGCTGGGTTAGTACCGCATGCTTGCGGGACCAGTCAGCTAACTGAAGCGATCTGTAATCTGTTAGGGGATGGTCTTCTCTCAGGACCAGGTAGAAACCTGCGCATGAAATGCTATGAAATTATCCTGGAAAAGCAGAATGAAGGCCTGAGGGTCTTACTGTAAAGTGGGCAGACGTTACCTCCTTTCTCCTGACAAAATATCACATCAGGCTTTTTTCAATCTGGAAATCTAATCCCCCTCTCGCGAAACCAGCTCAAGCAATTCTTATCCGTACATAAATGGAAGACAGTAATATATCTCAAATAGGCCGATGTGAACTTTTTCCAAATATAGCCAAATGATATATTTCACAGTATTTCAGTGTATTTAAAAATGAATGTGTGTGTGTGCGTGTGTGTCTGCCTGTCTCTGTGCGTTTACCACCCTGTGAAACTAATTCTGGTGGAACGCGGCTGTAATTGAAACCTATCTACAATTGATCGGCACAAATATGCCACATATATTCACAAATATATTCCACATGAAACTGTCTGTGGCTTTACTGTAGCAGTGACATGAGCAAGATGGAATTCTGTTGTCACGCGAACAACACCGTCCCTCTTTTCCGGCAGTGCATTTGTAATCTTTTGCCGCACGCCTTTTTTTTTTCCGCCCACGCGGGTCCCCCGCTAACTACGCCGTCTTCTACAATCGATACCGCCGAGATCGATAAATGTGCCAAAAGCAATAAAGTATATTTCATTATTTCAAGAGTTTGCCGGTTTAATAACAGCTATTATTCAGTAATGTGTCAATCATCGCCTGCCTGCCTCCTGGTAGCTACGGTCCGACCCGGCTTTGTCTTTATTATTCACCCTCGTTTTAAAGGTGACCGCGGCCGGCGGATGAATTTACGTCCAGTCTTCCGTCCATCCGTTATCGCCGCAATGTGACTGCACAGGAAAAAGAGCTCGACAAATGAGAAAGAGAAACCGAAGAGAAACGGGCCCCTGCAAGGCCGCGCCTCCGTCAATTCTGTCACGCCAGGGAGACTTTCAAAAAATAAACCATTTCAAAAAGTGACACCGCGGGCCTGCGCGGCGGTGGCGCACTGAGCCATACGCCTCGCGGCTCTTCCCGCTAAAACGGTATCCCGGGGCGACGGGCCCGGCCGCTGAGATGTTTGAGAGGCGGGTTGCGCCACTCGGCTACCGCTGGGCTACCGCTGGGCTACGTTAGCGTTTGGGGGACGCGCTTCGGAGGTTCCCCTCAGACGGAGGAACAGGGCCCTCTGCAGCCAGTTCCTAGCCTGGCGGCTCCTTCGCCGCCTCCCTGCGCTCCAATGAAGCACACCGCGCAGAGAGAGCGCTTGCAGCCCGTCACCCTCAACCTCACCCTCGTACCTGCGCATCCAATCAAACGGAAGGGGCGGGAGAGGGAGGAAAGCACCGCCTGGAGTTTGGGAAATACGGGGAAGCTGTCCGTCATCCGGCGTTTTACATTATGAGCCGTGTTCCTGAGTTATGGGCGGCGTTCATGTCAGGAGGGGGAGGGGTGAAAACCTCCATCACTGCAGCCGTCGGCTCCGCTGGGGTTCGAGGGGTGGGGTCGAGGCGCTGGGATCCCAGAGCGAGGAAAGGACCCAGTCAAAGAGAAGGGGGGCTGAGGAGGGAGGGGCGGACCAGCAATAACTATCTCATTAAGGCAAACTCCTTTCCATCTTGAAAAATCATCTCAAGACAGGCTGCCTAATGAGGTTCATAATACGGATTTATCTCGAGATGGCTCAATAACAGCATTGTTCCTCAGATAATGCTTAAATCTGGTTAAAAGAAATGATCTTTATTCAATTTTTAATTGGCCTTTTTGTATCACACCTGATGCCTGCCTGAATTAAAACAGTGTGGAAGATTCTAAGGCAGCATAATGTAATAAATCCCCACAAAAAAAGCTTGCTGCATTCGCATAGCAGACGCCTGAGTCCCAGGACATCTTATCTGTGATACACAGTTCAGTATTACAGCTGGATATTCACTGAAGCATTTCAGGTTAAGCACACCAGCCCTAGGGATCAATGGCTGTGCCCTGCCAGAAAGTCGAACCTGCAACCTCTGGGTTACGAGATCAATTCCTTATTCACTCTGCCACAGTAACTGCCCATTATTGAAAAGCTGCCTCCTTGGGAAGGTTGAGAGTGTTCTGCCCAGCAGGAGGGAATATCTAATGGGGCGCTGGGGCTCCTTTTATTTAAACAAAAACAAACCCTGGAGCACCTCCAGTTCTGCAGTCTCAGCTTGGACCCCCGCATCGGTCCATCCGTCCATTTGCCTGACACTCACTCGAGCTACCGCTAGCGTCCCCAGTGTCCGTGGCAACGGCTCCGTGGAGCTCTGGAGGGGGGCGACTCCCACCCCTCTCCAACATGCCCGCGCGGCTCTGACAGCGAGAGCGATCCCGTCGCCGGGGCCCAGCGTGCTCGTGGTCCTCCACCGACGGTGGCCAAAAGATTCTCCGCGGTGCTGCTGGGAAGTGTAGTTCCGGGAGTCAGGGGCACCAGTTCGTCACAGGGTACAGCAGACAGTGGACAGTCTTGAATCTGTTATCGTCAGCGGAACAAAACGCACCAAATTACGAGCATAAACAAAACACAAAAGATTTGAATAATTATTCTGCACTGTAGCGAATCTCTCCCCAGCCCCAGGGACCGAAATGTGTTAAATCCAGGTGAGCCCACTGGAAATAAATCCACATGCAGCACTTGGAGCGCAACAGCCCGGGATTATAAAGCTGCTGTTCAGAGACGTAACTGGGAGATTGCACTACGGAGACTCCGCGGCTCAGAGAATAGCTTGTAATTGTCTCTAATGAGGTAAGGGAGAATAGCAGTCATGGGGCCCTCGGGATAAACCGCGGTGTGCTTGTGTACAGTGGGTTTCCGGGGAGCTAGCCTAGCGCAAAACGCAGCGTCAGCAACGTGCAGCGAATTGGCATGCTGGACGTGAGGACATAAAAACGGCGGGAATTCGGGTAGAATCTCTGAGAGAACAGAAGCCAGAGAAACAAAATGGCACCCGTAACTCAGCCCCTCGTAAAGTCTGAAATGTTTTTATCGGGGCCTTTATGGTTTAGGTTCAAAGCGTCTGGCTCACTTCATGTTGCTGCTATTATTAACTTCACTGGGGCTCATCCCCAGGGAAGGATAAGGGAGGAAGACGAGGGATTTACCTGGAGGGGTCTTCCTCTTTGGAGAAGGTCCCCTTCAGCTCAACGCTGTTCATCTTGTTTTCAAACAGCCCGTAGCTGAGCGTGACCTTCAGAGAAGCATACATGCACTGGGTATTAATATAGGCCCCTTACAGACACCGTTAAACTGATCAGCGTGAGCGCCCTGCTCTAGTACCGCATGGACCGCGGGGGATAAAGTAGTCCCAGGCGAGTGTGTCAGTGGAGCAGGTGGATTTCCGCCGCAGCGCTCTGTTTGCAGGTGCAGGCGACAGGTGCGGAAACTCCTGAGGGCGCGTTTGTGAATGAAACGCAGTTTCCAGCCATGGAGTGAGTGAGCGAGCGTGTGACTGAGTGAAATTGTAAACTGAAGTGAGCTGAATTACGAGTGAGATATATAGATATCAGTCAAATAGATGGTGTACTATGTATCTGAATGTATCGACTAAGACATAATCCTCTCAAAAATATCATCTTCTTGTTAATATAGCAATCATTTACCAATGGCATGACGCCACACATAGATACTACAGCACAACCCTCTATTAACACTTTGCCACTGACTACCACAGAAGCATGATGTCACACAGGCTACATGTTAGCTCATATCTAGGGCTCCTCTGGTGCTGAAAGTTCTGTCAACGTAGTTTGAAACCCCAGTTCCCATAATTGCAGTGTGAGAACACTGACCCCTACTGGGAAACCTCGGAAAGACAGCCTAGCTCGTAAAGCCCGGAATTGACATTTGCATGCGTCTGCGTTTCCTTTTTAAGATGCATGTTATCGATTACTCGTTAAGGGCTACCCCCATTAAACGGCTATAAACGAGCAGCCAAACACCAGGACAGTCGCTAGAATTCCCCGGGGTGTGTCTGGGGCTGGGCTGACCTGCAGCGGGATGTGGCGGGGCGTGAGCAGCAGCAGGTTCTCCAGGTGCGAGTGGAACATGGGGCTCTGCACCAGCGGCACGCCCAGCCTCCTCTCCACGATGAAGCCCACCGTGCAGTCGTCCGGCAGGCGGATCACCGCCGACGTCCGCTCGAACCTGGAGCCACTGAATTAGCACCACACACAGACAGACCCGCAATGGCTGAGGATGGCGAAGAGATGGCAGGAAGCCCAGGCAAAGAAGACTACACAGAGACATGCCCACGGCAACATACATCTCACAGCACAGACACAGAGACTGACATACAGAACTACAGGAGATACACCAGTGGTCCCCAACCCTGTATCTGGGGCGGTAACGTCCTGTAGTATAACGGTTAGGGAATTGGGCTTGTAACTGAAAGCTTGCATGTGCTGTTGTACCCTTGAGCAAGGTACTTAACCTGAATTGCTTCAGTATTTATCCGGCTGTATAAATGCATAGTGTAAAAAATGCTAAAGTTACGTAAGTCGCTCTGGATAAGAGTGTCTGCTAAATGCCTGTAATGTAATGTATGTTGAACGTTGAGCTGCTAATTAGTAGAATCAGGTGTGCCAAATTAGGGTTGAAATGAAAACCGACAGGACGGAGGATCTCCAGGAACGGGGTTGGAGACCACTGGTATACACTGTATACAGTGCTGCATGGGATGGTACAGACAGACAGTACAGACAGATGGACAGTGCTGACAGACAGTACAGACAGATGGACAGTACAGACAGACAGTACAGACAGATGGACAGTGTTGACAAGCAGTACAGACAGATGGACAGTGCTGACAGGCAGTACAGACAGATGGACAGTGCTGACAGTCAGTACAGACAGATGGACAGTGCTGACAGACAGTACAGACAGATGGACAGTGCTGACAGGCAGTACAGACAGATGGACAGTGCTGACAGACAGTACAGACAGATGGACAGTGCTGACAGACAGTACAGAAAGATGGACAGTGCTGATGGACAGTGCTGACAGTACAGACAGATGGACAGTGCAGATTGACAGCGCTGACAGACAGTACAGACAGATGGACAGTGCTGACAGACGGTACAGACAGATGGACAGTGCAGACAGACAGATGGACAGTGCTGACAGACAGTACAGATAGATGGACAGTGCTGACAGACGGTACAGACAGATGGACAGTGCTGACAGACGGTAGACAGATGGACAGTGCTGACAGTACAGACAGATGGACAGTGCAGACAGACAGTACAGACAGATGGACAGTGCAGACAGACAGTACAGACAGATGAACAGCGCTGACAGACAGTACAGAAAGATGGACAGTGCTGATGGACAGGACAGTACAGACAGATGGACAGTGCAGATGGACAGCGCTGACAGACAGTACAGATAGATGGACAGCGCTGACAGACAGTACAGAAAGATGGACAGTGCTGATGGACAGTGCTGACAGTACAGACAGATGGACAGTGCAGATGGACAGTGCTGACAGTACAGACAGATGGACAGTGCTGATGGACAGTGCTGACAGTACAGACAGATGGACAGTGCAGATGGACAGTGCTGACAGTACAGACAGATGGACAGTGCTGATGGACAGTGCTGACAGTACAGACAGATGGACAGTGCTGACGGACAGCACAGACAGAAGGACAGCACTGACAGACAGTACAGACAGATGGACAGTGCTGACAGACAGTACAGACAGATGGACAGTGCTGACAGACAGCACAGACAGATGGACAGCACTTACAGACAGTACAGACAGATGGACAGTGCAGACAGACAGCACAGACAGAGACAGCACTGACAGACAGTACAGACAGATGGACAGTGCTGACAGACAGTACAGACAGATGGACAGTGCTGACAGACAGCACAGACAGATGGACAGCGCTGACAGACAGTACAGATAGATGGACAGCGCTGACAGACAGTACAGAAAGATGGACAGTGCTGATGGACAGTGCTGACAGTACAGACAGATGGACAGTGCTGACAGACAGCACAGACAGAGGCAGCAGACAGACACACATTCACTCATTCTCACCTCGCCCAGGGCGCCATTTTCTCCGCCAGCCTCCGGCTCAGGCAAAACCCAGCTCCTCCCGTTGCAAACCAGAACTCCACTTCTCTCTGAAGAACAAGCCAAAGGTGACTTTATTAAGGTGGATAAAAATGTCCCTTAGAATTAGGATATCTATTTGGGTACAATTAAAATAAACATATTATTGTAACTTAAGGCTACACAATAGCTTAATGTATTGTATTCGTTAATCTGCTTGATTTTGACTTATTTCCAGTTTGGCAGCTGCTGTGCAATCACACCGCTCGCTGAACACATTATTTAACACAAATTAAAAACCTACAAACGTGTCTGACCAGGAGAAATTGAATCAGCATCGAAAAAAAATCCCTTCCGTCTAGGCCTTTTTCTTACGGTGGCTCAGTAATTTCAACACACATCGAGTGACCGAATGAGTAATGGCTTCTCTTGTACACCTTGACACAAGTTCAATAGATCTTGTTTGTAATAAGGTATTTAAATAAATAAATAAAAAACGTCCACCACTATCCCCTGTTGAGTCCCTCCTTCTTCCTCTTACCCAACCCCTCTTCCTCACGGTTGTTCTCCTCCTCTTCCTCAGGCAACATACAGTCGCTGTTGTGCACGGTGCCTTATGCACTTCTTATTTGAATATCTCTCTTTCTTCCTCTCTCCCGCTCTCTCTCTAATAGTTAGTGCAAATGGAAAGGCTGATTGGGTATGTACTGGCCCGGATCCTTGCAGTGCTGGAAGGAGATAATTGGCCGGCTATAATGGAATACGGGGTGCGTACGCCACCGGACACGTCACCCAGACATTTGAGCTGACTGCAGATCCGTTCGATAATGAATCGCCCGCAGCGCCCGGGAAGCGGGGCGACCGCGCCTCGCCGCCCCGACGCAGACGGACAGCTCGGGCTCACGGCTCCGGCCCGCCGTTTTTAATCATAAGAGCTGCCAACCGCGCGGCCGTCAGGAGGTGCCAGAGTTATCACCACCCACCGCCGCGCCGCCTGCTCGTTTAAGAGCGCGCTCGAGCTTCTGAGCCGCGCTCGCACCTGTCATCCCGCCATTAGCGTTCGCCGGAAATAAGTATAGGCCGGCGTAAAGGGGGCACCGATCAGATTGGCAGATTGGCATGATGAACCAGAAAAGTCAGTCACTCACGCACGCACGCACGCGTGCACAAATACGCACCGACATTTATTCATACACACACTCATACTCACACAGGCACGTGTGCGAAGCGTGCACACCAATCGCATTCATGCACACACACACTTACAAGTGCACACACATTCAACCGCACGCACAAACTCACACAGGCACACCCGCTTTAGCAAACCCTTGCGGTTGCCGTGTACCCTGGGGTTTTCAACAGGGGGTCCGGGGACCCCATGGGGTCCTTGAAGGTACTGTAGGGGGTCCCTGGCCAGACTAGACATGCAATGACTAGATATAGATTTCGGAAAATATAAAATCTTTTTAAATATAACCCTTTTTAACTTATGGCGGGGGTCCCCTGAATGCCTTTCAGCCTGGGTGGGGGTCCCTGGATCAGAACAGGTTGAAAACCCCTGATCTAGACCCCTGATCTAGACACTATCACTGGAGGTAACCCAGCATCAACCGCCACTGGCTGTAGTGCTGGGTCTTTTACTGTGCTATGTAATGCAAAGTGCTCTCCACAGACCATCTCCTTTAATCGATTTTGTTGGCCGCTCTCACAAGACGTCTCCATATCTTGCCCCTTCTATACCTTTCTACCATCTTTATTCCTCTCCTTCAGTTTCATTTTTACCAACCATTTATTTTTAAGCGACGACTTAACTGCGTCCACCGTATAATTCAGTTCGGTGCCGTCTCCGTTTATGACCCCCAGTGCAACGGGGGCCGCCTCCTCGGAAAAGCCGATCAATCCCGAGGGGGTCATTACGCATTCCAGGCGACGTTTCCCCCCCAAAGGGAACGCCGGCGTCCCGCCGCAGGGCGACGGCTCATTTCCTCCCTTTTATTTCTGGGATTCTTACGAAAGCCGCTTGATGAGATTCAACAATCAATAGGCGACTGGAACTTAATCACCAATCGATCCACGCAGCTGAGTAGATCACAAAGCCGGCTATGGCCCTCACCGGAAAGGGGGCCGCCGACCATACGGAATCGATAGCCGCGACAATAACAGAAGCGTAAAAAATAACCGTGGCATTCGGGCGGGCGTGCGCGGAAAGTGTAATTAAAGCCGCAGCGGAGCACGATGGGAGCTGACCGTCCTGTTGTCCTCCAGCAGCTCGTGGGCTCTGATTGGATGATCCAGGCTGGGTTTGCCCACGTAGATGTCGCCGTCAGGCGGAAAGGCGGAGAGCAGGGAGAGCAGCGCACCAGGGTTCACGTAGTTGTCATCGTCTACATGGCACAGCCATCTAGACAAAGCGAGAAACACGCACACACACACACACACGCACACACACACATTATTACTGGTAAAATTATTCTATTATGATTATTATTATAAGTCTGGCCTTCCAGACTATGCACGAGCGCCCTATCCACAGACCAACAGGTGGATGCTGGTTCAGACGGACGGGGAAAGGACCTCAGAGCGTGCTATTCAGAGCGTGCGTGTCTACAAAGCAAGAGGGGCGGGACTCACTTTTTGTCCGAGGCCATGAAGTGATCGTACTCGGCGGACATCTTGCAGGACAGCCCTTGGTGGCTGTGCTCGGGGGAACAGCCGGTGACAATGATGTTGTACCCTGAAACCACAGAGCAGGACGGCACCACAGGTCAATACTGAGCCAGACTATGTCAGTACCGTCTCCTGCCTGAAGAGGGGGCTATACAGCCCTCACAACAACATTGGACACCCATTACTGTCAATCAAGTGTAATCACTTTTCTTTCATTCAAACTGCCTGTTAAGCCACAAGATAAAAATGTGGATTTACTTTTTTTTCTTTTTTTTTTATAAATGGTAAATAATAAAATTTCCATTTTATGCCAAGAATGTCATTTCTAAACATGAGCACTGTCCATTGAGCACGGCTATTCACTTAAACTCACGTCTGATCGACAGCTCACAGTATCGGGCATTATAAGAACTTGGCTGCTTTCAGAAACTTCAAATCTCAACTGAATAAAATAGGCTTAACATCATAGCAATTGTTTTATTAGTCTATCTTGCATTATATAACCATTCAAAATGATGATTTTAATTGCAAGGTCATTAAGTGTCGACTTAGTGTACTTCATCTAAGTAATTTCCAAATGTAACCAGTACTGAATTGTCCAAGGGGAGAGGTGAAGCCCTAAATCCCCCCCCAATTAAAGAAACTAAATGTTGAGCGACTAAAGCCGTTTCAGTCTCCGAGCCGGAGGACAGGGAGATAGCGGCCATTGTGAGGAGCTCAAAGGCAGACAAAACCGGCGGGAAAAGCATGACAAGGCTTTCTTTGATCGCCACTCGGTTTCAGAGTCTTTCGCTTAGTCTGTTATATTCCTCTCCAGACCCACATCAAATGCTTCCTGTTCAGAGAGGGGAACAAAAGCTTTTTTTAAATGTATTTATTTATTCCTTTTTTTTAAAACCGCTTTTCTCCCGACGGCCTCGAGGATCGAGGGCGTCCAAAGCATTCTGGACCTTGTTGTCCGCCATGTTTACCACACCTTTCAAAGCTCCGTCCTCGTCCTCCGTGTCCGTGAAGATGTAGGTCTGTGAAAACAAGGAAAGAGGCGGGACCTCCTTAGAAGCATTTTACAGCCGATTCACCAGTGAAGTGTTTATACAGTGCAGTCAAAGAGTATTTGGACAGTGACACGTTTTTTGTTGTGTAGGAGGCTACAATTGCTACACGGTTCACCCGATATGGATGCAAACGCCCTCAAATTAAAGCTGAAAGTCGGCACTTTAACCTCACAGTCACTGTTCCGTTTCAAATCCAATGTGCTGGAGTACAGAGCCAAAACAACAACAACAAAAAAAGTGTCACTGTCCAAATACTTTTGTACTGTACTGTACATCTCCCATTGCTAAGGAGTTTGAGCCATGGGGGCCAGCAGGGGATGGGGAGCTGATATGACAGGAGATAGCCCTGCCTTTTTTACCCACAGTAAACAATGACACCATTTCCCATCATCCATTGAGTCCCTCCTGCCTCCCCTTCCCGACAGGGTATCACAACATGTCTGATCTCAGGCATCGACCAATGGGGATTCAACCGCTCATTAAGGCCTTTCTAGCATCTCTACAGAGCAGCATATGACAGCATCTGACAGGCCACAGCATACTGCATAACAACAATCAAATGAGAACAAAAAGAACGAATTTAGGGCCACGGGCTTCCTCAGCGAGTTTATCGAAGTTCAAAGTTCAAAGCCGACACGCCAGAGAGGGCACCTCCTTCATCAGACCACGGAAGCAGGGTAACCGCACAGGACAACAACAGAAACAAAGCAATTAGGAATGCTCAGGTGGAAACTCGTCTGTGTCAACTAGGCACAGCCCATCAAACACAATCAAGGGCACTCCAAACCAAATAAATTAGCCGCTGAGATCTATTAAGGGACGTTTCACAACTGGACATGAGATACCATCACAATTAGTTTCCCCTTGCAGGCCTCTAGTGAGTCGCCATCAGCCTGCTAGAGAAATTTCCCCTGAATTGGAGAGAGCTGTCCATATTGTCAGGGGGGGGGGGGGAGACTGCTGATCCATGAAGTAGCCGACACGTCGAACGTAGGAGGCATTTCAAGTCGGAATATAAACGAAAGGAAAACAGAGCACCATTAAATGGTTTCTGTATCCAGTCGATTGAAGCGCTATTATATCTCGGCTTGAATTAAATGTTCTCAAATTAGTGTTGACAAAATGGAATTAATATTGCATATGAAAAGACTCAAACTAATCTATAAATTGATCCCTTTCCGGAAAGTTCATTGTTGTGCCTGGTCAGCAAGCTTGCGGGCTAGTGTTGGCACTGGAACAAACAGGATTCAACACCAGACCAGCAGACTGAATATCTGAATTTTTTCAGGACCATCCACCCAAGAGCTCTAAAGATAAGCAACTGACTGGTTTGAATTAAACATACCCTTGCTGCTATGGAGCAGGAAATAGAACTGCTTCAGTGTACGGAAAAACAAAAAGCAAAAACTACATTTTCCCTGGAGCAGAAACCAAAATCTAACTTAAATGAATTTCCAATGTTCCAGAACAACAATGATGACTAAAGCTTCGTCTTCAGGCTAATAACTTTTTTTTTTTGTAACAACTGTGGCGTGAACAAAGAAATTGCTTTCTACTCGTGCGCAAATATCAATGGGAGAGTCTCCACAATACTGAAAGACACCACTTTACCTGTGCCGTACTGGAAGAGCAGTGCCGTCTCCTCCCCATAGGCTGCTGGGTCTCCTAGCAACACACCCCTCCCACTCTAATTTCCCTGCAAACCTTCTCCATGCTCTAGATCTACAGATAAACCTGAATTATGCTCACCTCTTCAATAAATACTGCATCTATAATAATAATAATAATAATAATAATAATAATAATAATAATAATAATAAAATATTTTGGTTGCAGAAAATGAATTTATCAGAATTATAAAATGGACATTTATGGATATGGTTGCTTTTAAGTGTTCTAGCCATGTTTGCGCTCAAGGTATATCACAGCTATTTAATGCGCACCACGTAGGGCGGTATCACAAGGGATCAATACTACATTAAACATAATAGAGTTAGTCAGCTAGCGATGTGTTTTTTATTTGTTCGCAAGACCAAGCTGCGTAAGTGAGTTTCCACGCAGAAATTCAGATGTATAACATAAGAAAACCTCTGCACACGCCGGACACCATGTGTACGCAATGTTTGGAGACAGTGTGATATGGCGACACCGTGACAGAAAGCCAGAGGGAAATAATGCGAAACTTTGCGAAAACAGATTTCCGACTTTTTCCCTGAGCGTTCTTTTACGCATTCTTTTACTCAGAGTTTCATCAACGTGGCCCCAGGCTTGCATACTGTGGACGGTTAAGTTGTAGCCAGCGAGTGCAGCACTCTACTGCCAGAAAATATGGCTGCAGTCTAATATCAAACCATATAGGATCGCAGAGCACTGTGCTCTGGGAAGCGAGAGGACACAGCGTCTTACCGCTAATAACTAGCTAACTACTCTGGATGAGTCCAGGAGTCATGACAGCAGTAATTTTTCCCTTCAAAATAAATTGAAAACGTGCATTTCATTGTATCATCTCCCTCGGCTTGTTTTCAAATAAAGTCACAAAATACAGTTGCAACAGCTGTCATTTAATTTTGTTCCAACCAATTAGAAAAACTAGCAGGTGCCAAGAACACAACAAACAGGAACAAAATATTACGAAGTTAGCCAGTAGAGGGGAATTATGTTTCTGTCCCCTCCAACCGAGAGCAAAGTCATCTGATTGGTTTGTACAAGTGAGCTGCACATGGGGGGGGGGGGGGTAATAGTACTTGGAAATTCTTGATAAACAGTTTGAGCACTAAATAATCATATGTGTATTGAGGGGGGGGGGGGGGGGGGGGGGGGCATTTGCCTGCTAATAAAACTGGGGTGGGTGGTGGACGGGGTCCACCCCGGGCATATCGCAGCATAAGGCACGAATAACCAGCTACTTGTAAAGGAGATTAATTAATTGACAAAAAGAGATAGTTATATTCACAAAATGCAAAAAAACAGAAACTTGGGCAGCATGGAACCCAGATGGTTGCCCCAGAGAGAGATCTCCCTTAGGTATCACACGGCTCCTTATAAAGGCTTTCCAACAGGTGTCGCAATCCTGCAATCGAAGAAAAGAACACAACACTAAAGAAAAAGCTAGACACCAGCCACGTGCCACTAGGGGTACCAGTTAGAGGACTGGGGTGGGACGTAACGGGAGGTTATTGCCCTGCCCCCTGGCCTCCTACGCTCCTGACTGACAGCACGTGACACCATCACCCATCGCAGGGTTAATGACTCCACACTCTCTCGTCGCTAGTTAACACCACATCCCCATGAATGTGAACGAAGAGGTTAAAAAAAGAGCGACGAGATTGCTGACAGGAAGTTCAAGCGCAGGCTGGGCTGATGAGCAGCTGACCGACGTCCTAAAAAAGTGCCTCATCCGTGGGAGGGCGCCGCAGCAGCGTAGCGGGACGGGGAGATCACCGTCGCTAAGGCCCATTGCGTGAGGAGCGCTGTGTGAACCAATCACTCATGAGCAAGCCATGAGAGAGACTCGGACAGACCAGGGGGCTGTACTACGAAGCAGGATTACAGAGTTAGCTGGATAACTGCACCGAGTAAAACCCGGAACCCTCCAAAATCTGGAACATGGACTGAAGTAAAAAGAGCCGCTCCGGGTTTTACTCCGGGTGCAGTTATCCAGCTAACTCAGTAATCCTGCTTCGTAGTACACCCCCAGAAGAGGGCAGATAGGTGACCAAGCTCTACGAGTTTGGAGCGTGAGGGAGGGAGGGAGGAGGGAAACAGAGAAGTGCGTGTTGCCTAACTGCTGACAGAACACAGTCACATGCTAAGGGTGCCACAGGTCAGGCCCTTTCCCAACAACAACAACAACAACAACATTTTTTCCATATGTGGAGATGAAATATATTACCATTCTTGGTTTGTCTTTTTTTTTTTTTTGCAACAATGGTATAAGGAAATACTGACACTTCATATCAAGATAAAGTGCAGTTACAGTGCCCTCCACTGTAGGAAAGAGGCGGGACCTCCTTAGAAGCATTTAACAGCCGATTCACCAGTGAAGTGTTTATACAGTGCAGTCAAAGAGTATTTGGACAGTGACACGTTTTTTGTTGTGTAGGAGGCTACAATTGCTACACGGTTCACCCGATATGGATGTAAACGCCCTCAAATTAAAGCTGAAAGTCGGCACTTTAACCTCACAGTCACTGTTCCGTTTCAAATCCAATGTGCTGGAGTACAGAGCCAAAACAACAACAACAACTAAAAATGTGTCACTGTCCAAATATTTTGTACTGTACTGTACATCTCCCATTGCTAAGGAGTTTGAGCCATGGGGACCAGCAGGGGACGGGGAGCTGATATGACAGGAGATAGCCCTGCCCTTTTTACCCACAGTAAACAATGACACCATTTCTATAAGGAAATACTGACACTTCATATCAAGATATAGTGCAGTTACAGTGCCCTCCACTATTATTGGCACTCCTGGTAAAGATGAGTAAAAAGGGTTATAAAAAGTTCACTGTTTGTGAATTAGCTTAATCTCACACTGAAAAAATTAGTTGAAGTAAATTTATTCAGAGAAAAAAAAAAATTTTTTACAAAACCATGTGTGCCACAATTATTGGCACCCCTGCATTTAATACTTTGTACAACCTCCCTTTGCCAATAAAACAGCACTGAGTCTTCTCCCGTAACATCTAATAAGGTTGGAGAATACAGAGCAAGGAATCTGAGACCATTCCTCTTTACAGAATCTCTCCAGATCATCCAGAGTCTTAGGTCCTCTCTTGTGCACTCTCCTCTTCAGCTCAGCCCACAGGTTTTCAATGGGGTTTAGGTCAGGGGACTGAGATGGCTATCGCAGAAGCTTGATTTTGTGTTAATTTAACCAGTTTTGTGTTGATTTGGATGTATGTTTTGGATCATTATCCTGCTGAAAGATCCAACGACGACCCAGTTTTAGTTTCCTGGCAGAAGCAGCCAGATTCAGATTTAAAATTTCCTGGTATTTCATGAAGTTCATGAATGCCATGTAAAAACAGCCCCACAACATCACAGAACCTCTACCATACTTAACAGTGGGGATCAGGTTATTTTCGGTATAGCCATCCTTCTTTTTACGCCAAAACCACCTTGAGTGTTGGTTGCCGAAAAGTTACATTTTGTTTCATCTGACCATAGAACATGGTTCCAGTCAAAGTTCCAGTAGCGTTTAGCAAAATGTTTTGAATCATAGATCCAAATCAAATGTGTGTCATTGGATCTTCCAGTCCTGCTGGAAGGTCCAATGACACACATGGTTTTGTTAAAAATAATTATTTCTTGATGAGGGATTTTTTTTTCTCAGAATAAATTTACTTCAATTAAAGGTTGGATTTTTCTCATTTTTACCAAGAGGTGAATTTTTTATAACCCTTTTTACTCATCTTTACCAGGGGTGCCAATAATTGTGGAGGGCACTGTATTTGTGCACTGAAATGCATGGATATAAAAATATGCCAATATTTGACACTTTAGATTGGTCTCAGTGGGATATATCTGAACATAACCAGCAACATGTATCATTGAGAAAAATGACAATACATTGGAAAGCATTAAAAATATATTTGGAGTATCGCCATATTGATTATAAAATATATTACCGCTTATTTTTCAATATACTGTCATTCTCATATAGTCATATATGGTCAGTGGGGAGGGGGGGTCAGATGCTGGCAGATGTTATAATGTCATTCCGATCTGCCACTGGACACAAAAGAGCTAGCCCCACCCGCTGTTTCTGTTGACTGCCTCAGCCAATCAACAATACCTCACCGCTCCCAATAGGTAATTTCAAAGATGCAGTAATTTACTATGGACACATTCATCAGGCCACTGCTATCATTTTACACGGGTAAAAAAAAAAATCATTACACCCACTCATTTGCTTAATGGCCTCCCTGGGCTGAGTAAGCAGATTGCATTTTTTTAAATGGAATTTCATTGTGAAAACGTGCAGTTAATCTCAAATAGTCGAGAGCCCGGTATAGAGCGGAACACGACTTTTCATCTCAAATTCATCCATCGTAATCACGTGACACCGATTGGACCCAAGGGTGTTTATGCGCCAGTTTCCCTGATCAATCAGGAAGCAGACTAATCGCATTCACAGATCAATACCGGCTTGATCAAACCAAATGAGCTTGACGGGGCAAAGCACGCTCTCCTCATTTGTAAACTGTCTCGCAGGTGTAATATAGGCTCGCCCAGGTCCTGTGATCAACATCAATTTAATTTGCTTTCACAACGGAGCTGGAACAGACCTTATGCAGAACGCGCTGGTAGAACGACCCGCTGCGGTGTTAAAGCCGCAGCACTTGATTCTAGAAGGAAGCCGTCAGTTATACGCACAATTAACCAGGCTACCGTAGGAAGTGGAACGTTCCTTTATGTGTGTGTGTGTGTGTGTGGGGGGGGGGGGCTGAGGCCTAGGCCCCCAAAAGGAAATTAATTGAGGTCCAGGCCTGAAAAATTAACATTTAAAGACTGCCCATTATGCATAATCATAAGAATTATTTTGTAATGTAACCTTTTAAATTGTTATATTACAAATAAGAAATAAAATAGAAGAAATACCATGACGTGAAGCACTAAGTCTTTCGAGATTTGGATTTTTTTTTCCGCCAAGAGAACATAGAACATAGAGTTTGGGACGCAATTTGATCACGTGACCGCGTACTTCCGCCCTTGATATGCGCACTAGATCGAACACAAGTGTGCAGTTAGAAACACAGCCCTGGACTAGTGTAGTATATGTCCATCACTTACAGTGTATCCGGAAAGTATTCACAGCGCTTCACTTTTTCCACATTTTGTTCTGTTACAGCCTTATTCCAAAATTGATTAAATTCATTTTTTCCCTCAAAATTCTACACACAACACCCCATAATGACAATGTGAAAAAAGTTTTTTTGAGATTTTTGCAAATTTATTAAAAATAAAAAAATAAATTTTCTCATTTACATAAGTATTCATACCCTTTGCTTTAACGTATTTTTAAAGTATCATATTTCATATTTGGTCGCATATCCTTTACATGCTGTTACTTCCTGAAGTCTGTGACCATCAACATCAAAAAACTGTCGATATCTTATTTTCAGGTACTGTTACAAGCGATACTAAAACCTCTCTGCATTTGAATGGATCTCTATGGAAATTGGGGGGGTGAGACTAGATTCAGCTGTAAATGACACTGGTACAGTATGGAACACATGGCTGGCTAAATGGCTGTAAGTTATCAAGGGTCTGAGCTATCAAACGAGCCCCAAACCATCACTCTGTTGCCAGATATGGAGTAGATGTGGATGGATCACTGCAAGGGTTATTTCTCCGGACTCATTTTCCTATAGAACTCTATGGGGGAAAAAGTCAGGAGAAACAACCCTTAAAGTGATCCATCCACATCTACTCCATATCTGGCAACAGAGTGATGGTTTGGGGCTCGTTTGATAGCTCAGACCCTTGATAACTTACAGCCATTTAGTTGCCACTTTTTTCACATTGTCATTATGGGGTGTTGTGTGTAGAATTTTGAGGGGAAAAAAATGAATTTAATCAATTTTGGAATAAGGCTGTAACAGAACAAAATGTGGAAAAAGTGAAGCGCTGTGAATACTTTCCGGATGCACTGTATATGTACGGCTGAATCTGTGATCTGTTCAGTGGGCTGTCTATCTGAAGTGCATCACGAATGTTCATTACAAAAGGAAAGACTCTCTCCTGTTCAGAAATATTTTACTTTTCATCTCAAAAGGAAGCTTTATTATTTCCCTGTTTATAGTGTTGGAAAAAGTAAATGCATATTTTTCTACAGATTAAAGGACACTTTAAATGCAAAAAAAGAAAAAAAAGAAGGTGATTGGGCATGGTCTTCGGCACAGAATGTAGACTGCAAAAGAACTGTTCCAAAGCAAATGATGATAATGAACACAATGAGTGAAGGGAGCTCAGAAAAGCACAGTGCAAGAATGTATAACAAGAAATGGAGGGAAAACGACCAACACGTATGAAAAGTGCCTGAAACATTGAACAAGCATAGAAAGAATAACATTTCTACATAAAATCTCAAACACTGAACAAAAAGAAGAAAAAAAATCAAACGGGTGACTTAAAATGCTCCCCGTTTTCAGGCAGCTTCCAGTAAGGGGTGGGGGAGGTTGCGAGGAGACTTTTGCTTCTGCTCTCTTCCCGCTCGAGCTGTAGACTTCCTCTTTCAGAGCAGTTTCCGTTTTTATCATTGTTGCGAAAGTCAGTCTCCTTTGGCAACTTCCTCTTAGCAGAAGCCCGCTGCACGCAATGTTTTGAGAGGGGAGTGTGGTGCTCTCATAGCAGGAGCAAGAGCTGAGCGCTGACACTCAAACACAGTTAACGCTTACGTGAACCTCACGTACATTCTCAAGCGCCCTGGCTTTAAATTGTCGAAGGAGCGCTCGACCATGAGTTACCAGACAGGGCACCAAAAATTGATCTTGATTGTTGCTAAGCCACAAGACTGATGACAAGATCGTTTTTGTTTTTGTTTTGTTTTCTAAGCGTACAGGTGGGCAGAACTCTACTATTTCAGGTATTATTTCATAACAGTTTTTGAATTATGGGGGTCTAAGTATTCACACGTTGCTGCTGTGACTGCCGTCTGGGTGCATAATTGACAGCCCTGTCCAGTGCTTGGACCCTTAGTTGGAAGTTGAAAAGCAGCAATGCCGCATGGCTTTCTAATCCTCATCAACGGATCTTTATTGATTTCGTATTCAGGGCCACACTAAATCATCATGGCATCGCTACTGCCCGCCCCCCTCCCCACTGCCCGCCCCCTCGCCACTGCCCGCCCCCTCGCCACTGCCACTGCCTGCCCCCTCGCCACTGCCCGCCCCCTCGCCACAGCCCGCCCCCTCGCCACTGCCACTGCCCGCCCCCTCACCACTGCCCGCCCCCTCGCCACTGCCCGCCCCCCTCGCCACTGCCCGCCCCCCTCGCCACTGCCACTGCCCGCCCCCTCACCACTGCCATTGCCCGCCCCCTCGCTACTGCCCGCCCCCTCGCCACTGCCCGCCCCCCTCGCCACTGCCCGCCCCCCTCGCCACTGCCCGCCCCCCTCGCCACTGCCCGCCCCCTCGCTACTGCCCGCCTCCTCGCCACTGCCCGCCCCCCTCGCCACTGCCCGCCCCCTCACCACTGCCCGCCCCCTCGCCACTGCCCGCCCCCTCACCACTGCCCGCCCCCTCGCAACTGCCCGCCCTCTCGCCACTGCCACTGCCCGCCCCCCTCGCCACTGCCCACCCCCTCGCCACTGCCCGCCCCCTCGCCACTGCCCCGCCCCCTCGCCACTGCCACTGCCCGCCCCCTCGCCACTGCCCGCCCCCTCGCCACTGCCCGCCCCCTCGCCACTGCCCGCCCCCTCGCCACTGCCCCGCCCCCTCGCCACTGCCCGCCCCCTTGCTACTGCCCGCCCCCTCGCCACTGCCCGCCCCCTCGCTACTGCCCGCCCCCCTCGCCACTGCCCGCCCCCTCGCCACTGCCACTGCCCGCCCCCCTCGCCACTGCCCGCCCCCCTCGCAACTGCCACTGCCCGCCCCCCTCGCCACTGCCACTAATTAGCCCAATCATTTACTTAATCTGATATTTTAGCTACATTCTGCGATATGAACAGAAGCTGATGAATGTTCCTGCGCCTGTATGCGTGTATTGTTGCATTTTCTCGTGGTCTACTTTACGAGTAAATCGATGTTGGTGTATGTCACCAATTCGCTTATTAAGCCAGGGTAAGTGGTGGCAGCAAAAACCTGCATACACACCGGCCCCCCAGGACTGGAGTTGCCCACCCCTGCCTTAGACCTCGTTTCCTGGGCAAAATAGACTCAGTGAAATGTGGGGTTTTATATGGTCACCTTTCACGCAGCACTGAGGCCAGACAGTTTGATTCGACGACCGCTGTCTAAATAAGTATCTGAAATTAAGCAGGCGAGGAAGTGGCCTCTATGAGCAGATAAAGGACTCTACATCGGTGCAGTATGGAGAGGATATTGGACACACGCTCACATGACTGGCGCAGTCTGTGACTCAGAGTGAAAGTAGAGAGAGAGGAAGAGATGGTTTGGTTTAAAAATGTACGCGCATTGACAGCAGGAAGTGACCAGCCCAGCTCAGTCCAAACCGCTGGTGTTCCACACCCTGACCCGGTCAACGCACTCAGTAGCCTCACCCCCCCCCCCCCCCCCCTCCCCCCTTCAGTCGTCATGACACCGAGCGGAAGTGACTTCTGATTGGCCGCGCGACGTTTCTGCCAAGTTGCTTTTAACTGCCCAACGTCTGTAGATGAAGCGATAGGAGGAAGGGAGAACTTTATTTCAAAGTTTTCAGATACAGCGGCTGTGTAGAGCAAGCTTTAAAAAAAAAAGGGACGTCTCTGCACTGCCCACCCCCTCACAGGGTGCAAGGCGTGTAAGCCAGGAAACCGATGACACCTCACCCCCAACTCCTCTCTGCCGGAAATTACATTAATAAAAAATTACCCTGTCAAATTAGGTAGTTTTGTTTCGTCTGATATTGATGTCCCACTTTTACCATCTACCATACTGATCTGTTCTCAGTCATATTCCTCATCTACAGTCAAGCTGGAAAGTCTGCACACTCCTTTCACCTTCTCCACATTTTATTACATTACAGACATATTCTACAATCAACCTGATCTCATGTGAATTCGGCAATATGTACCGATTGTTAGTGTCTCAAAAAAACGGTACCTGTTTCCGAATTTTGCACAAGCGCCCCCTGAGCCTGTACTGGGAACTACTGACTAATGCTCAGTTGTAGACTGTAAGGAGATTTCGTGAAAGATACATAATGCGAGAGAAGCTTGTGATAGAAAAATATAGTTGTGCAAATATAGATTCTTTAAATCTTAACAGTTCGGCCATGAGCCCGAGTTACGTGAACTCCTATGAGGTTATGTTTAGGGGTTGGGCGGGACTCTGGGACATTTTTTTACTTTTATTTTATTTTTTTAATTATTTTTTTATTTTTTATAATTTATTTTATTTCAAAATTGTTGGTAACAATATGGTAGCAAAAAGGGACACTATCTTAACAGTTCGGGCATGAGCCCGAGTTACGTGAACTCCTGTGAGGTTATGTTTAGGGGTTGTGGGTGGGGTACGGGAATCACGAAAAAAAAAGAAAAACAATTTTTGCCAAGAAAAATTTTTTGACAAAAAAGCCTTGCCAAGAAAAGCAGTGGGACGCGTGACGTCATATACTACTACCCTCACACGTGATGTTTTCGGCCTATCACAGCCTTTAGTCAGTAGTTCCCAGTACAGGCTCAGGGGGCGCTTGTGCAAAATTCGGAAACAGGTACCGTTTTTTGAGACACTAACAATCGGTACATATTGCCGAATTTCATGAGATCAGGCTCTCTACAATAGATTGAGTTCATTTTTGTCTCAAGATTCTACACAAAATAGCCCATGATGACAAAGTGAAAACAGGTTTTTAGACATTTGTGCTAATTTATTAAAAATCTAAATGTTAAATATCATATGTACACAAGTGTGCACACCCTTTGATATGACACCCAAAAGTGAGCTGAGGTGCATTTTGTTTCCACTGATACTGCATGAGATGTTTCTACAACTTATTTGGAGTCCACCTGTGATAAATTCAATTGATTGGACATGATTGGGGATTGCCAACACCTGCCTATATAAGGTCCCACAGTTGACAGTGCATGTCAGAGCAAACTCCAAGCCATGGGGTCAAAGGAATTATCTGCAGACCTCAGAAACAGGATTGTGTCAAGGCATAGATCTGGAGAAGGGTATGGAAAAATCTCTGCAGCTTTACAGGTCCAAAAGAGCACAGTGGCCACCATCATTCATAAATGGAAGAAGTTTGGAACCACAAAGAATCTTCCTAGACCTGGCCGCCCGGCCAAACTGAGCAATCGGGGAAGACGGGCCTCGGCCAGGGAGGTGAGCAGGAACCCGAGGGTCACTCTGACAGAGCTCCAGCGTATCCTTGTGGAGATGGGAGAACCTTTCAGAAGATCAACCATCCAGGCAGCACTCCACCAAACTGGCCTTTATGGTAGAGTGGCCAGACGGAAGCCCCTCCTTAGTAAAAAGGCACATCACAGCCCGCTTGGAGTTTGCCAAAAGGCACCTAGAGGACTCTCAAACCATGAGAATCAAGATTCTCTGGTCTGATGAAACCAAAATGGAACTTTTTGGCCTGAATACCAAGCGTCACGTCTGGAGGAAACCAGGCACCGCTCATCACCTGGCTAATACCATCCCTACAGTGAAGCATGGTGGTGGCAGCATCATGATGTGGGGATGTTTTTCAGCAGCGGGAACGGGGCGACTAATCCTGATAGAGGGAAAGATGAATGCAGCTAAGTACACCGAGATCCTTGAAGAAAACCTGCTCCAGAGCGCTCTGGACCTCAGACTGCGAAAGTTTACCTTCCAACATGACAACGACTCGAAGCACACAGCCAAGAGAACAAAGGAGTGGCTTCGGAGAAAGTCTGTGCATGTCCTTGAGTGGCCCAGCCAGAGCCCAAACCTGAATCCAATTGAACACCTGAGGAAAGAGCTGAAAATGGCTGTGTACCGACGCTCCCCATCCAACCTGATGGAGCTTGCAAGGATATGCCAAGAGGAATGGGCAAAAATGTCCAGAAACAAGTGTGCCAAGCTCGTAGCTTCTTTCCCAAGACGCCTTGAAGCTGTAATCGCTGCCAAAGGTGCAGCAACCAAGTATTAGGCTAAGGGTGTGTACAGATATGTAACCCCCAAATAACCTATTTTTGTCAGTAAAATAAAATGCATATTTTCTAAAAACCTGTTTTCACTTCGTCATTATTGGCTATTGTGTGTAGATGTTTGAGGCAAAAAATGAACTCAATCTATTGTAGTATAAGTCTGTAACGTAATAAAACGTGGAGAAGGTGAAGGAGTGTGCAGACTTTCCGGCTTGACTGTATAATACTTCTGTTTCACTGGCTTGACCAGCAATCAGAGTATACTGTATATGAAAGCAACAGCACTCTAAACAGACATGTTTTCCATCACCTGGCATGGATGTGAAACCAAAGACTGTCTGCTTGATGACACAGAACGGGTCAAGTGAGGTTATTAAACACAGCTGTGGGCTAATGGCAACTGAATATAGACAGTAATACACAAGGAAGGTGTGAGTGGCTGAGCAAACAGTATGGCCTGAAAGGTGCCATTCATTCCGCACACACTTCACAAAATCAATATTGTTTACGTTGACATATAATGGGCATCAGTTAACATGGTTTGGGGTCATTTTGTACTTAATCTAAGTTTAGCTTGAATTATACGGCCATGTCACAACAGTGACTTACATATTTGTTTTCTCCAAAATGACTTTAAAAAATGTGTGGTCGGTGTTCTTTTCCCTGTGAATACTAGCCTACTTACAGTCATATCGATGAGTTTTTGGTTATACTGGTTCATACATCAGCTGTCAAATATACTCACATTCTCCTTTGTCCTTGATATCCACGTTTCCAACAACAGAGCCAGACGCGTGCCGTGAAATCTGCCGGTGGTCTTAACAGCGATAAATATGTCTGAAAGCTGTAGGTGGGTACCGGGCAGTGTCGACGGCGTTTCTTTTGGTCTGTAAGGCAGGTTCCTCTGCCTTAACGCAGTGCCAGTCCGTGTGGCCTCTGCCAAATCCAATGGGCTATCCAGCGGCTTCTGTTCGTGCCCTGTCGCTGAGGTAAGGAGTCCTTGCGTCGGTCTACGCACTAATATCCCTCCGAATAAAGATGTTTTATTGTTCTTTTGGGGATGTCGCGCCCGCAGTTGTAAATCCACAAGCACGATTATGAAAAAAGTCAAGGTGGCTCCAGGCAGAGCGCGTAGCACCTTCTTGACAAACATTTTCTCACGAATTAAGTGAATTCAGTCAGTGATTCAACTGAAGCGATTATGGATGACGCTAGTTTCTAATGAGCTGCCCACAGCCACATTACACGTGTGAACAGTTAGAATGTCACACCAAAGAAACGTTGTGTGGAGTAGCATGCTCTATTTAGAATAACTGAACACTGTAATGCGCTATGAATTACGGTATTCCAGTGATCGCGTCTTATTTGAAAATATTACGATCTAGTTCATTCATTATTGATCTCAATTAAACCATCACTGTTCGGTTGGGTAATTCGGACTATAATTGACAGATTTTAAAAACGTTTTAAAATGTTTTCTTACTATATGAATTAGCTCATTATGTAGCCTACTACGCCTACATCAAGACATCTCAATTTAAATTTAACTGTTTTTCTCTCCACCTGCTGCTCCCAATTAAAAAGTTACGTAGAAAGTGGCACACTGTCCGTTTTAAGTTTCTTACACTAAAAAAAAAGTTTCTCACGCTATTATCATGTTTTAAAATAGTAGAAAACAATCAAAATCTCTTCGAATGTATTTTATATATTTCAAACGAGTAATTCAGAGTCACTTATAATTAAGTCTCTCCTTACCAAACAACAGCGTGTTGTAATGCCCTAGTGTCCTAGCATTATCGGCTCACATGACGCTGTCAGTCCTATTGATGTAATGAATTTGCCTGCCACAGTGCCACTGGTGTGGCTAGTTCATGAAACGGATGCGGTCTAATTTGCTCAAAGCCCCTTCTTGCGTAAAAGGAAACACCTCCTGCATTCTGCATCGATGGGCGGCATTTTAAAGATAAAAGGAAACGTTGAACCTCACCAACGCATAGTAGCACACCATTGACAGGTGCATAGAAGGCCAAGGAAGTGACAAACGCAAGTGGGTGCTGTTCCGTTATCTTGCGATGCATTTAGACGCAGAATAACATATCGAATATTTTTCCGCATTGCCATAGCAAACTATCGGTGTAGGCCTATTTTTTTCTTAACAAAATAAATGCTGCATTCAAACAGGTGTAGCCTACACATATAATTGCACTCAGAGAATACGTTAACAGGCAGTCAGCACAATTGTGCGCCTAAATTTTCCAATGTGGGGATTATTTGTGCGCATGCATATCCTCCCACGTCAAAATATCTCCACTTGCCCACAAAAGCCTAGGCTGTTTATGGTTTAATCCCGAACAGGTTTATCCCATTTCCAACATCGTGTAGGGCTTAGTCGACACTGGCGGGGGGGGGGGGGGGGGGGGGGGGGGGGGGGTGCGAGGAATCTTCCAAATGGACAGGAACTGCGGATGTTTTCAGCTGAGTTGGTACATAATTACAACTGATCTGCTCGTTCGGAAACAAAAATATGTAATAATTTCAAACAGACCTACAGTCAGTGTTGAATTTCAACCAATTTTTTTTTTAAAGCAGGTTGTAAAAATGCATAAATCTAAGTGGTTTGTTTTCTACTTTTATTGAATTACGTCTACAGTGCTATAACCTCTCAGTAATGGGTGTCATAGTTCATGCATAGCCTGTATGAAACCACCGAACTATATACCGATATAGGCTATTGTAGCCTAATTATTAGCCTAAATGAGAGCCTCGTTATTTGGGAGTCTTAAAAAATCAAAAATGTTTGAGAATGTTCTAAACGTCAGTTGCTATAACATGTTTCAGTCGAGGTTTGACAGACATTTGGCAAACAATTCTATTATTCAAAGGTTATTCAGTATTTTCAGATTCTTCTGTTGGATGACGTTTTTAGGCCCATGATTTTCATCTATTTAAAAAGTACAGCAATGTTCTAAATACCAGGGGCAACTGACTGGAAAGATGTTTTGGCAGAAACATAGATTTTCAAATTAAAGCAAATATTAGTTTTTATGAATGGGTGCATGATATAAAAAAAATTTTTATACCCAAAATCAATATTTTTCCTTTGATTTGATTTCACAATTTAGATTCACCTTGGTGGTAAAAAGTATGCAATCATTCAAGTTTGATTAATATGTTCATTATTATATGTTAAAGTTACCAATACATTTATTCTACTAATACTTGTGACCAATCCACATGGTAACAATTCTGAACATAAACTATGCTGTTGATATGACATACGCAGATTTGATATAAAACCACAATGAAAAATAGCTACAAAGGAGAGAGCACTTTTTAATGCATTAAGCCATGCCTTTCTCCTTTTTATAACGTCGATACAATTAACAAGACAAAAAGTAACCTCCATCAGCACCTTTATTTATTTGTTCTTTTCTCAGAGTTCTCAAATTACAACCATTCATCCAAAGGTCCCAGCGACCAGCTGCCACCTTTCTCCTCTCCTCCCCCGTGTCCCCTGGTGCAGTCCCTCAGGTATACCAGAGAAGTCTGGGCACACCCTGGCTAGGAAAGGCCCTGGATCGGTTTACGGCCTACCTGAAAAGATCCTTTTAAAACAGCAAGTACATTGCTCCCTACTTTGAACAATAAATCAGGAGAGCAAACCTTTTCAGGTTTTGTGTAAGAGCTTAATCTACATGGAGTACTACACACAAAGCTGAATGGTCCTGCTTTCAGATACTACCAAGAAATGTCAGAGCTTTATAGGTATGTGTAGTGTGAACCACTGTGAAAATACTATTGTATTTATATTAGTATAGTGCTATTCCTAATCATTGCAATCCACACAGTTCAAAAATGTATTATACTGAAAAACTGAAAGTTGCCATGAAGGTGGCAGAACAGCAGGAGGTGATTCCTGTCCTGTTGTCTGAGGCCCCACCAGGGATTTTGGGCCCCATGAAAAGATCTCACATTAACCCCTACCACCCAAGGCCACCCCATCCCTGCACAATTACAGCACCATTTTTTTGAGGTCCCTTGGAATCTTCCTAATACTTTTTTATTTATAGAATAGCTAGTTAGAAGGGTAAAATTTATTGATTGTGTGATTGAAGTTAGCAAGGGATGTCTCTCACGGCATCAAAATAACACAGAATCAGTGAGTGAACAAGGGGGACCGGCAGTAAGCAAGTGCCCTCGGGCTCCCCAGCTTTCCCAGCTCTAATGAAACTGCCTGTAGCGCTGTGCATTTAGAAACGCATTCATTAAATAAGTACGCATTAAAATGCGTGTTTTAATATCCAGGGTAAGGAGCGGCTTTTATTTCATTATGACACTCCTTTGAAGGCTCGCTCCCCTCCAAAAGCTCGCTGATTTACGATTGACCCCCAACATGTGCAACTGGTGGAGAGGATGGCCGGATATTATAACGTTGCATTGGCTATAGCATTGCAGCCTGTAGTGCGTGCTGGATTAAAGTGTCAAGTGTAAAAATTTTATTGAGGCAGTGGTTTTCAGCCTGAGAGACTGCACTCTTTTTGTATTTGGGGGGGGGGGGGGGTGTTGGGGGGCTTGAGATTAAAACGTTTAGGAATCCTGGGGCGTATTCCACAAATCAGGATTACTGAGTTAGCAGGATAGCTGCACTGAGCAAAATGCGGAACAGCTCTCAGTCCATGTTCCAGATTTGGGACGGTTCCGGGTTTTACTCAGTGCAGTTATCCAGCTAACTCAGTAATCCTGCTTTGTGAAATCCCCACCCTGATGAGGAATCTGAAAAAGCAGTGTGTTTCAGCTTTGTTCGTTGTGAGCCTAGCTTAGAAGACCGCCACTGGCTTCCCCTTCACTCTATGAAGTGCAGACGCATTGCTTTGAAACCAAGAAAAAAATATTGCTCCGAAGCATAACGGGACACAAAGACAATATTTAGGAGTTCCACGCAATGTCGGCTGGTTCTTGACATGGAAACGTTTCACTGAAATATCGCTCTCTCTGATGAGACAAGACTGAGCTGCGACGCGTTGAACTCCCGTGCGTACGAGCTTAATCCTCAATGTCGCAGTAAGGGCCTGTCAGCAGGTGTACACTTACCACTGTGAGGGATTGTGTGTAACCCCAGTAGCTAACTGTGATTCACGTGATGGAAAGCCTTCTTTGTCCAGACGTTAGTCAGTGCAGGACTTAAGGACCTGACAACTCCCTGCTATCGGTCGTTCACATCCGTCCGTTTATTTATACGGCAGGACCTGTATTAAATGACGTTTAAGTTGTGGGGACCACACACCCTTCCTACTGTTGTATTCAAGCGCATGCCACGTTTTCAAGAGCGTATATGCTACATGCTTAATTCCATAGCCAGCCGCAACATCCTGTCTGGTGACAGGGAGGCTGAGTGCAGTCAGAGAGAGGGCAGGGGGTGGATTCGAAAACAACACGGCCTTCTTCAATACTCAATATCAAAATTCAGTATCATGGAATGGAAATGTCACCCTGTTGAAACGTAGAAAGTCTAAGAGGTTAAAACAGTGAATAAAAAAGAGTAGGAAGTATGTTAAACTAGGCAAGTCTCCACTAATGGGAAATATTTTTTTCAATATTTTGCTTCACATTGGTTAAATACTGTCTTTTTTTGCACATGCATGCTCCATAGAATTGCATTATTGTTAATGGTCTGATCATTTTCCCTCTCCTGGATGGATCTGCAATATTAATAAAGGTCATTTTAACTGCATCAAGAGTGCATGGTTTCCATTTTCTGAGATGAACTGAATATACACACCTTCCAATGGTTAAAATGTTCAATATTGCTAATCCACGTCTTCAGGAGACAGTAAAATATCAGACGGCTTCAGGTTCACTGATGTTTCACATTAGCGGCAGTATCCACAATCTAAGCACAATGGTTTACATTTATACACTGATGGCTGAGCAATTTACAGCAGAAGCTTTGAGAGTGGGGTTTCGCTAATGCAATAATAGGTGTAGCTGCAATGAGCTGTCAATCACTGCCTTGTTTGAACCAATCTAAAGGTTTCATTATCCACATCAGAACACAATGGGCCCTATCTTGGCGATCTTGGCGCTTAGTCTAAGCGCATGGCGCTAAGTCCATTTAGGGCGTGTCCAAGTCCACTTTTGCTATTTTAACGGCGTGTTTTTTTGGCGCTAAGCACGGCGCATGGCGCAACTGGGCTGAACCTAGTCGCTTCATTAATTATAGGTGTGTCTTGGGCGTGACATTCAATAAACCAATCAAAATGTCATATCCCATTCCCTTTAAAAGCCTGCTTTTCCACCTTGGCGGATTGCTTATGATGGCGAAACAGACATGCTCGTGCGTGTTTAGTGTGATCAAGGAATAGGCTAAATGGAGTATGATCAATATTATTCGGACTAACCATTAGCCTATGAGTTCCCGGTAATTCCAGACAGGGCTGTTATTTTACAAAATATGTGCGGTTAAATTTCGTTAAAAGGACCTGCAACAGCTGAGAATAAGCTATCAATGGCTTCAGTCTCACCTTAGAAAACGCCAAATTAGCCTGCTTGTTCAGCGAATTTCGTTTGATTATGCAATGAAAGTGTCAAACATCAATTCCAAGAGGATGTTCTCAAGTTCAAGCTTCATCCAAAGTTCATTAGGCTACCTGCATAGTAGGCTAATATTGATTAATAACATACATACCGTTATTTTGCCTTAATGATGACACTAAATAGCCATACAATAAAGCTGTCAGGTTCGCAAACCATAAGTTCACGCATATTTCCCCTTGTTTAATAATTTCCTGTTTATGGAAATGTGACCAACCTGTTTTACTCGTAGCGTAATCCTTTAAAACAATCCACTTTCCCAGGAAGACCGTTAAACGTGCAGAGAATGGCATTAAAATTAATTGTGAATTAATTGTGTAACGTGCTGCAAATTTGTTTTAGTTTCTAATTAGACGCTTAGTTCTCTTTAAAATCGTTTTGTTCAGTTAAGGAATAACGGGTGAAATCAGCTGGGTTTTAAACGGTGAGAGTATGGAAACCTGGTCACTGTCATTTAAAAAAATATGAAGGACGAAGAATAGCTAAGGTTGCAATTTAGTTAACATGGTGACATCTCCGTTTTTTAACCATAGGCTATCGAAAAAAACCTTATGCACAGCGTAATATACAATATTCACTGGACAAGGTTTTGAACTTTTTTCAGTCACAAACCATTCTATTTACTTACAGGCTGTATTCATAGATAAACAGAGCTGTATTGTAATGACATCTGAAGCGCATTTTCAGAACTTAAATGTCCGTCTATTGCCGTGCGCGAGTTTTCCATTGAATGACAATTCACGCATTAGGTGCAAAGACAATTCGCGCATTAGGCTTGATAGCTATAGGTGTTATCAGTTCCTTTTTAATGGATAGCCATTGTCCCGTACCATCGCACATCGCCTGGATGTTGATGGAGTGGGCTGAGAGCAATGTAATGTGGCATTGTTTCCCTTTCGCTGAGGGAAAGGTATGTGGACCTATGGAACCTTTTATTAGTATGCATTTTTGATATAGCCTACACAATAATAATATTTCACATTGTGATCTAGATATTTTAGTCATGCCTGTGCACGCCCCTGTGTGTAACAGACAGGAGGGTATGCGCGTTGTGCACACGCCTATGTAGACGCACTTATATGCGCCGTTAAAATAGCATGTAAACAACTGCGACATGACTTTAGACCAGGTTTGTGGTGGTTCTAGCGCAAGCGCTTTCTGCTGGCTCAAGATAGCAATACGCCAAAAAGAATCCTGGCCACTCCTCATCTTAAGACCAACACGCCCAGTTCACTAATGATGGCGCAAGAGTTACGCCGTCAACATGCTAGTTTGACGGCGTAAGCGTTAGGCGCTATTATGGACCTAGCGCCGGGTGTAAGATAGCAAAGACACTTGCGTTTGCGTTAGCGCCGCTTTGCGCCGGGTGTAAGATAGGGCCCAATGACTGTTTCAAGTCCATCCGTCACTGATAGGGAGGGACCATGTGGTAGCTCTGTCCGGTTTTGCTTTCACACAAAAAAACAATTCCCACCATAAGCGATATTCTGTTAGTAATCCTTCAAGAACAGTCATCCATCCTCACAATGGATAGACACATTTAAGAAAGTACCCATTAAAACGACTTGGGTAAGTTCTTTGCATTTTCTTAAATATCCCACTAGGTGGCAGCATTTCCCCACGGCAACGCAAAACTATATCTATGGATATAATTAGCATGTTAGTAAGCAAAGTCTCCTTTGTTGGAAATGGGTGGCAAACCTTCTTCCCGTGACTATTGAAACTATGTTTGTTAACTCATTTTAAAACTGCCAAAATGACCACAATATAAGAAACAACAATAAAAATAACAAAGTCAAACATGTACTAATTAATACATCCAGGCAATATGAAAGTTTTTTTTACAATTTTTGTGACAATCTTGTAGGGCTTAGTCGACACTGGCGGGGGGGGGGGGGGTGCGAGGAATCTTCCAAATGGACAGGAAAATGTTGTAAATTGTGACAGTAGCTTAGTTTGTCATTGTTGTGTTAAATGTAAATGAGTACAAAGGCAGTTTATTTTTATTCCTTTTAAAAGGTGCTTTCCTGATACGGATCTAGTCACACCAAAAAGTGCATTGAGTCAACAAAAGAGTGTAGGAAAATGTGCTTTGTGGTGGATTCCTAACATGAGAAGGATCATATTGCAAAATTGCAAAACATCACTACACCCTCCACAGCAGGGCTTTTTAAAAACGTCTTCTGCTCCCATACGAACACCATACACCGTAGTGCTGCCTTTGACATAGTGATGGTGTGAAGGAGTTCTTCTCCTAATAAGCCTGTCATAGGGCTATGTTTACAGGCTCTGACTGAGGAGGCCATGGTGGTGATTCAGATTCTTAGGCAGACACGGCGGTGCACTGGATAGCACTGTCGCCTCACAGTCCTGGGTTTGAGTCCCGGCCTTTCTGCGTGGACTTTGCATGTTCTCCCCGTGTCCGCATGGGTTTCCAACGGGTACTGCGGTTTCCTCCCGCAATCCAAAGACATGTTAGGCTAAATGAGGGGGCGTTAACAGGGCGTCGCTGTCAGTCAATCTACCCTGTATAAAGGTTAATAAATAAGAGGGTCACTGGTGTGTATTGGTCTGATTAATGAGCCCAAGAGATTACAAGACCAGCATCCAAAATCTATGTGCATACATACATTTGTCATAAACAAACACCGTGACACACAAGTGCTTTAAACAGGCAGCCACTTGCTTGAGATTTCGAAAGGTTCCATTGTTGTGTTTGTAACCATGGTGACAGGAAAATGTCACCTGATCTGGTCCCCCAAGTGGGGTCTAAGAGGAGGGGAGTTTCACAGCCTCACCTTGGGAGGGCCGCCCCCCCTGAGACGCACAGCGGGGACTCTTTAGGAGGAGGGTTGCTAAGTTACGGGAATCTTTCCAATTTTCCATTGCAAATTCTACAGATGGTCCCTGAGATGAGTCCACATCATGTGATTCAGAAAAGAATAAAGTTTAAAACAGTCTGTGCAGAAAAAATTGTTTTGGGCTTAGTTATAACATGACCACCATGAGGATCATCTCTCTCACACTTCCCCCCTCTGCAGTTACAATGTTAACCACCCCCCAGTCTGCACCCCCCCCCACCCCCACGGTGTGCGATATCAATTCCCCCCCAGGGTCCATGATGGCAATCTTATGCCCCCCCACTCCTCCCCGTGCTCACAAATCAAAAATCTAACTATCCCTGCAGCACGGACAAATTGCCACTGTTTTTGAACTGGACATTTGGTATTGAAAAACTGGCAGGCATTCACAACTTCTCCTATGCGTACGTTAGTATACCTTAGTGACTGGGTTGTTATGAGAACCCAGATGGCGGACGCAGATTTTCTTTTTGTTTGTTTCTTTTTTTTGGTTTCCAAAAGCAGCACATCGGAGGGATTGGGTTTTTATACCGGCCGTGTAACTTTATGGTTTTGGCAGGAATTCAGACTGCTGGGAACCATTGGGCAGCTGTGGGTCTGTTGGAAAAGGGCGACGTACGACTCTCCACGCCGCGCTTACACGCCCGCTACATCTCTCCGGCCTCTGCGACCTCGGGACGTCTGGCGGTCCCCTCCCTGCACTGGGGAGGGACTCCTGTCACTGGTCCCAGTCGTGAAGCCTGTCTGTTTTGGCTCCCCAGGGGTGGAAGGAACTCCCCGCAGTGGTCAGGACAGAATTACTGGCCTTCTTTCCACGCCAGCTGAAGGCTTGAGAATGCTTTCGCTCCTCCCAACCCAAGGTTGACCTAGCAAACCATGAAGAGCATGGCCACTTGGCCAGAGACGTCCACCTGGCACAAATCCCTCCCTCCAACATTGGGCATGAAAGCAATTCAGAAAAACAACTGGACGCTTTGTACATGAGATATGACTATAAGATGACTACAGGCCAGCACTCGAGATGTTAACCCACAAAAGGCCACAGGCCCGAACAATGTCAGCACTTGCCTTCTTAAGAAATGTTCCAATGAACTGGGTCCATCTGGCAACCTGAGTTTCAGGGGGTGTCCTTGACTCACATGTGATTCCAAAGGAATGGACAACTTCATATATCATCCCCATTCCACGGAAGCCCAGCCCAATGGAGTACAATCGTTAGCAACCGGTGGCACTAACTTTGCTTCTGATTCAGTCGCTAGAAAGTACTGCCGAGTAAAATGTTTTCATCCGCGCTGATGGCGATCAGCGGGGTATTTCACGAAGCAGGATTGCGGAGTTAGCTGGATAACTGCACCGAGTAAAACACAGAACCCTCTCAAATCTGGAACATGGACTGAAGCAAAAAGAGCTGTTCTGGGTTTTACTCAGTGCAGTTATCCAGCTATCGCAGTAATCTTGCTTTGTGTAATAGCTCCCTGGATCCTTATCAATTTCCGTACGTAAAGGGGGGCGGGTAGAACAGTGGACCCTGCCCACAGGCTTTCTCATCCCGTATTGAGGCACAAGCTTGAGCAGTACATTAACTTATCTTCTGCATTCAGTGTAATCGAATCCCGTAATCTGCCCTCTAAAATGCAACAGTTAAACATACGTTTAGCCCATATCTCACAGTGGGATAATCCTTTTCTCACAGGCGTACATCAGCTAGTTCTAATTAATGACTCATATTCATGAAATTACCAACTGTAATAATAATAATACATTTTATTTAGCTGCGCCTTTCAAGAAACTCAAACTGTGATGTTCCACAGGGGCACGTTCGCCCTACAGTCCTTTTAACTACAAATAACTGTGCGAGCTCAGACCCCACCCACTATATTGTGTAATGTTGATATGATACAGTTCTGTTGGCCCTACTGACCTATAGCACAGATTGCACCAAGACGATGCTGGATATGATTGTGGTCATGTCCTCATCTTTTATAATACTGTCTGTTGTAAATGTTTTAATGTCTTTTATTGTGACTGTTATAAAGATACACAGCTAAGTTCTGTGTACAACAGACAATAAAGGTCTGTTCAGGTTGAAGGTCGGCCACTCCCCCAAGACCTGCCACTCAGATTATATTATTCAGTTTATAGTGGGGTTTTTGTTGTATGGTCTATGCTTTTGTATGTTTGTTTTTTTTTGTATTTTATTATCTGTTATTGCACTGTTGCTCAGGGGGATGTGTTTATGTTCTCTTGCATTGTCACTGTGGATAAGAACGCCTGCTATATGAATGCAATGCAATGCAACAGGACATCATTCTGTTACCAAATGACAAGATATGAGTTTGAACTGAAAGCTCCAAGCACATGTGAATTTCCCCACAGAAAACCCGGCATGGCTAGGACATGAATACTGAGTTCCAGGCTGGCACAGGCATGTTTTTAAGATGCATGACTCTCTGTCTGTGCGTAAGGCCATGACAAACAGACCTTTATTCGTGACAGGATTTCAGTCCACAAAATGAGAACAGACGATCCACACAGTGAGAAAATGTACTTGAGTAATGACGAGAATACTTAAAACTACATCACAATACTCACAGTTTAACCTATGACGAGTCCTTCTTTTGCCACCGTGCCTTCCGATCAATCCCAAATTCTCTTTTTCAGCTGCACTTTTTAAATATGTCCACAGGATGGCAGCCTGGAGTTGCAGGAGCTCTTCAGCAGACAAAGCTGTTTTGAATTATTCTGCCATTTGTGCCAAAGTTAATCTGAGGTCTCTTTCCCTTTCACTCCCCACTTCCACATAGAGGCTGAGTTTCAATTTGTCGTCCTGTTACATCCACTGCCATAGACCCTGCCTTTTTTTGAAAGCCAGCGCCCTCATATGGGTTTTTTTTTGTAAAGCTTCAGTATTTGCCACATAATAGTTGCTGGTTTCATCTTTATACAGTACATCTGATGCAGAACATATTGTTATGCAGGGCTGGGGGTGGTCACTGATCATGTGGTGAACAGATTGAACTCACAAGATACATGGCTTACTGCCTTTTAATTAGCAATTGTTACTCTTCTAATTTTATAATTGTCTAACCTCCTCCTGTTTCTTTTCCCTGGGGCTTTTTCCCTGCCCCTCACCCTGAGTCTGCAGACTGCTCCAGCCCTGCCCCTCGCCCTGAGTCTGCATCCTGCTCCAGTCCTGCCCCTCGCCCTGAGTCTGCATCCTGCTCCAGCCCTGCCCCTCGCCCTGAGTCTGCGTCCTGCTCCAGTCCTGCCCCTTGCCCTGAGTCTGCAGACAGCTCCAGTCCTGCCCCTTGCCCTGAGTCTGCGTCCTGCTCCAGTCCTGCCCCTTGCCCTGAGTCTGCAGACTGCTCCAGTCCTGCCCCTTGCCCTGAGTTTGCAGACTGCTCCAGCCCTGCCCCTCACCCTGAGTCTGCAGACTGCTCCAGCCCTGCCCCTCGCCCTGAGTTTGCAGACTGCTCCAGCCCTGCCCCTCACCCTGAGTCTGCAGACTGCTCCAGCCCTGCCCCTCGCCCTGAGTTTGCATCCTGCTCCAGCCCTGCCCCTCGCCCTGAGTCTGCATCCTGCTCCAGTCCTGCCCCTCGCCCTGAGTTTGCAGACTGCTCCAGCCCTGCCCCTCGCCCTGAGTCTGCAGACTGCTCCAGCCCTGCCCCTTGCCCTGAGTCTGCAGACTGCTCCAGCCCTGCCCCTTGCCCTGAGTCTGCATCCTGCTCCAGTCCTGCCCCTCCCGTGAGCTGCGTCCTGCTCCAGCCCTGCCCCTTGCAGACTGCTCCAGCCCCTGAGCATATTTGAGTCGTCAAAAAGTTTTTGAGTGGGAGGCTTTTTCTCACAAAAGGGGGCACTTAAAATCCCAGGATTTCTGGGGTTTTGTTGATGGGATTCAGGAGCACACTCATCTGACACCCTGGACAGGTAACCAATCCATCACAGGGCGCACACACACACACACACACAATTCACTCACACCTATGGGCAATTTAGAGTCTCAAATTAGTCTAACCTGCATGTTTTTGGACTGTGGGAGGAAACCCACACCGGGGAGAACATGCAAGCTCCGCACAGAGAGGCCCTAGGCCAGGATTCAAACTCAGTACCTTCTTGCTGTGAGGCGACAGTGCTAGCTACTGCACCACCGTGCCCCCTTCCTGGCGTCACAACATCAATTTATATAACCTGTAAAAATAAATAATAATAATAACAACAACAATAATAATACATATAGCTGCAAGCAGCGATTCCCGGGGACCGAGCGGCATGAGCAGCATTTGTCAAACACAGAGACTGCAAAATGGTAGACAGCTCTTGACGGGGTTGACCCAAAAAGCAAATATTTGTTCCTTATCAGGGCTTTTGCCATTGTTGATGGTATCTAAACCTGATCCCGTAAGGGCTTGCGTATTATCGTAAATTCTTCATTTTCCTAGTAGCCTACTTCATTTTTATGGTGTGTAGGATATCTAATATTTAGATATTTATAAGTAAAGTACCCCCCCCCCCCCCCCCTATCTCTGTCGCTCTCTGTCTCTCTCTTACACATTAACCCCCACCAACATCAAAGATAAGCCAGTCTTTGTCATAAATGACCCCCCCCCCTGCAGAAAAATAATTTAGTCTGTTTGGAGTTTGTTTGGTGAAGAAGTCATTCTTTTTGGTTCCTCGTGCGTTTCCTTTTGTTCCTGTTCAGCTGGAGGGTAAATAATATTGGCAATTTTTGGCTTATCTCTCTCTTTTCTGGTATATTCAAATTAATGTCTGGTTTAATGTCCTTCGTGAATGTATGATTCCCAGTCATTATTCTAATTGAATGTTTTCATTTAATAAAATTACTTAATCTCAAGACCTGATTTAGACTTTGTTTTGGCTTGTTGGTTGATCCACCAGGTTACTGTTCGACTTACCTATCCAAGAATTTGGCGATTTAATTGATGATTGTCATTTTTAATAATAATTATTAAACTAAATCACGTAAAGCTTATTTTGAATGTAGGTTGAGTGAGGGGTTCTAACCACAGAATATAGTTCTGTGGTTCTAACCAAGGGGCCAAGACTGGGCTTTCGTTTTGAAGCTCATTTCCTGGTTGGGCTGGGAGCGGCCATTGTGCCGTTGCTCACTAGCGCCACTGCGGTTGGCTCCAGTATAGGTCTTTCCCCATGTAAGTCAATGGCAGCAATGTGGTCAAAATACTCAGTCAATAAATTTTTTACACAAAAAAATGGAATTGCAATAGGTGCCTTTCCTTCATCTAATGCCTGTGCATGTGCTGATTTTTTAAAATATTGTGTCGTTTGGACAGGGTATTAATATTTGTTCAGGACCAATCAGAGGGACAGGTTGAGTCCTGGGATCACTGGCATAGATTGGTTCTATATGGTTGTCACTGCCCTCACTCGGAGGGGCGGGACATATTTTTATACAGTCTATGCTTGGGACAGGGAGACACACTGTATTTTTGAGTGGAAGTCGATGGACAACATTCCTTAGTAGCCTACCGTTGTTTTGTGGACGCAGTTCGTAGCATAATAAATTAAGCTATGATGTGTCTACTACAAAAAAAAGGCAGGGCTCCTAAATGGTTTTCTAGTTTGGGAGAATAGTACTTCCTCAATTAGGGCGGCAGTGTAGTATAATGGTTAAGGAACTAGCCTTGTAACTAAAAGGTTGCAGGTTCGATTCCCAGGTGGGACACTGCCGTTGTACCCTTGAGCAAGGTACCTAACCTGCATTGCTTCAGTATATATCCAGCTGTATAAATGGATAATATGTAAAAAATGCTAAAAAGTTGTGTAAGTCGCTCTGGATAAGAGCATCTGCTAAATGCTCATAAGTAGTAGTCATAAGTAATTAAATAAATAAATAAATAAATAGTAGAAGAAGCAATTTCTTCTTTAAGTTTACTCCATATTTGCCCCTTTCATTTAAAAGCTGAAGTAGGGTCATTTTCTAGCAAAGACTGGCTTATTGGTCTCTTTGTCCTTTTGTCTCCTTACTTTCTCTCTTTTTGTGTTCTCTCCCCTTCTTTCTCCTTGCTCTCTCTCTCTCTCTATCTCTCTCTCCCTTCCCCCTCTCTCTATTTGTCTTGTTGAATATCTTTCTTTCTTAAAGATTAACCTACATTCTTCAGAGAGTGTATGATGTTTTAAAGAGAAATGAACCTACATTCTTCAGAGAGTGTATGATGTTTTGTTTTCAATAATCAATAATCTAACCTGGCGATAATCATTTAAATGTTACAGAACCTGAACTATGCCGACAATAACCCTGCATAGGTTTCTCTCCTTTTTCAGAGCCAGAAATAAGAGCTTTAACACCTAAAGCACTGGTATTAGACTGGTGACTGCAGGTGCATAAAATGAGTTTAACAGCACCATTCTTTGCTCTGGCGACCACAGTGGGCCAAAGACCTTCGTTTGGACAAGCCGTAAGGTGGGGACATACTGCGTGGGGCGATGCGAGGTTAGCTTGGGGACTTTCACTAGCCCTACGCTGCATCACTGCTTCAACCTGACCACCTGCGGTTGCCGCAAGCCCACGCAGTGCCCTAAAATCTACCCCCTCCCTCCTGGAGGCCTTATTAAAGGAAATATTAATAAAACTGCTGCATGATATAAATCGTGTAATGGCACATGTGAGTTACAATATTTCAAACATCCTGTCAGCGTATGTAACACACTGTGATATAAATGATGAAACGTATGCATGGTTACAGGCACGGCTCGATGATTTAGTCTCTGATTACAAAGGCAGACTCGCCGTTCAAATTCCACCCGTACGTTCAAAACGGGACCTGTTTGGAGACACGACAGGTCTTTTTGGCTCAGGTAACTCCACTGCTAACACCTATACAATAACAAAACAATCTCAGTATTCTGCATGGTTGGCAAATCAGGTGGCCACTGGTTTCCAACACCTCACTAAGGCCTCGTCCACACGTACACGGATATTTCTAAAAACGCATTTTTTCCCCTTCCGTTTAAAAAAAAATTCCCGTCCACACCACACCATTTTAGAAAATCTCTCCGTCCACACGACAACGCAAAAAACGAAATTCTTTGCATTAATTTCACCGTAAATACAATTTTTTGAGTACAAGAGCCCATGTAGGCTTTGGTTGTAAAGTACTCGTGTATCGGGAGACATAAAACCATCCACGAAAATGACAAGCAACAAGTCTATAACGTAATTATGTGCAAGATTTTCTAAAACAACAGTTTTTTGTGTATGTGTTGTTTTTTGTGTGATACGTTGATAAAAGATGGTATCAATGAGAAAATATAGTCAGAAAAAAATAATGAGTTCACTAAAATAAGAAAATAACTATTCCAATGGTCTGTGTCTCTTGGAAAATTGACATATAACAACATTTGCCACGCGTAAATTCAGGTCATGATGTCAGCGTTTTCCAAAAACTCCGTTTCACCCGTACACACGAATACATGTAGAACGGAGTTTTTTAAAATCTCCACCCTGGAAGGTGTTTTCCAAAAGCTCCGTTTTCAGCGACTAAAACTCAGTTTTCGTGTGGACGGGAGGCCAAAACGCAGAGAAAATAATACGTTTTTAGAAATATCCGTATACGTGTAGACGGGGTCTAATAGTAATGAAAACATCATTAAGGTAATTAGGTCTGAAGCGCAGGCGCTTCTCACCATCAGCCACTCATTATTCAATCAGACCCGTACCATCGAGCGTGACTTGGCCTGCAGGACGTATGCACATGTAGTAGGAACACTTGTTTCAATATCAATGCAGTGTTCCCTTTTAGCTCTTGACACATCCCACAGCATTAGATTGACTCCTCCCTGTTCCAGCCCTCCAATTAGCTCGTTAGGGCAGGGGTGTCAAACTCATTCCATCGAGGGCCTAGTGTATGCAGGTTTTTGTTCCAACCGTGCCCTACACCAGCTGATTTCACTAATTAGCTCAGCTCTTCAACCAAGGAGGTGAACTAATTAGTGGAATCAGCTGGTGTAGAGCATGGTTAGAACAAAAACTTGCATACACTAGGCCCTCGATGGAATGAGTTTGACACCCCTGCGTTAGGGTATTTAAGGCAGCTGTGGCAGCATGGCTGCTTTTCCTTTCTCTGCCTGTTTGTTGCCATATGGGCCCTTTGTGACTGAGGTAGGCGATGCAGTCATGCAATTACTTTAAGGTTATTTTTATGTACCCAATGACTGAGTTTTATTTTGCTTGTAATAGTTTCCTGTAGTGATGGCGAAATGAGGCTTCCTGAAGCACTGAGGCTTTGCAGCCAATTGTATCGCAAATAGATTCATTACTCGAAGCCTCATTCAACACAGTGTACACTAGTGACACCTGCTGGTAAATGTAATTTAGAGCAACGAAATCATTACAAATTCCACCCCAAGTTCAAAATAACGAATTGCCGCGAGCTAGTAACAAGCGATCCTTTAGCTCACTGGTAACGCGTCGGACTTCGGAGCCATTAGTGTAAGAAACAGTTCAAGTTCAAAACCTATGGCAAGCCGTTTTAGCTTTTATTCAACTTGTTCTTGATATCAAGAATTCTATTTGAACTAGTTATAATTCGAATTCTTGATATCAAGAATTACATTTGAACTAGTTGTAATTCCAATTCTTGATATCAAGAATTACATTTGAACTAGTTGTAATTCCAATTCTTGATATCAAGAATTGAATTTGAACTAGTTGTAATTCCAGTTCTTGATATCAAGAATTATATTTGAACTAGTTGTAATTCAAGTGGGTTTCCCATTCATTTCAATGGGGCCTTTAATTTTTGATATCGAGAATTGAATTTGAACTAGTTCGAATAGTTATTCTAGATATCAAGAATTGAATTTGAACTAGTTCAAATTGTTATTCTTGATATCAAGAATTGAATTTGAACTAGTTCAAATAGTTATTCTTGATATCAAGAATTTAATTTGAACTAGTTCAAATTGTTATTCTTGATATCAAGAATTGAATTTGAACTAGTTCAAATTGTTATTCTTGATATCAATAATTGAATTTGAACTAGTTCAAATTGGAATAGCTAATTTTTTTTTTCATATTTACGTTCACTTCATTAGGGTTTTCTACTGCCCCCACACACGCACTTAAATTAGAATATAATAATTATTAGAAATGGATTAGAAATTGATTAAATGTAATATAGGCTATATAGCCTAATGTAGCCTATAATATTTTCCCACTCACTTTACAAGACGTAAGACTTCCTGTCGATATATTATGCAAGGTTGTGGAAGTTGAGCGATAGAGAGACGACGAATAATTTGCGAGTTGAAGAACTAATGCAAACTCTCCCTTTATTTTGAAAGCAACACAAGTAGCCTATCAAAACAACACATTCGACAACGTCATCCCCCAGTAGGGGTGCATGGGAAATGTATTTAAACCTACCAACGGAGTTTGTGAACTTCGCTCTGTAGCGACAGTTAACGTGACTAAAATCTTATAGGCTATGGAAGTGTACTCTAATATAAAATATAATATACCAAAAACATGGTCGCGTTTTATGAAATATTTTTGATGGGAAACACTCTAGGGAAAACTTGGCAAGAAAGAACGGCTCAAATACCTGCGAGACTCGGTTCCCTTCGTTCCTACCAAAGAGCCGTTCAAAAGAATCGGATCGTTCATGGACGACACCACTAATTGGCAGGTGCATTTTCATGCATTGCCCGATAATGCCTCAGCATGGACGAGGTATTATTGCTGTAAGCCAGCTCCTTTAGGCACAGCAAGCACTTTACCTTCAAAATAAAATAATATATTTGAGAAGGAATGCAGATGATAATTATAATAAGAAAGAATAAGAATTAACAATCAAATCATAATATTAAACAAATCGTAATAATCTGTTGTAGTTACGTTAAAATAACAACCAACGCAATTACGAACTAGGCTACATGCACAGTCGATTGCTAGCCCAGTGTTCGAATAGCGTTTCAGTGTGTTTTTATATCTAAGCCACTTGGGCCTGCCTTATTGGGAGATATCAGGTCAAAATATTCCCAAGCAGGAGAAGATTTTCGCTTCCGTGCAGGTTCCATTAGGCTATTTTTGTACAAAAACGACAAAACTGTACTAAATAAATAAATAAAAATACTCCAAAAACTTTCAATAGCAATAATACCAATAATAACAAACTCTCCGCAACAACCCTCGAAATAAGGGGGGTATCGCTCCATTATATCTACAATTCAAAACCCCTAATTCCGCCCAAAACGCAAAACAAACCGATCGCATGGTTCTACAGCACCCGAGGCCTCGTTTGTCATTGATCAAGTGCTTCTCTGAAAGCGATACAAGCTTCGGTGCGAGGCTTCTGTAGAAACTGCCCTACGTACTCGACACACAGCTCGGAGCTTCGGTGTCATCCGTAACATCACTAGTTTCCTGTCTACCTGGTTGTACTGGTGTCTGCTTGCTGAGATTTGTGACTTAAGGTATGTTTTCTAATTGTTTGTGTATCAAGCACATGTTGAAGTGGTACTGCAACTGAGCAATCTTATCTGCTGTAGTCCCTGTCTGCCTGTGGGTGCCGTGGATTCTTAGCACCCTGAGTCTGCTGAGCCAATGCATATTTTGCCAAGGTACAGGTCACTGTATTTAGGGGTAAGTAGGGTATGATAAATACCTGAGGTAATTGTAAGACTTGTTACTAATGTGTCTCTCTTATTGTAGGTCTCTACCAGCTGCTGTTTTGCCTTTATAGATTTTATATTTACTATGTACATGTGTTGACTGGTTTTATCTTGTTCGTTGTCTGGTACTTTTAGTGTGAGCCAACTGGTTTACTCAATGACCTTTTTTCATATGCTACTTCAGTGATATTTATTTTATTTCCCTGTAGTGGAGCAGAGTGCTGGCTGGTTGGGGACGCTAGACACCGTGGTGCGGTTCCCTTCACAAGTGTGTAGTGGTAAAAGAGCACTGGGACACTGTTTTTCACCGGTTTGCTGTGATTGCCATTTTGCAGTGAATACACGGGTGGTAGGTAAGTGGTTGCACCCCTGGACACGCCCTTCATTAGTCTGCCTCTCCATTGCTGGCCTCAGCCCACTTTCCCCTTTATGTTATTTAGTTTCTTAAGTTTTCCCTTTTATAAGTACTGGAAGTGTTTATGGAAGAGAATTGTATTTGTTAAATTGACTCAACTTGTAATAAATGTTTTTGTTACTTCCCTTTACATAGGTTTGATTCGTTTTCTATTCTTTAACCCATTCTCTCCACAGGCCCTTCCAGTGATTAATTATTCAATAAATTTGCATTTCCTTTGGAACCACGTCTCTGTCTTCCTTCAGTTGGCGAACTTGTGTAGCCTGGGTATCATCAAGGTATTAGTCCAGGTTCCTTAATAATACTTCCTGGGGTGAAATTCCCTAGGTGGCGCTCTCGGGTTAGTTGGATTATGATTGCTTATACCTACACCTCGCCACACACAGGATTTGTTTAGTGCTGCCAGACAGGAAATCTTAGACCTCCGTCTGCGTAAAACCCCTAGGCATGTACTAAATTACCTCACTGAGACCTTAGACCTGCATAGGTGGATTGCGTCAGAGAAGATGAAAAATGTCCCAGGGTCCCGCCCAACCCCTAAACATAACCTCATAGGAGTTCATGTAACTCGGGCTCATGGCCGAACTGTTAAGATTTAAAGAATCTATATTTGCACAACTATATTTTTCTATCACAAGCTTCTCTCGCATTATATATCTTTCACGAAATCTCCTTACAGTCTACAACTGAGCATTAGTCAGTAGTTCCCAGTACAGGCTCAGGGGGCGCTTGTGCAAAATTCGGAAACAGGTACCGTTTTTTGAGACACTAACAATCGGTACATATTGCCGAATTCACATGAGATCAGGTTGCACCCAGACCAAGTGTATCCAATTTCCACTACCATACGCTCCATTGGCGTAGTAGTGAAGAATCAGGGCCTCCCGGTGGAACCAGCGCATCCAGTTCAGAGAACAGTACGGGAGTCCTTTTGCAAATCAAATATAAATTTTACATAGCAATTAGATATTAATAACTAAATTGGACTCAGATACATGAGTATAGAATCAGCGTTGGTGGCTGACAGTCAATATAATGCACACAGGCTGCGTTTTTGGATAAGCTGGGGTCAGCCTGCAGACCAGACTAGAGCGGGAGGCAAAGTGATACTATTGCCTCTGACACGTGGTCAATTATTAGCTGATCCCGCAAATCTAAAGAAGCAGTCTCATCCGGTTGCAAGAACGGTAATGTTTCAGAACTCTTACCTTTTCCCACAGCAACAGCGGAAAACATCACGCTTAAACCTTCGCTCCGAGCTACTCCCTCATTGGTCTAGCTGCGCGGGATTTACAGTAGGATTTTAGATAGGCAAAAGCGGTTATTAAAGGCAATGCCACTGACATTGTCACCGTCATCTCATCCCGTGTTAAATCCGTGCAGGAGAGGCACTTAAGCGCATGACTTAAATCGGCCATTTGTGAATTGCTACTGGAAATGGACTTGGACATGTGACAGGGAGGAGGGATAAGCAATGCCCAAGTGTGTTTGTGAATGTTGAACTGCGGCCAAAGATAAGGCTGTCTCAATGTTTCTAATATTCCCCGTTCCTATGCTTCCTGAGATCACTGGAATACGCAGAGAGCTTGGGACACTGAGCTCAGAGACAAGTCTTCGTCGTCACTTGTCCCAAAATCTGGTGAGACTTTTGTTGATCTGATTTCACTTCACACTTAAATGACTGCATTTGGGCTCAGTGTTGTGTTTTTATAGCGGAGAGGTTAGTGAGAACTTTGTGTGCATGCGTGTGTACAGCGTGTGCTGTGGCTGTTTTTTCCTCAATATTTACATGACATTCATTTGGCAGTCAGATTTACACAAAGCGACGTACAATAAGTGCTTAGTGAAGGTCATTGAAAGAACGGCAAACAGGACAGATATAGTATTTGTCCTTGTAAATTTCAGCTTCATACCCGTTTGCGTTTCCCCTTTGTAATTTCACCTCATTTTGCAGACTGATGGCACAGCAGGAGTACAAGGTTCTCAGTGACTGCTTTTTCACGTACAAGGGATCCGTCTTCCCCAACGATGACACCATGGATCTCACTCTGGAATACATCGACAGCTTGGAAGGCTTTGAGATCAGAGACAGCGACGTCTTCATCGTCACTTTCCCAAAATCCGGTGAGACTCTCGTCAATCCGATTTCACTCTGAACCTAAGGGGCTGGCTTTAGGTTGAAGCTGCTGCACTCTTCATGTGTATTACAGGATTATCTATTTACTATGGTCCGTGGTTATAGTACAGCTGTGGTAACTATAGGGGGATGTAGGCCAACAACTAACTGATATGTTAGGAGCAGGTGGGGGAGAAGGACCCAAACGCAGGCAGAAGTATGAAAAACCGAAGTTTAATCAGGGCAAGGCAGCAATCCGTGGTAAAACAGGCAGGGGTCAAAACCGGTAAGGCACATCAAAAGCACAAAACCAGGATCCAAAAACAGGGTCGCGAGAACACAGGCAGGAGTCAAAACCCGGGGGGGGGGGGGGGGGCAGAAGAACAAAAATAAAACAAAACAGACTGAAAACAGAAATTAAACAACCACAGGTAACGGACGAGGGATACAAAAAACTCAGAAACAAATAACTAAGAAACTAACAGATAACTCGGAATATACTTGGAAAATCAGACAGAAGCAAAAAATCTTGTGAAAGGAACTCGCAAAGACAGACTGAAATAACAGGGGTTAAATACACAGGGAGAGACAGACATAATGGGAATCAGGTGTGCAGACACAGGGAGGGGAGATTGCTCACAGGTGAGCACAATGAAACGATAAGGGAAGCTGATAGTACAATAACGAGGGAGAACGTAAGACACGGACTGGACCGGACCCAAATGCATAGAGAACATGACATGGACTCCAATAAGACAAGTGCATACAAGGAATAGGAAAGAAGAAACGAGAGTCAGCTGAAGTTAATAGAGGAACCAAAGAAAGATAATTAGTGATAGAACAGGCAGAAAGAGAGACAGCTGCAGCGAGGAAAGAAGATGAAGTTAGTAAGTTAGTAGATTAGTAGAAAACCCTGGTTCTATGGCGTTAGTAGATTAATAGATTAGTATATATACACAAGTTAGTCATTAGTAGATTAGTAGACCCTAATTCTAAGATGTTAGTAGTTGTTAGTTAATTAGTATTATTTACAATGAAGTAATTAGTAATGAAGGAAGCGCATGACAGAAGAAATACAGAGAAACCGAAATCACCAAAGGCTCCCGAATAGTGCGACGACAACAGGGAGTGACAGTAATACAAAACATGGAACAGTGAAAGCACAAAATTATCAGAATGAACAAACTAACACAGAATACAGAAACCTAACATGATGAGCACTCTCTCCTGTAGTACTGTGTGTACTGGAAGGTATAATATACATCACTGGCTCAGAGGCAAGAACATTGTTGGAATATACACACTTATACTCCAACAGTATACGCTACTCCAACAGTATACGCTACTCAATTCAGGCCATACATTCCAAATTTAAGAGAAAAAGGGAAAGAAATTGTTTAAAATGATATAAATACATATAATTGATGATGAGCTAGCTTAGATTTTTCCTTCAATAACATCGCTATAAGAATTTGCCAGTTCACTGTACATATTAATATGTACATTGAACTGGCATATTTATATCACTATTCCTTTCATTGGAAGAAAGTTGGAAAGTGCTTTTGCAAAGGCAAATTGCATGCACAGGTTCCAAATACAGTGAGCACCATAATTCATTGGTGTTCCAAATAATGTCACTGAGGTAAGTGTTACTAAATGTCACTGAGGTAAACTAGTGTTGAATGTCACAGGTAAAATACTGTTAGATAGCAGCCTATAGTGTTGTTGAGGTAAAATACTGTTAGATAGCCGTGTTGCTGAAGTAAAATAGTAAGTAGACAGTTTATCCCTTCAGTAAAGCTGGTGAAACAACAATCTACTACTACCTTTTGTTAAAACATTGCATGAACTTGTTAAAGCTCTTACCTTTTCAGAATTTAGGGATTCAAAAATTTGGATGTGATTTTATTTGACGTTTTCGCAATTATTCTCATTTTTACTCATCTTTACCAGGGGTGCCAATAATAGCAGAGGGCACTGTATATACAGTGGGTTGAAAAAGTATTCAGTCACTTTAGAGATATTCATATTTTGTTGTGAATGAACATTTCATAAAAATTTACTTAATCAGGCTTGTTTGCTGGTATTCAACACAAAGAACTCTACAATGGCAATTTGAAAAGTAAATTCTACAATCTCCATCTAAATTATTTACAAATCTAAAACAGAAAACAATCAATTCCTTAAGTATTAAGCCCCCTTTCTTCATTGTACTTTAACAGCCATAACTGTTCAAAATTGCACATCAGGAGTTGCCCTGATGTCATGTTTAAATTGACTCTGAACAATATTTTTGTTTTTTCGCTTTTAGGAAGTACTATGAACGTTACATCAAAAATACACAAACGCTGTATATGTGATCTCGTTCACTCACGGATGGCATTTGAGACCAGTTCCTGGGGGTTCAATGAAAATACAAATCATCACCTCTCTGTCACTATATGCAAAAATGTGGAAGGAGCAAGTTCAGTAACCTTTTCCTGTCTTGCTTCACTACAGAAGTCAATGGAGAAATCTGACTGGAAAACGTTACTGAACTTAAATATGCCTCAAGACAGTTATGAACAGAACTGGCCTGCGAGTCCCCCTTTGAGACCAATTCGCTCCACAGGCAAAGTTAAATATTTCCATAAAAAACAAATAGTTCTGGGAGAACATGTTGAGGGGAGGAGTGGAGCACATGATCTCATCTGGCCTGGCATCGATAAGCTCGGCAATGAAGAAAGATTAACTTTCTTTGGCATGATTTCAGGACATTTTTAGCAATTCTCAAATGTTTGTAAAATCTCTGCCCATAGTTGTAGTGTCTGCATTACTATAGGATACTATTTGCATGGTTATTTTAATGCAGAACACATCAGACTGACTAATCAGGGCCATACCCGACTCAGAAATGTGTATAATTTCCTTTAATAAAGGAAAAGGCTAGGTGAGACAATATTTATACATGTAAACAGTTTTGAGCATAATTATGCCAGTTTAACACCATCTTTGCCTTTAATAGTTATATTTTGTCTATTTGAGCGTAGTTTACATATTTGGAAAAAACAATGGGCAACTACACAAATCTTAACAATGGAGTAAATTTCAGTACTACCAGTACAATGTACATGAAACTGCACACATATTACTGCATGTTTTAAGCATTCTATTACATTCTGCTGTTTAAAGAGCACAATCATTGTATTGCAGAGCTATAATTCTCAATTAATTTTCATTTTCACATCTACAAAGTCACAAGCCAATGCAAAAGCACATTTATCTTATTTTAAGGTACTTTTACAGGTGATACTATAACCTCTCTGCATTTGAATGGATCTCTATGGGAATTGGGGGGTGGGACTAGATTAAGCAAATTAGTAAATTACACTGGAATAGTATGGAACCCATGGTTGGCTAAATGGCTGCACGTCATCAAGGGTCTTAGGTATCAAACGAGCCTCAAACCGTCACACTGTTGCCAGATGCAGTAGATATGGATGGATCACTTTAAGGCGTGTTTCTCCTGACTTATTTTTCCATAGAGTTCAATAGGAAAATTTGTCAGGAGAAACAATCCTTAAAGTGATCCATCCATATCTACTGCACATCTGGCAGCAGAGTGATGGTTTGAGGCTCGTTTGATACCTCGGACCCTTGATGACTTACAGCCATTTTACCAACCATGTATTCCATACTGTTCCAGCATAATGTACAGCTGAATCTATTCTCACCCCCAAATTCCCATAGAGATCCATTCAAATGCAGAGACGTTATAGTATCACTGTAAAAGTACCAGAAATATATCAAGAGTTTTTTGATGTTGTTGGGTCACAGAAGTCAGGCATGCAAAGGATATGCAACCAAATATAAAAAATGATGACTTTATTCTACATTATGTTAAACTGTCCAATTTTTTGATGCCCAAAAATGGGGGGGGGACTATGTACAAAAGGTTCTATAATTTCTAATCGGTCATCCGATATTGATGAAAATACACTCAAATTAAAGCTGACAGTGCACTTCAACCTCATTGTCATTGTATCCTTTCAAACTCAAAGTGCTAGAGTACAGAACCAAAATAACAAGATAATCAATGTTATTCATTTCACCTGTCAGTGGTTTTAATGTTGTGGCTGATCGGTGTATATGTAGAACCATATATACAAACAGGTTGTTACGGTTCCGAGCAGGGACTGGACCCAAATGCACAACTCAACACACACAAGGAATTTCCAATTGTTCCAATAATTTATTGCTTCGGCAAAACCTCCTGAAGCATAGGGAGAGCGACAGACAAGACAAAACCAGATATGGATTAGCAGGGGATCAGCGGGAGAGGCCAGGGACTGGACAGTGGCAGGAATCCGGGCAGGTTGAGCAGAGGAGGAGCGGGGAGCGAGAGACAGGCAGAGTGGAATGGGCACGAACAGCTGCAGCATAGCAGAGCGGGAGCACCGGCTGGATGCACACACAGCAGCAGGCTTGCAGGACTGGAGCACAGGCAGGATGCATGCACAGCAGCAGGCTTGCAGAACTGGAGCACAGGCAGGATGCACGCACAGCAGCAGGCTTGCAGGACTGGAGCACAGGCAGATTGCACACACAGCTGTAAGTGGGCAGAACTGGAGCACAGGCAGATTGCACAAACAGCTGCAGGCTGATAGACTTGGAAGCAGAACAGAGTTAGTAACAGCGAGGCAGGACAGAATGAACAGCGTGTTGACGCTGTTCCTGGCGAGAGCTAATTAAAGCTGGACAAGACTGGAAAATAGCGAGTTAACGCCTATTCAACTAGAGTTTCTAGCAGGCAAGACAGGACTAGATACTGAGTATCCGACGAGACAAGACCAGAGTATTACTACAAAAAGACTTAACGAACTGGCACAGGACAAAGAACACCGGGTGACTAAATACAAGAGTTAATAGGTATCAATTAAGTGCAGCGTGCAAATGTATGTGTGAGTGATTAATGGAGCAGAGAGTGTGCAGAATGCATGCGGAGAGAAGGGAAGGGATAGGCGGAGACAGAGCAGTGGAACAGAGTGATACGAAAGGGAAAACCACGCCCAGACTGCAGCACGGGGGAAGCACAATCAGGAATACAAACAGACACGATACGAGAGGAAACAGGTAAAACACGGGACAGAAAAAGGACGGGAGTGAGAGCATCACACAGGTTATATATAAAAACAGGCAATTTGCTAATTGCACACAAAAAGGTGAACGCCACATCCCTCACCATTCCATTCTTCTATTCAGCATTATGAACTAAAAAGGTACAATGGTGGGCTGTCCGACCTGTCTCTCACACACACACACACACACACACACACACACACACACACACACACACACACACACACACACACACACACACACACACACACAGTGGCTGTATGGCTGTGCTGTGGCTGACAGACTGGACAAAAGGAGATTTTGAGAGATGAGGGCAGGCTTGTGACTATACTGACAGACTATAGCACAGAAGTCTTGACTTCAGTGTGGTGGCTGACAGACTGAATTTAAGCCAAACCTACCAAAAGATACCTGACATTCAGGTAAGGGCTTCTCCTTGAATCATCCAAAAACATTCTTGCGATTATCACTCAAACCTATTAGGCTCTGGCAGATTACACCAACCCCCCTGCCGGATATGGATTTTTAATATTTCTCTTTCTCTCTCTCTCTCTCTCTCTCCCTCAGGTACAGTATGGACCCAGCGCATTGTAACATTGCTGTTCGAAGAGGACTTCCCTGACACTGTGGACCACAACACATTTGATCGCATGCCTTGGCTGGAGTTCTTGACCAAAGGCTATGACTACACCATACGCCCCTCGCCCAGACTGTTCTGCTCCCATCTGCACGAGCACCTGGTACCTAGAGGGCTGCAGAAGAAGAAGGCCAAAGTAAGTTGTCAGGTGGAGGTGTCTCACAGGGAGACAACATCGCACACCTCGTTCATTACCATAGAAATGCAACCCTGTAGGTCAGTGCAGGTTCAATAGAATTACATGTATGAAAAGTCAAGATTTCTATGGTTCTAGAGCACCACTTTAAAACAACAGCCTGATAGCAGGAGTAAATTTGCATTCCAACAAAGTTAATGTGTGTGGCAGCACATACTTTCAATAATAAAACTCTAAATTAAGATTAATTAGATCCACAGATTCACTCGTATTTTGATGCCTGTCCTCCTGTGTCTGTTCCATTCAGATCATCTACGTCACCAGGAACCCCAAAGACGCCCTCGTTTCTTACTTTTATTTCACAAATTTCATGCTCAAACTGGAGACACACAAAGACTTAGACGAAACGCTGGATAAATTTTTCTCTGGTTGGAGTAAGTGTGTCTCAGGGTTAAGACCACAATTAATATTAAAATGGTTTTATCTATTTCACTGGTCAATGGATAATTTTAACCGTCCTTGAATCCATTTATATTTTCATCTGTTCAGCCCTAATCATGAATGATTTCTTGTTTTACCTGATTTATCCAGTGATTGCCGGTTGCTGGTTTGACCATGTCAAGGGATGGTACAACAACAAAGAGAAGTACAACATCCTGTTTCTGAGCTATGAAGAAATGATAAAGGTGATGAGGCTCCTTGAAGCATTTTGTTAATATTGGACAAATTGTATACACAATGCACTACTGGAATTTGTTTGTACATACATGAAAAAATAAAACTTCCACAAGTTCAACCAAATTGTGAAGAAAAAAAAACTATAACAGTCTCACAGTTAAGTAATTATCAGAAATGCAATGCAGGATAAACACAATGGGCCTAGTATCCAAGTGGTGGGTATTTTTCTGCATTGAATGGACACAAATATTCAGAAATCCTTGCTGGCTCTGTGGCTATTGTTATTTTGCTTCACTGCCATTTTCAACAATGTGATTTACATTTGTAAATCATGGTCTGACAGATATTTGTTTGTCAGACCATGAGACCGTGTGCTTGCAATGTTTTTGAATTATGAGTATTAGTGCGTCAACATTGTGACAATTTTGATAGTCGTTTGCCAGATTTACTGAAATTCCACTTTAAATGTCATGCCAGTCTCTTTGCATACGTATAAATATACGTTTTACACATGTAGCTTCCGGATAGGTTCTGAATTTCGTTCAAATGCTATTTGGTGTCAAATTTTATACCTCTTTTATAGGTACATATAAGTTCTGCTTTTAACTTTTCTCTATCAGGATCTGAGATCTGTTGTTGTGAAGATCAGTGAGTTTGTGGGGAAGAATGTGTCTGATGCAGCAATTGATGAAATAGTGGAGCGGGTAACCTTTAAGAAGATGAAGGACGATCCTTTGGCAAACTATGAATTCATGCCAGACGGTATCAAGGACAAAGAGAAGGGACTGTTTCTACGCAAAGGTAAGGAAAAGATAAAAACTAAAATAGAAGCCTGCCTTGACGAGAATTAAATCACTTGATATATTCTGCAGGGACATGCACTCTCACTGCTACCAGTAAAAAACCATTTTGTTTCACAAGTATTAAAATTCGAATCAATATAAAACTGATGTTCACACCATCTTGATTGTCATACCTAATTGTGAGCCTGTACAACATTACATTACAGGCATTTAGCAGACACTCTTATCCAGAGCGACTTACACAACTTTTTAGCATTTTTTACATATTATCCATTTATACAGCTGGATATATACTGAAGCGATTCAGGTTAAGTACCTTGCTCAAGGGTACAACGGCAGTGTCCCACCTGGGAATCGAACCTGCAACCTTTAGGTTACAAGGCCAGTTCCTTAACCATTATACTACACTGCCGCTATACTACACATTATACTATACTACGTGATTTTGTCCCATCTCTCACCAAGCACTGGAAGTAACTAAAGGTGTTTCATAGCAGGGTCTTTTTGTTCAGTTATAAAGAAGAATGTGGTTGGCGGTACAGTACAGAATAATGGTTAGGGGACTGGACTGGGCTTGGAAGACCAAGGTTGTAGGTCTGATTCCTAACTGGTGCGCTGCCTTTTTACACTTTCAAGCTATTTAACCTGAATTACTTCAGCAAATTCCCTTCTGTATAGATGGATTGTATGTTAAGAATATAAGCTGTGTAAGTCACTCTGGGTAAGAGAATCCATCAGTTTCTAAAATGCAAAGCTGCAATAAAGTTTTTAAATAAATGTGCACCATTTTCGGCACAGTCTCAAGTCATTAGTTAAAAAATGAAATGACAGCAAAATTATTTTGACTTTTTCCAGTCATAAATTTCATTTAGAAATGACTGAGCTGAGCGAACTGAAATAGAAGCGACTCCAACCTTGATCCTCTTCCACCAGCTCAAAGCCCCCTGGCTCAGTCTCTCAGTTCCCAGAAGTAGGATGTATACTTCACTCAGCACACTTTACCTGGAGTGTTTATGAAGTCTTTATAGTTCTAATGGTTTCTCTTACTGTTTTCTGTGGAACACATTCTCTGCCATTAGATTCTGAGAGGTTTTCCTAGCACAAGATACCCTTATATCAGATGTGCTTATCTTGCCAAATTAATTCATAACGACAATAATATTAATAATACTTTTGATGATGATTCTTATTGTTGTTTTATTTTGTAATCTTAAGCAATACAATTGGCTGCCAAGGGTCAGTTACCCACCTGTGTGTCATTGTGATTCAGGTACAATCGGGGACTGGAAGAACGCTCTTACGGTGGCTCAGAGTGAACGCTTCGACAAAGTCTTCCAGGAGAGAATGAAGGACTTCCCTCTCACCTTCATCTGGGACATCAGCGAGCTCCAAGGCTGATAGTTCTGTTTCAAATGTCATCTACAAAATTTACAAAATATATATATATATCTGTATTGCGTAGTTACACTTGCATGCGTTTCATTTAGTCACAAAGGAAAACATTCTTTAATTTTCAAATGGGTTGAGTATGTAGTACAGAAGAAAGTTTCAACAAAAAAATTATTCCATCATTTTAGGGATGGATTGTGGCAGTCACGTGTTGCGGGATGTAAATCTCGGCTTTCCGTAACCTTACCTTGAAACACATTACTCTCAGCCTGTTTCACTTTACATTTCTTGATTATCAATTAAGAAATTAAATAACTGAATAACACATATCAATAAATATACAGAGTTTTTGTGTGTTAGCATTTTTCATTGTAATTAGCATTTTAAAATTGTGTATCATCGCAAGTAGCCAAATGCATCTGGCCCAGATATGGCCCGAGTATGGCTTCTGAGTCGGCTTGGGTCTGGGCCAATTGATGCAGCCCGATATTGTTCCATATGTTCCATGCTTGGGCCAAACCTGAGCCAAAGCTGGCCCAACTGCCTCATGTCATAACCCCACCCTTATCCCATGACACATAACAAAAACAGGTACTTGGGTGAAGTAGTTTATCTTCATTAAAACTTATATTCAACATTGTGAAATATGCAAGCATAGTCCTTAATATGATATAACAAAATAATTAATGTCAGGTTGGATCAAATCTCACGGCGAGATGGCGAAACTTGCAGCTGCAACCAAAACAGTCACCATGTGGCATTGGGCACTGCATATGCTAAGTTGATGTGGGCACCAGTGGCGCAGCGGGCTAAGGCGCAGACCCTGTCTGCAGCTTTGCCCCGAGGATCGGGGGCTCGATCCCGGGTCCTGCCAGATCCAAGCATGGCCGGTGCCCTAGGTGGGAGGAGGGGCTCGGAGAAAATCACTGCGCACAGAACGGCCCTGGACAAGTTGGAATCACGGTCAGGAGCACAAGGAGTCGCGCCCTCCTTTCCACTACCGGCTGACGGGGTTGTGTGGCAGCGATTCTCTAGCGGTTGCTACATGGGGGGAATTGAATTAGAATAGGGGTTCAATTGGTTACCAAAATGGGAAAAAATCTGAAACAAAATAAATACATTTTAAAAAAAGTTTGCATTGATATTTGTGAAAAATATGAAATTTTTACATTGTCAAATTACAAGGGGAACCGGAGCCATTACGTGTTGACTGTCTCCCCTGCTGTCATTTTCTGCTTAATTCCAGGCACGTTTCCACTAGAAAGTTTTGCTGCTGGCAGAAGTTTCCCTTTTCAGGTGACAAGTTTGCTGGAAAAATAAAAAAAATTCCGGCCATATATTCCATCTGGCATATTTTGCTAATGCTTTTACAGCTGTATAATTTTTTCATTTATATTTCTGAAATGCATTGATAGCTACATGACTGCAAGGTAGGCCATAAAACCTTGGACAGAATTTGTAACTGTCAACCCATAGCGCCAACGTAGTAGGCGCTCTATCGCGTTCTGTCTGTGGGAGACAGTGATACTGTTCACACAAATCCGATTCCATAGCAGAGCAGCGGCAAGCAACGTAGCCATGACGTCTTCCGAGTGGACAAACTACCTCCAAGCAACTTCCCCTGTAGACAGTGAGCGATATAGCGCCTACGTCGGCCCTATGTAGCTGTCCTGTCTGGGACATTACTCTTTAACCAAAACATGGTGTTGCCAGCTACATAGCCACGTGTTTGTTTCATTCATGCAGTTGGCTGGCTACCCAGCTACACAGCTTCATTAAACCAGCTACATGGCTAACTAGTCTCCCTTTTCCACTTGAAATGGCTAGCTGGCTAGTTTCTTTCTCATCATTTACCAGTAGTTCAGATATCCAATATCAATGTGCTTCCCAGGGTCTGTCCATGTTTGGAGCTACATTATTTTATTTTTTGCGCCCTTCTTGAATGTTTGTCTGCATGATGCCTTTGTAATTTCCCACGTAACCCCCCTGCTGAGGTCTCTCCACTGGCTGCCAGTTGCAGCCAGGATCAGGTTCAAAGTTCTGACCCTGGCCTACACTGCAGCAAATAGGACAGGCCCCGCCTACCTGCAGGACTTAATCCAGAACTATGTTCCTGCTCGACCACTTCGCTCTTCTACAGCAGGGCGACTGGCACTTCCCCCCCTCCGTGTCAAAGGCTCTCGCTTGTCCCGACTGCGGAGTTTTTCCACATTAACACCTCAGTGGTGGAATGAACTTCCCATTCCCCTACGTTCTACTCCAACCCTGCCTGCATTCCGTCGAGGCCTGAAGACACACCTCTTCAGACTCCACCTTGACTGATATCCTCACCTAGGAATATCAGTTCCCTGTTCCCTGTGTTTTCCTGTCTGTTTATTATAGTTTATAATAGTATTTGGAATGGTTTATAATAGCATAGTTTATAATGGTATTTGGAATGATTTATAATAGTATAGTTTATAATAGTATTTGGAATGGTTTATAATAGTATAGTTTATAATAGTATTTGGAATGAAAGTGTGGTGTTGCTGATTTGCCCACAGCTTACTGTGAACTACAGTCAACGTTCAAAAGATCCCACCCAAACGAAGAAGAAGAAGAAGAAGAACGTTCATTGCTAGGGATAGCTGCTACATTATGCAAAGGATGTGCTTTGCCTTGTCTGTTCTGTAATGATGATGATGTCTCTGTACGCACTTACTGTACGTCGCTTTGGATAAAAGCGTCTGCTAAATAAATGTAATGTAATGCAACCAGTTTTATTGGCTGCGCTAGCTGTTGAATCAACGGTGACCAGCGCTAAGGTAAGCGCAACTATTTTCGAGCCGCTGTTTATTGGAGACCAGGGGTGTAGCACAAAATTCTGGGCCCTGTGCAAATGCAGTCTCTGTGGGCCCCCTTCCTAATACAAACTCTTTAGTCCAGGCCTTCTGAGCACCCTTCCTTACCTTGGGGCCTTGGGTAGTCAGTTCCACTATTCCCCCCATGCCTAGGTGTATATGCATCTCTCTAGATTTAATTATCTTATGGTTCATAGATTTACATAATCAGTTACTCATAACAAACACAGGACAAAAAAAACCAATAAAGTGTTTTCAACATCCAAAAATGCTAAGTTACTCACGGATACAAAGCACTGTCTATAAGCCATGAAAACTTCCTAAATCTAGGTCTGCCATTAAAAGCATTGATATCGATGTGAAGTGTCTGCACAAAAGCACAATGGGTCAGCCATATGCCCATGGACTTGACTAGAATGCACATTTGAGTCGGAGTCCAGAGAATGGTATTCAGCCTTGCACTTTACACCCTTGGTGGGAGGGAGGGAGTGAAGGAATGAAGTTACTCCCTCCTTTTTCTTAAATGTGACCCGCTCTACAAAAATTAGTCTGATGTGGCCAAAACAAAAAAGGGAGTTATTCATATGGTTTGAAAGAGCATAAAATAAGCTTCAAATTGGTGTATGTTGGAGCGCTCTAGGGTATTGCTTTTGATTTTTTGAAATATATTTTAGCTGCTCTCTTCCTTTGCCCAGGTTACATTATTTGAGCCATTTTCAAAACCAACACTCTGATAACTTTTGCTCAGGAAAAACTGTAAAAATGGCTCAAAGTGAAATTAAAAAAACGAGACAAAGCTTCGGAGAATACGGTCATGTGCACGCACATGTGCATACTATATCGACGCTACGCTTTTGTGTATGTGTCAAGTCAACGATGAAATAATTTCCATTCCATTCATTTGATACCAAAAATGTAACTCGGGGGTGAATATAAAGACGATCGCAAGAGGGGCAAAATCTTGCTAATTTTACACATCACAGCGAACAAAATAATTAACTTGAAACAAAAGTCAACAAAATCCTTTAATAAAACAACTTTAGGAATCAAAATCGATACTTCTTTTGGTTTTATCTGAGAATATGGATATAAAAGAAGCAAAACAAACTAATAAACATAAAAAGAAATTTTATTTTTCAGAAAAGAAATCACAACCCCAAAAGCCCTACAACATTCAATCGCCCTGTACGTGTAAACATAATATGCGACATCCGACTCATTATTCCACAGCGGGTCACAAATTGGAATGAAATCCTACTTGGTGTGGCCGCCACATTTCATCCTGGAATTCTGTGGATTCCCCCTTGAAGCAAGGCAAGGGAACGTCAAGAAGAAAGGATAAAATTTGGATCCAAATGCAGCCGCCTTCTCCCTTTCTGCTCTCTCTCTCATTCCTGACCAGAGACCCAACATCTTCTGCATCGTTTTTGTATTATTTTCTTGCCCTGTAAATAAAATAATTCCTTAGTACATTTCCAAACCTGTGTTCGTGTCCCTCATTGTGTCGCAACCTTTGGAGCCGGGTCGTAAAACCGAAAATATTTATTTATGAATTTACTGCAAGTCTTATATTGACTTGAGGTTTTCTAATAAGAAGAAACAGGCAAGACTTTTGAAATCCTATAGAAGTAGAACTTATATCGCTTCAATGAGTGACTTGCTACTTTATCCCCAATAAACCCCTATAGCAGATTTATTTTCCTTTTTTACTTGTAGACTTCCTGTTTGGAAAACCCTCCCTCCTCTCACTGTCCTGGGTGCCATGCCCACTCACTCATTATCAATGTACAGCAACATCCCCCCTTTTCTCTGGTTCTGGCATGTTCAAAAATAAGTCTTAGTCCTACAGGCAATTGTTCGTGCCATCTACAGAAACCAGAAAACAGCATTTTACTTTTAAATTTAAGTTGAGTTAAAAACCACCCAGTCCTAAAAGATCAAACCAGTTTACTTTGTACTGGGATTACACAACTTTACAGCCATATATGTAATGTAGTCAATGACACCAGAGTAGAGTTCATTTTTATTTCACTTCAATACTATATCGTTTCATGGTATGCTAGATGCTGCAATTCCCACTATAAACATGGGCAATAAACAGCAGCAAGATTCTGTACGTGCAGGAACACCTGGGACTTGTAGGTGTAAACCTGTATCAGTAATAAAAGGTGGTTCTCTCTTCAGGAGACAGGCTGAATCTAGTGTTTCAGCAGGAGCTCGCTGATGTCCTTCTCTCTTCAGGAGACAGGCTGAATCTAGTGTTTCAGCAGGAGCTCGCTGATGTCCTTCTCTCTTCAGTGGACAGGCTGAATCTAGTGTTTCAGCAGGAGCTCGCTGATGTCCCAGATGAAGGGCAGAGGGAAGTCCTTCATTCTCTCCTGAAAGACTTTGTCGATGCGTTCACTCTGAGCCACCGTAAAGGCGTTCTTCCAGTCCCCGATTGTACCTGAATCACAATGACACACAGGCGGGTAACTATGAGCTCCAGAGAAATGCAACAGCGGCAGCCTTATTGTATTACTTTAGATTTAAGTTTTTTTAAATTTATTTTTTTATTAAAAACATGAATCATCAGTATTATTAAAGCTGGAGTACCCAACTTTCTCAACAGTCACATTTGTTGTCAAAACATTTCAATCATAACATGATTGGACCTGCCCGCAGAGAAAGACGCACATCCCCACCCCACTGCTTCCACAGACCTCGCTGTGAATGTGCAAGTTTTCTAGATATGATTGGAGGATTACAGACTGGTATAGCTAACGTTACAGTAAAAATGGTCAGCTACAGGAGTACAGGTAAAACTAAATCTTTTCTGTTGTTGTGTCACGCGGAGTTCGGGTAGCGTTGGTCTGAACCAGGCATTATCTGGCTACAGCTGTCATGCATGGTTAAAGCCAAGTAGCCAGTACTAGCCCAAGCGATCTACATGACATACCGTCATAATAGTAGCAACCTAGCTACTATTCTACTATTCATTAGGCTACAAGTAATTACAATTGGCTGGCAAGCAGAAAGTCCAGGTAAATTAGTGTTGAAACTTCTGACCTACCTGTCCAGTAGAATATGGGAGCTCCATGTCTGTCTTTAAACCGGTCTTTAAAAATCTCCTCCCGAACATCTCGCCACCTTCTAAAATAAGCACCTATGCTTACTCTAGTTTTCGAGCGAGCTTCATCCAATTCCTTTTTCTTTGCATGAAATAGGGCAAAATTTCTAGTAGGTGGACTGGGAAGGTCAACCTCATTGTTGATCGGTTCACAGCGTGAACAAGCCGATCTCTTCGAATGCTTTGTTATACTCCACTTTGTTTTGAAAAGAAAATTCAGGCTGAATTGCTGGTTTTAGAATGCAGAATATGAGGGTATAAAGACAGTGTATGTTGCTGGATTTCTCTCACAACAGTTCTGATTGCAACCAACCAAGCCTGACCGTTCCCTGATATTTATAAAAAAATAATAATAAAAAAATAATTTAAAAAAAACTTTAAACTCCAGCTTTAATATTGTTCCTGTCATTATGGATGAGCACATCTCTAAGTGTCTAAGCCGGGGGGGCTTTCAGCTGGTGGGATCAAGGTTGGAGTCGATTCCATTTCAGTTCAGGAAATATTTATTTCACAAACTGTAAAATGGCAATAATTTCTCAGAATTTTTCAATGAATTGAATTAAATTCTGTGAATGATGACACACATTTCTTCAAGGACCTTCTTTATATCAAAATTTAAAAAAACTTTTTAACTTGATTGCCACCTTAATCTCAATAATAGAATCTTGAGAATCTAGTTATGAAACAGTTCTTCATTTGGTAGCAATACTTACTGCATGAAAGCACAGGACATGGTCAGAAGATATCAAGTGGCTTCATTCTGAACACAAAAAGCACTTTTTAAATCACGTTCTTACCTTTACGTAGATAAATTACAGTCTGTTTTACCGGGCTGAAATGTGACATGTCATAGTCGACCTTCATCTTCTTAAAGGTGACTTTTTCCACTATTTTGTCAATTGCTGCACAAGACAAATTCTTCCCCACAAACTCAGCGATCTTCAAAACAACAGATCTGAGATCCTGATGGAAAAATGTTGAATAGAATAAACAAGAGGCACAACGCTGGATAGCAAACAATATTTGAGCACGCACGCACACTTTTACATCTTCGTACAAACTGTGATTTTACAGTAAAAAAACAAATTTCAGTATTCACAAAAACGCTCCCCTCTCCTCATCACCTTTATGATTTCTTCATAGCTCAAAAACAGGATGTTGTACTTGTCTTTGTTGTGGTACCATCCCTGGACATGGTCAAACCAGTTACCACCAACACCTGGAAAGAGCAATAAAAACAAGAAACCATTAAGGGGCAGGGGCTGAAACAGGTGAAACCATCAAGACATAGGCTGTGTCCGAATATGACCCCTGTTCCCTGTACACTCAGACCTCTGTCTACTATGTGGCCTGTCCCCTCACTTTGCAAGCAGTGTGTGAAAGAAATCCCGCGAAACTCTTTCCAAACTAGTGAGGAAGTGGTTTGTAATATTTTTATCGAGAATATCAATCAGTAACTTAATATGACGATGGTTACAAAGTGTAGATTATGAAGATTGAATTAACAAAAATAAAAAGAGAATTGTTCCTAATATGACCCGCTCTTGTACCATAGATATGCCTATGCATATACGCTCTTATGTTTTTACATCCGAGTTACTTACTGAAATTGTCGGATGAGTGCACAGTTCTGCAGATGTGTGCGCCGGAATTCCCTCAACAAAACCCTGGAAATAAGGAGTTCATCCTGGTATTTTAATTGCCCCCATTTGTGAGAAAAAGTCTCCCACTCAAAGTCTTTGGTACAAGAAATGTATAAAAGGTCACCTCACTGAATGATATGTTGAGACTCCACATGCTGTGTAGACTCTCCTGCTTGATCTTGCATTAATAAAGTACACTGATATAATACAGCCATTGTCTTGTGTCATAAGTTTTTCTCTCTCAATCTATTTCAGTTGACTAATTGTGTGGGGAATTGTGAAATTTCCACGACACCTTGCGTGGTTTGCAACTGCAGTGCCCTCCTGAACCTACCACATTGAGGTTGCAAGTTCACTCCCTAACCATTACACTACATTGCCGACAAACACTTACAGCGACCAGAAAGAAATGCGTCCACCACGTCGTCAATGTCTTTGTACTTTTCGGTTAGGAACTTGAATTGTGAAAAATGAAAGCCAGAAACCATGACATCTTTGGGGTTTCTGTAAACATAGATGACCTGAAATGGACAGATACAGCTGGCTTATTGTCAAAAATACAAAAGAGAATCTGCACTACATTGACTAAGCAGACGCTTATCCAGAAGTACTTACAATCTAGAAAAAAGTAATCTGCTCACTGCTGTGCTTTCCTTTACTGCTTCTGCATTAAAAATAAGTTTGCGATCACCCTCCACCACCCCGGTGCCACCACGCTGTTTGGATCTGCTTCGGTACGGGGGGGGGGGGGGGGGTTTCTGGTCATCTCCTGTTCTAGTGGGGAGATGCCAGTGCTCCAGAGTAGTACCAAAAGCAGGTCCATTTAGCGCCAAACTGATATAATTGTACAGCACCTTCATTAAAACATGCAATTTCAATATGTGTTGTCCTGACAGAACTGGCCATCATCACCTAGGCGTCTGCTCCTTTTCTAACCCACAACCTATAAAGCCTAGTTCCCTAACCACTATACTATGCTGCCCAAATATAATCATTAACAGTGCACATGTATGAATTAATGTTTATTTTAAATATCTTTGGTCATATAAATACCAGCAATGTAAGATACATGGGACTTGCAAGGCATTAGGTATGACAAACGCATACTTTCAGCTTCAGTTTTGCCCACAGGTGTTCTTCCACCAGGAAGCATGTCTGATCAGAGGCCTAGCCCATGATCACACATCCCTGAGCTCAACTTAAATCACTTCTAACAGCACAGGATCCATTAATTTGTCAAGGGACACATTTGAACATGCGTGTTATTGTAAACATGGAGTTTCTTACGTCACTGTGCTGCTTCCACTGAAACGTGTTGCTTTTCAATGGACCCCAACATGAGCAATTTCAACAAGGAGGATCATGAGAGTATGAAGATGGTTGCTAACCTGTTCATCTGTGACTGCCTAGTCTACAGTATGTTTAAATAGAACAAGGGGGGGATCGATGCAGTCGATACCCTGTGGGGTACCCCTGCCATCGATGCAGTCGATACCCTGTGGGGTACCCCTGCCAAACAACTTACTTTGGCCTTCTTCTCCTGCAGCCCTCTGGGGACCAGGTGCTCCTGCAGATGGGAGCAGAAAAGTCTGGGTGAGGGGCGTATGGTGTAGTCATAGCCTTTCCGCAAGAGCTCCAGCCAAGGCATGCACAGAAATGGGTTCTGGTCCACAGAGACTGGAAAGTCCTCTTCGTACAGCAATGTTACAATGCGCTGGGTCCATACTGTACCTGCAAAGGTATTTAATTATTTTTTAAATAATTCAGAAAGTGAACAATTCAGTTAAGTAACCATAGCTGTACTCCATGACCATTGCCTACAGCATAATCATGGAATAGGCTGCATGAGAAAAGAACACAGCGGCTTCAGCCTAAATGTAGAAATTATAGATCATATTGAAACCAGATCAACGAAAATCTGACCGGATTTGGGAAACGTGAAGAGGAAGACGTCACTGTCTTTGATCTTGAAGTGTTCCAAACTGTCGATGTATTCCGGAGTAAGCTCATGTTGGTCGGAAACAGGAAAAACCGCTCCTTTGTATGCAAACAGGGCGTCGCCAAGAAGCTTGAACTCTTGCGTCATTCTTCCTGTGGTGTGAACAGGGGGAAAAAACAGACACGGGGGCCTGATAAAGCATTCGTCGTTAAAAACATTAAAAGTGAAAGAATCCTTACCAATAGTGTGGGGTTTTGGAGTGACTCCGACGTCTAGCGCGTAAGACAGTACGACGATTAGTTGTATAAGGTGTGCTTGAGGTGGAACCAGTGACGTAGCTACAGGACGTCCTTTATCGGGCACACCCTCGTTCAACCTTATTTGAACTTTCTCGAGAGCTGATTTGCCAACTGAAAAAAAGAAAACCAGTATTTTCCTCCCACTTCAAACCAAATAAGTTATCTACCCGCTCATTTGCATGAATTGCACAAAAGCTGCTAGTCTTTTGTGTTGCTAATCGAAAATAGATTCACCTGAGTGAATAAATAGCGTGTTTTGCAGACCAGCGTTGTCAATCTACCGTCGGATAGGCTATTAGTGTAGTGTTTTTCATTCGGTTTCAGCTGTGCGTTAGTTGATTGAACTGTTTGTAGCGTAGTCACTGTTTAGTTGATGTAATTTGCAGCATTAGCACAAATTGCACAAAAGCTGCTAGTCTTTTGTGTTGCTAATCGAAAATAGATTCACCTGAGTGAACTAGCCCTGCAAGCAGCTGAGTGCAATCGGGAAATTAGCAAATAGTCTATTAGTTAAAGTAGAAGACGGCAGCCTCATCGCCAATTTGAACTGTGTTTGTAATGATCTTTCCCCACCTAACCTGTCTTATCACCCCCTACCATGTGTCTAACCCCCATTCCTCTGTGCTCCATGCCTCGCTCCAGGAGGCCCAACCACCGCAGACGCAGTCCGGCTAACCTGGTCTGCCCACCGCTGTCCTCTCATAAGGAACTCTCAGTGGTGGGTGGACTATGGAACTGCCGGTCAGCCGTCCAGAAAGCTGACTTCATCACTGCATATGCCAGGGTGAAGTCCCTCCACTTCCTGGCTCTCACTGAGACCTGGATCACTCCTGATAACACAGCCACTCCAGCTGCTCTGTCTGCTGGCTACTCCTTCTCCCACACCCCCAGGGCCTCTGGCAGAGGCGGGGGTACTGGTTTGCTCATTTCCACGTCCTGGAAATTCTCTATTCCCACTGTACCCTGCCTGAATATCTCCTCCTTTGAGTTTCATGCAGTCACTGTAACTCACCCATCTGCACTTAACATTGTTGTTCTCTATCGCCCTCCAGGTCCGCTCGGCGCTTTCCTGGATGAACTGGACACTCTCCTGAGCTCCTTCCCTGAGGATGGTACCCCTGTAATCCTACTGGGAGACTTCAACCTCCAACCAGACAGTTCCCAGCTATCCAGTGTCACCTCACTCCTCCAGTCATTTGCCCTCACTCAGTCCCCATCGCCTGCCACCCACAAGGGTGGTAACCAACTGGACCTTGTACTCACCAGGAGTTGCGCCACATCTGAACTCACGGTGACCCCCCTCCACGTATCGGACCATTTCTTTATCTCATTTTCTCTCTCCTGCCCACTCTCCCTCAACTCCGCTAACAACCCACCCGCTGTTATGTTCAGGAGAAATCTCCGCACCCTCTCACACTCCTCTCACTACTTCTGCTCTCTCTGCACTTCCTCCTCCTGCTACCTTTGCTAAAATGCCTATTGATGTTGCCACCTCTGTGTTTAACTCATGCCTCTCTCAGTCTCTCAACTCACTATGTCCTCTTGTCTCCAAACCAGCCCGACTATCACCCCCCTCCCCGTGGCTGACGGATTCTCCCAGATCCAGCAGAACCATGCTGCGAGCCGCTGAGAGAAAGTGGAGGAAATCCAGATACCCAGATGACCTGGTCTCCTACCACACTCTGCTGGCAGCCTTCACAGCTGCAACCACATCAGCTAAAACTTCATTTTTCCAGTCTAAAATTGATACATGTGTATCTAACCCACGTAAACTCTTTTCCACCTTCTCCTCCCTGCTCACCCCCCCTCCACCCCCTTCACCCTCCTCCCTCTCTGCAGATGACTTCCTGACCCACTTTGAGGGGAAGGTAGCCGCGATCCGGAACTCCTTCACGCATCCGGTGACACCCCACATCCCCCATACTGAAACCATCGCTACACTGTCGTCCTTTAAGATTCTGGAGGACTCAGATGTGCTCGAGCTGGTGACGCGCCATCGCGCAACCACCTGTCCACTAGACCCCATACCTTCAGCAGTCCTCCAGTCTATATCTGCTGAGCTCCTTCCATATCTGTCCTCCATTATCAACACCTCCCTAATCTGTGGCCATGTTCCTGCTGCCTTTAAAACTGCCCGTGTAACCCCACTCCTTAAAAAACCTAGCTTGGATCCCGCTGATGTCAGGAACTACCGTCCTATATCTCTCTTGCCCTTCCTGTCCAAAACAATTGAACGTGCTGTCCTTAACCAACTGTCTGTTTTTCTCCACCAGAACAACCTGCTTGATCCGCATCAGTCCGGCTTCAGAACCGGCCATTCCACTGCAACTGCTCTCCTGGCTGTGACGGAGGCACTCGCCACTGCTAGAGCCTCCTCTCTCTGTTCTGATTCTCTTTGACCTGTCTGCGGCATTCGACACGGTCAACCACAAACTCCTGATCTCCACACTCGCTGAGATGGGCATTTCTGGAACTGCCCTCTCTTGGTTTGTATCGTATCTCACGGATAGATCCTACCAAGTCTCCTGGAAGGGTTCCGTCTCTGCTCCCCATCCCCTGTCTACAGGAGTCCCGCAGGGATCTGTACTGGGTCCTCTGCTCTTTATGTATACTAAGTCTCTTGGCTCAGTAATTCATTCACATGGCTTCTCATACCATACCTATGCTGATGATACTCAACTCTTCCTCTCTTTCCCTCCCTCTACCCCACAGGTTAAGGAGATGATATCTGCTTGTCTGACTGACATCTCAGAGTGGATGGCTACCCATCACCTGAAGCTCAACCTTGACAAGACAGAGCTCCTCTTCATGCCGTACAAGACCTCCCCACTACATGACCTCTCCATCACCGTTGACGGGACTGTGGTGGCTGCCTCCCGCTCTGCAAGGAACCTGGGGGTGGTCCTGGACGACCGGCTGGACTTCAAAGAGCACATCAGGGCGACGGCTCGGTCCTGCAGGTTCCTCCTGTGCAACATCAGGAGGATTCGACCGTACCTGACCACCTACTCCACCCAGCTTCTTGTCCAGACCATGGTCACCTCACGCCTGGACTACTGCAACTCCCTGCTCGCAAGCCTACCGGCCTGTACCATTCTGCCTCTTCAACTGATCCAGAATGCAGCTGCCCGGCTTGTGTTCAACCTCCCGAAATTTTCCCATGTAACCCCCCTGCTGAGGTCACTCCACTGGCTGCCAGTTGCAGCCAGGATCAGGTTCAAAGTTTTGACCCTGGCCTACACTGCAGCCAATAGGACAGGCCCCGCCTACCTGCAGGACTTAATCCAGAACTATGTTCCTGCTCGACCACTTCGCTCTTCTACAGCAGGGCGACTGGCACTGCCCCCCCCCCCCCCCCCCCGTGTCAAAGGCTCTCGCTTGTCCCGACTGCGGAGTTTTTCCACCTTAGCTCCTCAGTGGTGGAATGAACTTCCCATTCCCCTACGTTCTACTCCAACCCTGCCTGCATTCCGTCGAGGCCTGAAGACACACCTCTTCAGACTCCACCTTGTCAGTTCCCTGTTTACTAGTTCCCTGTGTTTTCCTGGCTGTTTATTATAGTTTATAATAGTATTTAGAAGTGTAGTATTGCTGATTTACCCACAGCTTACTGTGAACTACAGTCAACGTTCATTACTAGGGATAGCTGCTACATTATCGGAAGGATGTGCTTTGTCTTGTCTGACAATTACACATTCTGTGAGTATTTTTACCATGCCCCCTACCTGAAAAAAATGTCTGAAATCTTGATTCTACTTCTGTGCTGGTGGGCTACACCACATAGTTACTTTACTTCGGGGCAGGGCTGGACTGGGAGACAAAAAAATCGGTCCTGGCATTTTTGCCTCCAGCATCTTCACAAGGTCCTTTGCTGTTGTTCTGGGATTGATTTGTACTTTTCGCACCAAAGCACGTTCATCTCTAGGAGACAGAATGCGTCTCCTTCCTGAATGGTATGACGGCTGCATGGTCCCATGGTGTTTATACTTGCGTACTATTGTTTGTACAAACGTGGTACCTTCAAGCATTTGGAAATTGCTCCCAAGGATGAACCAGACTTGTGGAGGTCCACAATTTTCTTTCTGAGGTCTTGGCTGATTTCTTTTGATTTTCCCATGATGTCAAGCAAAGAGGCACTGAGTTTGAAGGTAGGCCTTAATATACATCCACAGGTACACCTCCAATTGGCTCAAATAATGTCAATTAGCCTATCAGAAGTTTCTAAAACCATGACATAATTTTCTGGAATTTTCCAAGCTGTTTAAAGGCACAGTCAACTTAGTGTATGTAAACTTCTGACCGACTGGAATTGTGATATAGTGAATTAAAGGTGAAATAATCTGTAAACAATTATGACGAGACGGGGAACGTGGCGCTATAGCCAACCAGCTTAAAGATTGTGGGAGGCGAGAGCGATGGCATGGGATTTCACCACTTTCTGTGGTGCTTTGCTGTTACTGTCCTGACTGAGGAATAGCAAATCCAGGTGATTTGAAGAAAATACTGGGGAAGACTTTTACTTCGTGAACCTGGACTTTCCAGCTCTGCATATACCCTCCACTACACTACTGGGTGGAACACATCATATTGGCTACTGCACATCAACAAGCAATTCAGACGCAAGAAACCAGGTGAGGTGAATTAACTGTGTAATCGACTGCTTTAATCGATCAATTAAGTGTCGAGTAACAGCAAAATCCAGGAGACCCAGCAGTTCTCTGGGACCAGAATGAAGAGCACTGCATGAGATACACCTCGGGGTGGGTTGTATTTATTTAAAAGTAATTGCAGAGTGAACGTTCAAATTTTTTTTCTCCCCAATCTGAGAAGATGTTTCCTAATTTATTTTCCCCACTTCATTGACTTGATACTTTTCCCAAATGCCTCACAAGGAAACTATGAGGGGTGCAAGTAATAAACATTACTAAATAAATGCTGAATCCAGTAAATACAATCAAATTAAATGGTGCATCAAATAAAATGCAGTTTAATTAAATAGACTACTGAAGCATTATCAAATTAAATAGCCTAATCCCTCTGTGATAAAATTAGCTAATTATTTTATCTATTTTATCGGCTTGTCATCAGTGTAATCAATTACATACATTGCTATTCCAATCTCCAATTGAAAATGAACATGTAAACAACTGCGACATGACTTTAGACCAGGTTTGTGGTGGTTTTAGCGCTGGCGCTTTCTGCTGCCTCAAGATAGCAATAATTCATATGAAACCATTAATATGTAATCAGCAACATTAGATTAAAACACAAAGATCGGTTTCCGGGGCACGGAGGAGAGGACGTGGTAGTGGAGAAGAGGAGGGTGCTTTTTTCGAGTATTGGTACGCACCCTGGGGTGGATTCCAATCGCTTATTTTATCTGTCCTCTTCTCCTCGGTCCTCACCCGACGTGGAAATCGAGGTTTGCCATCTTTAAGGACATTCCAAACCGTCAGATGGTGGCAAATAAGTAATAGTACCAATTTTCTTAACATAATAGTAGTATGCCTATTGAATTTTGTGAATACAAGGATATCTATGCTCTGTAGGACCACACAGGTTTTGATAGAAATCCAAATAAATAAATCAATAAATACATAATAATACATTTTATTCATTCTGTGCTTTTCATAGACCCAAAGCAGTGGATGCAGACAATTGTTCAAACATGCTCTATAGTGTAGTATTTTTTCTGTTTAATTTCTAAGTGCAACATATCTGAATCAGTATTTCCACTATAAATTATTCTCATTTTGCAGTTTGATGTGGAACATACAGTTTTCATACAGACGACATTCTCTTCATATGCTAAGATGAAAAAACACAGGGCCAAGTTGCATTAAATAATTTAGGAAAGTTTGGATAGCATTGCTTTGGAATAGAGCTAGTTTATTTAGTGTGAGCTACGATAGCCCATAGCCCACAATTACATTAAAAGAGTTTGTAGATGAGCTGTATTTAATGTCTAATGAAATACAATGAACAGCACCACCTGAACTATGGATCATGAAGAAGCATGTAAATTAATTAACCAAGTCTATATGGAGACATGCATGCACAATAGGCTAGACGCAAACACATTGTAGCTGAAAGAAATACATAGTCTAAAATATGGAAATACAGTTGTAAAATAGGCGTACTAGTATTCTATAGAAATAACGTTATAAGCGAACTTCATAAGCACAGCATAATACCTTTTTTTAATAGTTTTTTTTCCGGTAGTGTAGTCTAACGTTGTCTGCGGGAAATCTTTTGATACCGGACCATGTAGCTTGGTTTAGTTTAGTTTTCTGTAGTAGAATGGATGTAAGGCATGTTTATTCGTTTCGTCGTAGCCTAGCTTGTACCTGCTTCCTGAATTTCTGACGTTTCTCTGGCAAAACTAACGTTGGCAAACAAGTTAAATTGGACAACGCATATTTCCCAGGAATCTTAGCCAGCAGGGAAACAATAGATACTACTAAGAAAGTAGCCTACCAGAGATTATTCTTCTGATTATTATTATAAATAAAAGTGTTTGCAGTAAGATACATTGTCTGCAGAGTAGCGTAGACTAGAGCAATGTTCAGAGGCTATAGTAATTTTTTTTAAGTGATTAACCATGAATCAGATATGTTTAGGCAATTGGAGGTTTATAAATCCGATCTCTTAAGGCATTGCAGCTTATAGTAGGCCATTGTCAATTCTTAATTTTCCTAGCAGTTAATTTTATGGTGACATTCTGTTATGTGTGAAAAGGATAAAGTGAACAGAGCTGAAGTGAAGAAATTTATGAATAAAGAAATGTTGGCCAAGGCAAGGGTACGTTGAGGTTCGGTTTCCACAGTCAGTCAGTCATGACCACAAGAGCAGAGCGTAACACCCTCCCCAAACCAGACAAGATTTGTCTGGGGAGGGTGTGATATAGTACAAGTGAAATACAAGTGAAACATTGAACAGTTAATATTGGAAACCTCTTTTGCCTTTGCAATAAAAATATGTTAATGTGTTAATGTGAAAATAATAACAGTCTAATCAATGAAAAGTACTTAACAGTTGCACATTGTTTTTGTGGAAAATAAGCACATGCCTTGCTGGGCTCGAACCCACAATTCAATGTAGATCACAGGATTTTGATGACAAGTGGGGCCAACAGCCCGTAGCCCCACTAAAACGTCATATAATATTTCAGAGTTGATTGGCTATTTCTGTCTGGCGCTAGTGTAACGTAGCAACGTAACGTAACGTTAGTCAGTTAATAAGAGAGGGGATACTAGTACTGTATTATAGCTAGCTAACTTGAGAAAATAAATAAAATAAATATGAACGAAGTGGATTATTTACTGAAGCACACTTTTGACACCCTTACTCTGGGTGAGAAATTGGAGGTTAAGCGCCTTGGTCCCCACCAGCCACGCGATATAATCACCCAAACTGGAAAACACAACCGTGGGTTTAATGTGGAGTGGTTTTTGGAAGAAAAAAAAAAGGCTAACAGCTAGCGTAGACAAGAAGGCACTCTTCTGTTTTCCCTGTATGTTATTTGGGGGAGACGGTCCTTGGTCGAGGACGGGTTTCAAGGATTTGATTAATTTTTTTGCCGCAGCATGAAACCCTGTTCTGAAAACTCTTCCAGATAAAGTGGGGATTAAGGTTAGTGGGTTCACACTCTAGCTAAAAGCACAGTAACTACATTGTCATTGTAGCTGGCATCTGCATCCTGTAACCTAATCACAAACATTTACAAACGCAGACTCCGTATTCTTTCTAAATAATTCTAAATTATTGGTTTTATTTTAAACATCCCTGTATTTAGTCAGTACAAACATACCGCTAACACTTTGGCTCTATTCCCCGCACATTTTCGTAATTTCTGGGACCTAAAAAATGTATCCAGGTGTAGAAATGTCTGGTTAGATTTCTAGCTAGAGCAGCTGGTTAACTGGCTAGCGAACTTATATGGCCAGCCAGCAAGGATGACTTTAAGGAAGTCGAATAACTTAAATTAAAATGGCTTGCCATAAGCTATCGTTAGCTTGCTAGCTAAATGTTAAAACGACTTGCCGTGAGATATCGTTAGCTTGCTAGCTAGCTAACCCAGCATTGCTAAGCAATGGTAACGTTCATGACTACATGACAGGGGGCGATTGCGTACGGGAGGGGTTGGAATAGCTAAATTAATATCTAAATTGAAATTACTTTGTTTTTTAACATCTTCCCGCGGCACTGTCAGGATAATCCTGATCTCCCCCTCCCTCTCCTGGAGCTCAGCTTCACCTGTTGTGGACCTCACCAGTCGCCACTGACACACTCACTCACACACACTCTCTCTCTCTCTCAATGGATAGCTGTTTGTTGACGTGTTAAAAACGCATCAGTAGCAAGTGGGATTACTGTAACTTTGATTACTGTAGTTTGCCTGGTATGTAGCCTAAGTGGTTGGTGGCTGCCCCACCAATTTTTTACATATAAAACCGCCACTGAGCCTAACTAACGAATTTAACCTACACGATGAGCAGTTTTGTTGCAAAGTCCTCCCTGGCTTTTTTGGAGGCAACGGTGTTGCTTTTTGCGATTATCGCTGTTTGATGTTTTTCGTATCCGCATGTATAGCCTGTCAGTCTTTTTTCCTCAGGAGGTTATACTACGAATAGGGTTGCCAACCGTCCCTTGAAATAAGGGATCGTCCCTTATTTGGACAATAAAAGACCCGTCCCTTATTGAACTGATAAGGGATCGTCCCTTATTTCAAGGGACGGTTGGCAACCCTAACTACGAAGGAAGTTAAACAAAAGCAGGGGGTATTGGCTTTTGCGCACATTGAATGAAAACGAAATGCAATCGCCGATTTCCAGTTGAATTTTGGCGCAGATATGGTTCCATAACACAGCAAGTATGGCCTTTCAGAACACTCAGAAATGCCCAAAACAATACACCTTCTGTGGTATTATGACATCACAGAACCTGTCATCATTCTAAGCAACTGCAGTATATATGCGGCTTACCAGTTTACTTATTCATTATTGGCAGTCTTCTTGGAGCAAACACAACATATATTTATTGTATTTAACTATTTATTTGTATTTTTCAACCACACTTGGTAAATCACCAGAAGAATCGCATCAGTAGCATCGCATCAGTAGCCGATAAGTATGCCACCCATCGCAGGGTGGCTGCTTATTTGGCCCGCGGTATTATTCCTTTTCTGGGATTATGGGGCGTTTTCCAACTTCGGTAAGTGGAAAGGTGAATTTGTTGCTGTCTGACCCTGGCCCGGTTAGCTGTGATAATGGGTAGTGTGAAAAGTACTCTGACCTTTTTCATTAATGTATGTTGACTGGACAGCGACAAGTAGCCTACTAAAGTACAGTATCAATAATAGACGTTGAATATTTGAACATAATTGCTTTGCTTCTAACCAATATTTAGCTTACTATATTGAAGCCTATACAGCCATTAATAGTAGAATTGAACCCTTATTGTACAGAAATGCAGGCGTTAAATAGCCATTGATTTAATTAGCATTGCAATTTGAATTAGCATTGAAGCCTACAAATTTCCTGCATACATATCCTGGTATGCACGCGGGTCAATGACAAATAATGCTTTTCAAAATGGATGTATTTGCATATTTACATAATGCATATTTTTGAGTCTGGAACAATGTGTTTAAACAAGTCTCATTTGTTAAATAACATTTCAAAGTGTTTAAATTCATTTTTTGACTGTATTTTTAACTTCACCACCCAAAAAATGTCATGTGGCGCAACCAAATATTTGTAAAAATATATATATTTTCTTACTATTTATTCTAAGTGAAATATTTGGCAAGTATCCCTTAGAGTGTCTACAGTGTCAAACACATTATTATTTTGTGGTTGTGTTTTGTATTTACAATAATTTAAGATTATTCATTCTAGTGGCCAGGTATTTAGTATCTTTAGCATCCGATTTTACATTTATAGACAGAAAAATAATTATACAAATGAATGCATTCAATTCACGTCATAGTTATCAACCATTTGTTTACTTTAACCTATTATTTATTGGTTTAAATGAATATTTTACATGGTCGCACCACCTGACGATTATCAGTTGTGCCACCTGACAACATTAGTATTTACAGGAAATATGCTGAATAATTGCATTTTTATTTCAAATACAAAAAAAGTGTTTTAGTCAACAGTCTCTATTGAAGTAAAAGTAGTAAATTGATCAAAAGCAGGATACGTCACATTTGACATTTGAGAACATACAAATTGCTGGACAAAAGTTTTTCAATTATCGCAACAGCTTTTAAACTATTGGTATTTGTAAAATGTGGTTTATTTGAAAGGTTTCAAACATGTCATGCCATAGTATTTTATTTTTAATTTATTATCATTAAAATACCATTTTTAGTCAGAATAGTTTTCTTAGTTTGTTTATTTGCACGGATGGTTTTGGGGGTTTGAGATGCCAAAACATAAAAGAATATATATTATTTGAATGTACTGTTTTAGAGAATAAAGTGATACATGTCATGAATTGATTAAATTATTTAAAAAGGGAATATTGCACTCGGACACAAAAATATGCATGTCGTCATTGACCCACATACAGTCTTAGCTGTGATTTCGGTTGGCATTTTATCTGGAAAAAATATGATTCTTTTCCCCAGTTTCCCAGAACATCGGACATTTTTCCATGCAGGACTTTCTTCAGCTCCCTGACAAGGTACTTTTTTATTTATTGAAGGATTTCAATTGAAAAACAGCAAGCTGATATTACACAAAAGAAATTAATGAAAGTGCATGTAAAAACAATTACATTTTTGAGGTACATTGTAGTTTTCAGGTATACCCTGATAAACCTTAGAAGAGTATCAGTATTTTGACGATCCTGGAGGGCTGCAATGCCTGCAGGTGTTTGTGGTTTGCTGTCAATCAGCCGCCAATGAAGGCCTTAAGTATGTGTATAATTTAGCCAATCGATAACTACAATGAATCAAAACTCAAAACAAGCAGACACTTCGGTCCCTTCATGTTTAAGATGGACACATTGGAAACATTTTAATACGTTGTGTTCAGCCTCACTCGATGGAACCCCATGAAACCCCAGTGCTTTGACCCAGATTGCGTTCGTTTGAATCTTGTACAGCTCATTGACCGTTTGCCAAAGAGATGGAGCCCAGGTCCAGGCATGGAAGACCGGTCTATACATCTTCTGAACGCCGTTTGCCTGATCGTCATCTGGCGGACAGTGCTCAATGTGAGCTTTTCTTTCACCATTTTTACTGTCTGTCTCCGAGCCCTTCCCTCTGATAAAAAAAGTTGGGTCAGCTGTTCCTCATCACTGCCTTTTATGCAGTTAGGTTTGTAACCAATAATTTGTTTTTCTCTCCTCCATGCTGCTGCTCTCCAGGTTAAACGCAGGATATACCAATGTAAGTTTACTATTATTAATAATTGATTTGTTTATACGTGGCTCATTACTTGTGCGTGAGTTTTTTTAAAATGATTTTTGTTTAGTGACAGAACATCAAACTCAAAGGATGTACACAGAGACAACCCCAGCGATAAGTGAATTCCAAGACCTGAAGAAATACGTGAGTTTCAGAAGCCCCTTTGCTTTACGTATCGGTCTTGAGAACGCTTTTAACCAATATTTGTCAAATTTGTTCTTGATATTTTAGATCAAAGTCTTCAGACAACAGCTTGAAGAGTACAAAAGAAATGTTGCCACCGCCAAGCTGGAGAACAAGGAGCTGAAGGTAGTATGATATAATGGCCAGTTTGTCCAATTAACACTGTTGGCCACGTGTAACATGCTTACGCGGCATCAGAAATGCATTCAGAACGCCGTGTGCATGTAATTAGTTTGTGCCACGAAAAAACTTGACGCACAATTCCATCTTTCAAAAAGGAATCTTGTAAGACCTACACAGAGCACAGCCTTAGAATGGAAGAGGAGAACGATGAACTGAAAGCCAACGTGGAGCTGGAAAAAAAGATCAGCGAAGCTGATAGAGAAATCCTCGAAAAGCGGCTGAAAATGACGACCAAGCTGCTTCTAGAAAAGGAACTGACTCTACAGCAGTAAGCATCAGGCTTAGAAAAGCCGGAGGCGACAGAACCAAAACACAAGTTCAGGATTTTGGTGTTCTATCACTTAGAATGTACAGCTAATAATTTAGTTGTAATGATGTAGGTAAATGCAATGCACACAAGCCATGCAGCGAGTCAGAAACTGCATCCCTCCACTGAAATTAATATGTTCAAATACACCAGTGGAGGATGTATTTGGCTATGGGATGTATTAATGGTATATAAAGTGCAGGACCTCGTTGTTGCAGTGGAAACCTGAAGCCCCATTGCTCTCTGTATCTCAGGAAACTGGCTCAGGAAGAACTAGTGCATCGCGAGAGAGAGATCGCATTACAGACGGAGATAAAGGCTTTCGAAGTGAACATTACCGAAACGACCGCGGAGAGGCAGACGAGCGAGGATTCCTACAAGTCCCAGGTGAGCGAGTCCAGCTCATGCGGTACTTCTCCCTCTAACACAATTACCTTTCTTGCCTTCTATATTGTTCTTGGCAAGAACTTGTTCCCTTTCCTTGTCTATTATAGATCAAAGACCTTGCAGACCGCTTTGCGGACTTGGAAAATACCCTCAGCTCTTCCAAATACGAAAATGAGATGCTAAAGGTGAGCTGCTGAAATGCATATGCCAACATTGCCAATAAAGCCGTAGTAACATTGTGATAGAGCAGCGCAGTAGTCAGAAATGCGTTGAAAACTGTGAAATGTGTTTGTGATTCGTGGCTGAAAAATCCAGGTGTCCGCAATGCAGCAATTTCTCTTTACACAATTTTCGCATTTCAAAAAGGAGTCTTTGAAGGTTTGTTCAAGGACAAGTGCAAGGTCGGCTGAAGAGATTTACGGGCTTAAGAAAAGCATGGAGCGGGAGCGCGAGATCCAGAAAGACCAGATTCGGTCCCTTAAAAGCCAACTGGATAAGATGACCACCGAGATGCATGAGAAGGAGAGCACTCTACAAAAGTAAAGTATCGACCAAAAGACCACCGTGTGTAATATGGGCTTTGAGGTTACAGACATATAAATCGGTTAAAAACGTCTGTTGTAATGATCAGAGGATCACCGGTTTTTAATTTTGAACATCTAGTGCAAACCCGACACTAAGTGACCAGGATATTGCTGGTTTCTGACTATCTCCCCACCATCTCAGTGATTTTTATCTCTTTCAAAGTAGCCGTTGGCCTTGTAGTGGCTTCCCACCTGCTCCGTTTTGAGTCACAGCCCGATCTAGGCGTTGTCTGCGTGCCGCGCTACACCTCCCCACTTCCTAATGATTGACGTGGCCACGCTCAGGGATGACATTCCATTTTTAATACCCTTGTCCTGTTAGGAGTCTTTCTACGACTTTATCCTAGTCCTAGTTGTTTTCATCAAGGGACATAAAGAAAAAAGATGTAAAAACTATGTGGATTAGGGGCTAAATGAGTTGTGCAGTGGATGGTTCTCCGTGTTACAGGGAACTGGCTCAGAAGGACACCATCACAGTTGAGACCAAAGAGCAGTTTATTGAGTACAGAGAAGAAATACTGAAAATAGCAAAAGTGCGGCAGAATTTTCTGAAGGCAGAGGTGAGTACATTACCCAGTAACCCAGTAACCCAGCAACCCGGCATGAATGACACGTTTTTCACTGTAATATGATTGTTATTGGAGTTCCCTTTAGCTTGATTAAGTTCCCTTTCGCTTGAATTTTCTCAAAGGATCTAATCATTTCAAGCAGTTGTCTCAGTGTAGTTATTTTCATGAGCAGAGAGCACTGTGTCTTCTGTGAAAGTCCACCATTCGTATTGACTGCGTGGCTTTCCCTGTGAAGGTTAATTAACAGTTAATGCAGTGCAAATGCTTCCCCCAGCCCTACACACAGCATTAAAAAGCAGTATATATTTCAATATTCCATCTGCAAGGGTTATGATCTCACTTATGCTCAACCAATCAGGTACTTTGAATTGACCCCATTCCTCCAATGATTTCTCTTATGATATGTTATGCTTAATGTCATCTCTCTATCTCTCTCTCTCTCTCGCTCTGTAGATAAGATCTCATCAGAACAAAGCCTATGATAATTTGGTAAGGACACAATTACTCTGAGAGCAGATTTGTGACTGAACTTTGACCTTTGATCTTTGACCACAGCTAACTCCTCCTTTTTGCGTCTAGGTGGCTTACCGCGAATCTGAAAGAGCGCTGGCCTGGGAGAGGAGTGAAAGAGCAGACCTACACAAGAAGTGGGTTTCGTAGCCACAGAATACAACTTAAATTATGTTACTGACAAAATCTGGGTACTGGCCAATCAGTGACAGTGTATTAAATTATGTTCTCCTTGTTGAAATAAACTAGTGCAGTGCCCGTTCAAAACGTGCCCGTTTGGAATGGGCCGAAGCGTTATCCAATCCACTTCACACATATACATATACGTGAGAGTTTATCTAACTATTTATAATTCCAGGAATCATATAACAAAATAACAAATATTCTCAAAACTATCACCTTCTATCAACTCTCTGTGTTGTCTATCTATAATTCCAGGAATCAAATAAGAAATAACAAAAAATATTCTCAAAACTATCACTCTTTATCAGCTCTCTATGTCTCTTATCAACTCGCTGTTCGTTGGGTCGCTGTGTTGCTGAACGTTTATTCAGATCAGAACGGAGGAGTAAATCCAATTGTTACGCAGCTGTACATTAATTATCACGTCACACAACACACATTCATCTACATGGACTGTAAACTCACTCAGCTTAAAATCCATTATCAGTGTGTGTGTCTGTGTGCATAGTGACATCACTATCGATGACGTCACTATGCCCAAATAAGGGCATAGGGTACTGCTCCGTGAAGTCCAGTGCCCATTAAGGTACAGTGCACGTTCGGACCAGGACGATTTTCTCACGAACCGTTCATCCGATCGACTTCAAACTCGACACTGCACTTACTTGGATCATCAGCAATACACCCGCCAAGTTTCAAGTCGATCGGATGAACGGTCCTCGAGAAAATCGAAGGACAGACATACATACATACATACAGACAGAGATTCCTGGAATTATAGTTAGATGGGGTTATATTTGTTAGAGGGTAGAGTTTGTCTGAATGAGTGTGTTTATTGGTTTTCAGGCTGGAAGAGCTGAACTTCAAGCTTGCACAGTACTCTGGGAAATCTCCGTTGCCTCTGAAACCTCAGGCACCCCTTCATGAGAAAGGTGAGTCCTGGAGCCTGTTGCGTGGCTCATCCCACTAAAACACTGGGTTCCAGGCTATGGATACGCGTCACGGTCTGTTTCACCCAAATTGCAATATACGGGACACAGGGCATCCCATACAGCAGTGGTCCCCAACCCTGTTCCTGGAGATCTACCATCCTGTAGGTTTTTTTTTTTTTTTTTTTCCAACCTTAATTTGGTACACCTGATTCTACTAATTAGCTGTTCAATGAGCTCTCTAGCTGTTGAATGAAGTGTCATTCAAGTCCTGAACACTGTTTCACACACACTTTCCTGCTCCTGCCCCAACATCTCTCTCAGTTCAGTGTTCTTCCATCCATTCATCCTTTTGTCTGGGCTGTGTTCGGGAATGGCTCACTCATTCACTCCCTCCCTATACACTACTTAGGGAAATCTACATAGAGCACTAGATAGGAATTCAATGGTGAAAGGAGGAGACGATTTCGGACACTACCGTTTCTGAGCAGGTTACTTAGCAACGCGCGACACTTGCGTGACAGTGGTCACCGGCTTGGTGAGAAAGCATGCAAGAAACGGTAAAAAAGTGTTCTTTCTTTATTTTGAACAAGGGTTTTGTTGTCTCATCGCAGGTAGAGTTAGGTAACTAGGTAGCTAGCTAGCATTTTCCATTGAACATAGTAATAATTGTTAAATAGTTAACACTTTGTAATATATTTAATCTACCGCGTTTATTTATATTTCGGTTATAAAGCCAACTAAACTGATTTAACATAGAAGATGAAACTTGCATTTATATTTACATTTGTAGACCAGCGCAGGCTCAGCCGTTGCCATCTCGACAAAAAAAATGTCTCCGGTGATGTAGTGTACATCGTTTGTACCCTACATTTTGTGGTGCATTGTGGGGGATATTGAGTGAACTATTTAGGTGTCAAATTTGACATTTTGAATTCGGACACCCTACAAAATGGCCGATACTCTAAATAGTGAATAAGGAGCGAATAAGGAGACAGGGGTCTGAGAGGGGACAGTGGACAGTGAACAGGGCTCGTATTTGGACACAGCCCAGGTCTATACCACCCTACATTTTCTAAGCTATCCTTTCCCCCTGATTGGTACCGGTTTCACTCTTCCTCTTATACATTATGCAAAATGTTCTGTTATCATTTTATGATCTGTCTCTTCCAGATGTTTCTACACACAGCGGTCATGCCTCCACCCACAGCGGTCAGGCCTCCACCCACAGCGGTCAACCCTCCACCCACAGCGGTCAGCCCTCCACCCACAGCGGTCAGCCCTCCACCCACAGCGGTCATGTCTCTACCAACAGCAGTCATGCCTCCACCCACAGCGGTCAGGCCTCCACCCACAGCGGTCAGCCCTCCACCCACAGCGGTCAGGCCTCCACCCACAGCGGTCAGGCCTCCACCCACAGCGGTCAGCCCTCCACCCAAAGCGGTCAGGCCTCCGCCCAAAGCGGTCAGGCCTCCACCCACAGCGGTCAGGCCTCCACCCACAGCGGCCAGGCCTCCGCCCACAGCGGTCAGGCCTCCACCCACAGCGGTCAGCCCTCCACCCACAGCGGTCAGGCCTCCGCCCACAGCGGTCAGGCCTCCGCCCACAGCGGTCAGGCCTCCGCCCAAAGCGGTCAGGCCTCCGCCCACAGCGGTCAGGCCTCCGCCCACAGCGGTCAGGCCTCCCCCCACAGCGGTCAGGCCTCCACCCACAGCGGTCAGCCCTCCACCCAAAGCGGTCAGGCCTCCACCCACAGCGGTCAGGCCTCCGCCCACAGCGGTCAGGCCTCCCCCCACAGCGGTCAGGCCTCCACCCACAGCGGTCAGCCCTCCACCCAAAGCGGTCAGGCCTCCACCCACAGCGGTCAGGCCTCCACCCGCAGCGGTCAGGCCTCTACCCACAGCGGTCAGGCCTCCACCCTAAGCGGTCAGGCCTCCACCCGCAGCGGTCAACCCTCCACCCGCAGCGGTCAGCCCTCCACCCACAGCGGTCAGGCCTCCACCCACAGCGGTCATGTCTCTACCAACAGCGGTCATGTCTCTACCAACGGCAGTCATGCCTCCACCCACAGCGGTCAGGCCTCCACCCACAGCGGTCAGGCCTCCACCCAAAGTGGTCAGGCCTCCACCCACAGCGGTCAGGCCTCTACCCACAGCGGTCAGGCCTCCACCCACAGCGGTCAGCCCTCCACCCAAAGCGGTCAGGCCTCCACCCACAGCGGTCAGCCCTCCACCCACAGCGGTCAGGCCTCCACCCACAGCGGTCAGGCCTCCACCCACAGCGGTCAGCCCTCCGCCCAAAGCGGTCAGGCCTCCACCCACAGCGGTCCGCCCTCCACCCACAGCGGTCATGTCTCTACCAACAGCGGTCATGTCTCTGCCCACAGCGGTCAGGCCTCCGCCCACAGCGGTCAGGCCTCCACCCACAGCGGTCAGGCCTCCACCCAAAGCGGTCATGCCTCTACCCACAGCGGTCAGGCCTCCACCCACAGCGGTCAGCCCTCCACCCACAGCGGTCAGCCCTCCACCCAAAGCGGTCAGGCCTCCACCCACAGCGGTCAGGCCTCCACCCGCAGCGGTCAGGCCTCCACCCGCAGCGGTCAACCCTCCACCCGCAGCGGTCAGGCCTCCACCCAAAGCGGTCAGGCCTCCACCCACAGCGGTCAGCCCTCCACCCACAGCGGTCAGGCCTCCACCAACAGCGGTCAGGCCTCCACCCACAGCGGTCAGCCCTCCACCCACAGCGGTCAGGCCTCCACCCACAGCGGTCAGGCCTCCACCCACAGCGGTCATGTCTCTACCAACAGCGGTCCGCCCTCCACCCACAGCGGTCAGCCATCCACCCACAGCGGTCATGTGTCTACCAACAGCAGTCATGCCTCCACCCACAGCGGTCAGGCCTCCACCCACAGCGGTCAGCCCTCCACCAAAAGCGGTCAGGCCTCTACCCACAGCGGTCAGGCCTCCACCCACAGCGGTCAGCCCTCCACCCAAAGCGGTCAGGCCTCCACCCACAGCGGTCATGTCTCTACCAACAGCGGTCAGGCCTCCACCCACAGCGGTCAGGCCTCCACCCACAGCGGTCAGGCCTCCACCCACAGCGGTCAGGCCTCCACCCACAGCGGTCCGCCCTCTACCCACAGCGGTCAACCCTCTACCCACAGCGGTCAGGCCTCCACCCACAGCGGTCAGCCCTCCACCCAAAGCGGTCAGGCCTCCACCCACAGCGGTCATGTCTCTACCAACAGCGGTCAGGCCTCCACCCACAGCGGTCAGGCCTCCACCCACAGCGGTCAGGCCTCCACCCACAGCGGTCCGCCCTCTACCCACAGCGGTCAACCCTCTACCCACAGCGGTCAGCCCTCCACCCACAGTGGTCAGCCCTCCACCCACAGCGATCAGCCCTCCACCCACAGCGGTCCGCCCTCTACCCACAGCGGTCAGCCCTCTACCCACAGCGGTCAGGCCTCCACCCACAGCGGTCAGGCCTCCACCCACAGCGGTCAGCCCTCCACCCACAGCGGTCAGCCCTCCACCCACAGCGGTCAGGCCTCCACCCACAGCGGTCAGGCCTCCACCCACAGCGGTCAGCCCTCCACCCACAGCGGTCAGCCCTCCACCCACAGCGGTCAGGCCTCCACCCACAGCGGTCCGCCCTCTACCCACAGCGGTCAACCCTCTACCCACAGCGGTCAGCCCTCCACCCACAGCGGTCAGCCCTCCACCCACAGCGGTCCGCCCTCTACCCACAGCGGTCAACCCTCTACCCACAGCGGTCAGCCCTCCACCCACAGCGGTCAGCCCTCCACCCACAGCGGTCAACCCTCCACTCACAGCGGTCAGGCCTCCACCCACAGCGGGCCACCCTCCACCCACATCGGTAAAGCCTCCACCCACAGCGGTCATCCCTCCACCCACAGCGGTCAACCCTCCACCCACAGCGGTCATGCCTCCACCCACAGCGGTCATGCCTCCACCCACAGCGGTCAGGCCTCCACCCACAGCAGTCAGCCCTCCACCCACAGCGGTCAACCCTCCACCCACAGCGGTCATGCCTCCACCCACAGCGGTCTTGCCTCCACCCACAGCGGTCATGCCTCCACCCACAGCGGTCATGCCTCCAACCACAGCGGTCATCGCCCAACTACAATAAGATGGGTAATTATAAAATGTCCTAAAACATTCAGGGATAGCACTAAGACACATTTAAATATGTTTGTAAGTGAAATGTTTTCATAAGTTTGGACCAGTTGGTTTTATTTTTATGGGTTTGGCCGTGCTTGATAATTTGAAGGGTTTCTTCTCCTGACTTATTTTTCCATAGAGTTCAATAGGAAAATTTGTCAGGAGAAACAACCCTTAAAGTGATCCATCCATATCTACTGCATATCTGGCAGCAGAGTGATGGTTTGAGGCTTGTTTGATACCTCAGACCCTTGATGACTTACAGCCATTTTACCAATCATGTATTGCATACTGTTCCAGCATAATTTACAGCTAAATCTAGTCCCACCCCCCAATTCCCATAAAGATCCATTCAAATGCAGAGACGTTGTAGTATCGCTTGTAAGAGTACCAGGAAATAAGATATCAAGAGTCTTTTGATGTTGTTGGGTCACAGACATCAGGAAGTCATGGCATGCAATGGATATAAAAATTTAAAGGCACAGTCAACTTTGTGTATGTAAACTTCTGACCCACTGGAATTGTGATATAGTGAATTAAAAGTGAAATAATCTGTCTGTAAACAATTGTTGGAAAAATTACTTGTGTCATGCACACAGTAGATGTCGTAACTGACTTGCCAACACTATAGTTTGCTAACATGAAATCTGTGGAGTGCTTAAAAATGAGTTTTAATGACTTCAACCCAAGTGTATGTAAACTTCCGACTTCAACTGTATATGTGAAGCGTTTCATTTTCAATCCCTACTTGATGTGTTTGATGCTAAACTATAATTCCCCTCCTTTCCCTCTGAAAGGCTGTGGATGAGGACAGGGACAGGAGACGACGGGATGGGGGATGGACTGCTTTCAGACGCCGCAGAGGATATGGGAAAAAATCCTGCTCCTGACAATCATTAGGAATGTTTTTAATACATTTTGGAATATGACACCTCCTTATCATTTATAGAGGTGTCTATACAGTTGGTGAAAACATTTTCCAATGCTAAACCTGTATAATTAAATGATTAATAAATAAAGTTAAAATCACAATATTTAATACTTCTGGAATTTTGTTTTAGTTCCATCTGAACTATTACAGGCTACAGTGTTGTATGTGACACATTACTAATGTGATAGATGAATTATTCCTGATGAGGAAGACCAATATTAAATAAAGTTCCCTTTAAAAATAATAATACATTTGCAGACAGAAATCCACTGTTCAGCTGTTCAAGCTGCTCATTCCAGGGGTTAACCCAGTAAAAATGAACAGGACACTGCAGCCTGGCTCATAGTGTGTGGCCTGGTTCCATCGCTTCAAAAGCATGTTCGGATTGAAATTTCCAAGATCATCATATGAAGGGTCTGGAACGGCGGCCACATCATCTCAGGACAAGGAACATAAGTTCAGAGCGTTGAACAACGGCCCTGACCATGCTTTATAAAAACAATTTAAATAATTACTATTTATTTTTATTATCTTCAATATAGGGACCTGGAGGCACAAACGGGAGTAACGCGTTCCATTCGCTAAAGCAGGGCTATTAGGGTGTGGTATTTTTTTTTAATGCGCATTGGCTACTTAGTATTGTATATAGTCCTGTATTTGAGCCATAGATTTGAGCCCACTAAAACTTCGCGCATATATTTGAAGTCATACGGTAAAGTCGATTGCTTGACGTCAATGTTTTTTTGTTTTTTTTCTATGCTTCGCTCAATCGAATCAGGAATAGCAGTGGCTACTCGAATGTGGCAAACTCCTCAGGGGTGCCTGACGCATCACAAATGCTATTCCTGTTCGTCTCTAAACCCTGCCCACAACAGAATCAACAGCCGACAGAAGTGGCGGACTGACTCTTCCCATAGAGAAATCGCGCTTTAAACAGGCTTCGGACGAAAACTACGATAGCCTACCTCATTGACAGGTAAATAGCAATGGCAGAGGCTAATATTTCTGTCACAGAAAGTCAGTTCCGATGCCCCATTTGTCTGGATATCTTGAAAGATCCGGTGGCCATCCCCTGTGGCCACACGTACTGTATGATGTGCATCAATGGCTACTGGGATCAGACGGACACTGGGCAGTATAGCTGCCCCCAATGTCGGGATACATTTAGCCCGAGACCGGTTGCAAGAAGAAACACGGTGCTAGCTGAAGTGGTGGAGAAACTGAAGCTCACTGAGCTTGTAAACGCATCTGCCACTGACCGTTATATGGGGGCTCTAGGAGATGTCCCGTGTGACTTTTGCCCCGTGGACAACAAACTCAAAGCGGTCAAGTCATGCTTAGCATGCCTGGCTTCGTACTGCGAGATGCACGTTGCTCCTCACCGGGAAGTTGGCACTCTGCGGAGGCATAAACTGGTGAATGCGATTGAGAGTCTGTCAGAAAGACTCTGCTCACAGCACCGATTGGGCCTGGAGGGCGACGGCTGCGACAGCCCGGTGGAGTGGAGCGGGGACTGTCCGCTCTGCGAGTCCGACCAGGAGGATCTGCGCAACGTTGACATCCAGAGACCGAGGAAACAGGTGAGAAGTCCTTGCAACAGCCGCGGCACAGTAGTTCTAAAGTTGACACCATTTTTCCGTTTCCAATCTGCTCGATGTTGTGCGTTCGTAGGCTACGCATGTACGACAGCCTAGTCCTTACTGTAAGAAGGGAGCAGGCTGTTGGTATGGGAAGGGTAAAGGGGGCATTTAGATAATGGACAGTAGCGTGCACTGCAGTAGTGGGAGTGGTGTTATTGATGAACAGTAGGCTACATTGTGTTCTTGTACAAAATGGTTTTGCCCTTGAGTCAGGACTGCTGGAAAGAAGAATTGGGAATGTCCAAGTTACAGCGAGCGTCCGCTTATAGGCCCCCTATGGACGCCAAGCCTATAGGCCTGTCTATTAACTTCCAACGGGAATACTGTTCCACGCGATATTTCACCACACGAGCAGCACACTGACAGAGGCATATTGAAATGATGACTTCACAACGAGGCGTATAACCTTTCAAGTCATTTGCATTATAAACACCCGAAAATTTCCCTTTTTGGTTATTCATTTTTGGGTTCATTGAGGTAAATGGTTAAAACAAATTTCACCTCATATAAAATGGCATAGGCTGCAAACAGGCCAATAAAGACGCATCTACATTTGCGATTAGAGCCTGTGTTCGAGCAAGAGTGCATGCATCCATTTAAAAGAGAACAACAATTAAATAGGAAGAGAATGAAGAAATGTAAAAAAAACAAAAAAAAACGAAAAGCACGTCATTAAGTTACAGCTATAGCTAGCAGAGACACGGCAAGAGAAGTGGGTGTGTCGCAAAGAAACGCATCAGGTGTAGCTTTAATTATTTATAGCATCCATAAATACAGCTGTTGCAAAAAGGCACAGTCCTGTTCTTTATTTTAGCAGCCATTTGTTGTGTCACGTTTACGTTCTGGTAGTGTAAGTCAGGTTTATTGTACCCATGGCAACCCTCAAATCAGGAATGCAGACTGGATAATTATAAGATTTAAAACAGCCTGTGACAAAACCAACCTTGTGAGAGGTATGAACGTCACTCATTTCAGTTTTACTAGACGAAAAAGAAAAGATTTGCAACACTGCTATCTTGCAACACAGAAAACGTTAATACTGACGTTTCGGTCAGAGAGCTCCGAAGGTCTCTGACCAAAATGTATTAAGTTTTCCGTGTTGCAAGATGACAGTGTCGCTGCCAATATTTTCTTCTTTTTACTTAGCTTTTGCACTTAATTTGTCAGCACCTGCAAAGATGGTTTTCAAGTGTGCAGAATCTGCAGATACTACCGTTCTTAAGATTCACCTGGTGAGATGTGTAATAATGAATGTGGTCTGAGTCTGAGGCAAAACTGGGCAAACTAGTTTATTTCAAAACACACCCTTTACTCAAGTTCAAGTGGGGTCCCCTTTGGCGGTCCCCCTAACATAAAGGTCTGGAGGAACAGAATTGCAGAATTGTCCACAGTTTCCATAGGTGTGGTTAATTCATAAATCAAGCAAACAACATTCCTGCATGCATAGAGCCATGTATAAAAAATGCTGGACAGGCCGGGTGGGCTAAAGTTAGACAAACATATCTACAGGAGGAGACCTCCGTGAATATTAAAAGGGGTGACTTTTGGGGTGCACACCACAATGGATTGAAGTTTTCAAGATCAGCACCAACAGTCGCCCCTTTTTAAAGTCACGGAGGTCTCCTCTTGTAGATAAGTGTGTCTTACTTATAGCCAACCAGGGGTGTGTCCCAATACTCGAAAAATGCACCCTTCCTTCCTCCACTACCACCTCCTCTACTCCGTGCCCCGGAAACGGATCTTTGTGTTTTAATCTAATGTTGCTGATTACATCTTAATTACGTATAAATGGTTACATATTAATTAATGTCTCGACGCAAACCGCAATGTCAGGTACATTGTATACTGTACATGCAAATACTTGTACTGAAAACGTTCAGTTCAGTTTTCCATATTTCCGGGTAGGAGAGGAGTGGTAGTGGGGGAGTGGAGGAAGGGAGGTGGGGAGTGAAGAATATTGGGACCCACTCGGTCTGTGTTTATACATGGCCATACGCATGCTGGGATGTTGTTTGCTTGAATATGAATGAACCATACCTATGGAAACTGTGGGGAATTGTCCAAATTAGTACCTTCTAATCTAGTGTACCATGCATTTGGAATGGACTAGAAGCACTGACTAGCTCCAGATTATTGTGAAACTGCTTTTAGGGGGAACAGAAAACTTAGTAGAAGGCTTTTTTTTGTTGTCATCCTTTTAGCATTTCCCAGGTGCACACATAAAATAAAGCTTTTGCTGTATGTCCTAACCCTTCTGCACAAGTCTGCACTGAACAGGACCCAATGTATGCAAAATTGTTTTGTTTTGACTGGAGAAAACATTTGAATTTCAGTTTGTCTTTTAATTCTTGTATTCGACTTCCTTCATTGCGCAGTAATTTTTATTTTCTTCAGTTTTTGCTCACCATCAAATTCCAAATGAAACCTGCCAACCCGTTTCTATGGTTACACAGGCTCAGCTGCAGGAATGTCAACGGGCAGTTCAAGGCCGGATTAGGGCTGGAGAGAGGGAACTTGGGGACTTCCAGCAGGCCATAGACTCTCTTAAGGTGGGTACTGCTGCCGTTCAGTGATAATAATAATAATTTAAAAAAGAAGAAATACAGTTTCATTCTGTGTTAGAGGCAACATATTTTTATGCACTACTGAGCCATTTGAAAGAGATGGTTAATTTCTTTGCGGAGGCTGTAATTCTGCTTTAACTGCCTGTTCTTACTATTTACACAGCCCAGTAGTCATTTTGAACGATTTAAAATTAACATTTTTTGTGAGGTGACATATTTTCACATGATGATGAGCAATTAGACTGTAAGTACTGATGCTCACAGACACCCTGGTGCTCACAGACTCACTGCTGCTCACAGACCCCCTGGTGCTCACAGACTCACTGCTGCTCACAGACACCCTGGTGCTCACAGACTCACTGCTGCTCACAGACACCCTGGTGCTCACAGACTCACTGCTGCTCACAGACACATTATAATAATAATAATAATAATAATAATAATAATAAACCTTATTTGTATAGCACCTTTCATACATAAAATGCAACCCAAAGTGCTTCACAACAATAAAAACAAAATACAGAACAAAAGTAATAGAAGAAAAATAGACATAAAAGACAATAGAACATTTACAAGACAATATAAAAGGAAATAAGATAAAAACACTGGTGTGTCTGTACACTAATGTCTCTCTGTACACCGGTGTCTCTCTGTACACTGGTGTCTCCCCAACAAACACTCCTACCACAAACAGCCTACATTGGTGCTCACAGACTTACTGCTGCTCACAGACGCATTGGTGCTCACAGACTTACTGCTGCTCACAGATGCATTGTGTCCCGTACCCCCTAGTGCTCTGCCTCCGCTGTAGTGGGGGACAGTGAGGCGCTGTTCTCAGACCTGGCACAGCGCTTGGAGAAGACTCGGGTGGAGGTGCGGGTCAGACTGGAGGCCCAAGAGAAGGCGGTGCTGAGCCGGGTGGAGCGGGAAGCGGAGGAGCTGGAAAGGGAGGTTGCCGAGCTACGGAAGAGGGAGGAGGAGATGGGCCAGCTGCTCCTCACAGAGGACAACGCCCAATTCCTACGGGTCAGCTGCAGGCTGTGTGTGTGTGTGTGTGTGCACGTTTGTGAGTGTGCTGCATGCTTGTGCATGTACGTGCGTGCATGTTTGTGAGTGTGCATGTGTATGTGTGCGTGTGAGTGTGTATGAATGCGTGTGTTTCTGATGTGAATGTCACACAAGCTACACTTCCTGTACATTATGAACGTGTAGAAAGTCTAGCTCTGAATGTTAGGATGCAGGTAGATGTATGTATGCTGTATTCTGTAACCTTTCGCCCATGAGGTGGCTAACCTGCGGACACCCTCATTCTGTACAGGCGGCATCCCTGCTGTGTGTGCTGCCAGCCTGCGGGAGGCGCCCCAGAGCAGCAGAAATCTCCACCGAGTGCTTTGGTACAGCCAGGAGGGCGCTCTCCCACCTGAGGGCCAGGATGGAGGAGCTGTGGAGGGAGGAAGTGGAGAAGATCACCAGGGCAGGTGCGTTCTGAGTAACCAGGGGCAACCACGGCTCAGCTGGGCCTGCACCCCCAAAATGCGCTGGACAGGCACCATATCTGTGTGTGTGGGGACTTCAGGCGCATCAATTACCAATGAGAGCTACTTGAGTTTTTACAGACCATCTTTAGTTGTGAGTTTAGGGTAGTTTGTGTGGAATTCTGATATATCCCAGTCAAGGGCGTGATATACTGTTGAGCATTGGGTGGGGGGGGGGGGGGGGGGGGGGGCGCAGGGGCGCAGGGCAGAAAGTAGCGCCCTGAGATATGTTGGGGGCCGAGATGGGAGTTGGGGCATGTTTGCGAATAGCGAAGTCACCGTATATAGCCTGTGCAAGGCAAGGTTTTTTTTTTTTTTTTACATGTAACAGCTTTATAGTGGTTTTTTAGAGGTAAACAAGGCAATAACTTCATCTTATGGGAAAAAGCTACTTATTTTATTTAAATATGGGTAAGTACAGGCCTGGTGGCAGGTTAGCTGGCTCACTAAATAACTAGTATGTTTGGCATATGTTTGGCATGCAAGTTAGCTATCAAGCTAATTGTAGCTAGCTAGGTAACTAGCTTGCTGAACAATACAAACATCCGGTGGCACTCAACTGTAACATAATAAGTAATTAGTTAGCTGGCTAGCCACAACTTCTGGATTGATTGAAATTTAAAGTCTTGCTTGCAAGCTTACAGCTACGTTTGCTATAAGTCGCTAGCTAATGTTAGTCAAGAATTCTTATGTACTTTGTTATCATAGCTAGCTAGCTTGGTACTGTTTTTAAGGAGATAGACAACTGACTTCCAAAATAAATAAATAAATTATTATTATTCATATGTGATTAGTCATCATCATCATCATCATCATGCAAAGACAGAAATACTACAACTAATAACATTTTTAATAACAGTACAAGTCGCAATATCAAATAATGTTGTCAAATATGGTGGAATCATATCAGCGTCATTGCATCTTAATTTAAGAGCAACAAATGCTATCTTTATTACTTATTTTAATTATTCAATTTTACTTACGATTCATCGTCATGAACAGTGGACACAACAATAACACGATGTTATTGCAGATAACATCAATAATAACATTAACAGTAGTAATATCAAAATAGCAATATAATCAAAACAATAATGACACTGAAGGGGGATTTGTGCAGTCCTTCTTGGGTTGGAATGCTCAACGCATTCTTGTACGTCTGCTCTGCGCGCATGCAACTGTATTTCTAGGCTCGGCTCAACCCCCTTCTGCATAGTCGATGTCACAGCTTCGTGCACCTCATGCGCTGGTGTCCCCGTGTAAAGGTGTGCGCACTGTGATGTACAAACATTCGAACCGCCAGCGGAAATTCATAGCTTTGAATGGGGACTTCAGTGGGGAATTATTATTATTATTATTTTTTTTACGGTCTATGTTTGGCACCAGAGGCTTACTAAATTGCAATACCTCCAGTAACCACTGGGATCTGCGAGCTTCAGGGGGAATGCCGATCCCTGGTCCCCTGGGAGAGACTCCCGGGTGAGCGGGAGCTCAGCCAAGCGGGAACTGGGTGACAGGGGGTTTCCCGCGAGCGACTAATTCTCTGCGGAAGGTGAGATCAGTCCCGCCTCTGCCCAGGGGGAACGAAAAGTTTAATTCACCACAGGGAGGAGCTAATATTACATTGTGCTCATATTAAAACGTGGCGCAGTATATACAGCTTGTCTGAAAACCAGGAAGTTTCTAGTTGTACAGCCTTGGGTACTGCTTTAACATGAGCCATTGATGTTGCCCTGCATAAGGGCAATGGACATATGAACAATAAAATAAACACTTTTACAGTTCTTTTTCTCCCTGTCTTTTCCAGTGAACCAGAATGTCTATCAGCTGACCGGCACTGAAACCTGCAAAGGTGAGACATTTTTGTTACAGTTAGGGCCTGATTTACTAAACCTTTTAGCACACGCAAAACCAATAACATGACCAATGATTGGTCATGGTATTTCTTTTGCTCCAATCATTGGATGTGTTACTAGTTTTGCTTGTGCTAAAAGGTTTTGCACACGCTAAAGGTCTTTGTAAATCAGGCCCTTAGATGGGACTTTGGGGATGATCACCAAATGCTCAGTTAAGATGAGACCAAGTTAATTTCATAGACAGGCTTGGTTCCGTACAGCATACCGTACAAAGTGGTTTTGTTTAACCGGCAATAAGGAATCCTTTTCTTTGACAAGTAGGCCACACTGTTGCCTTTTTAGTCTTTTGAGTTTGGGGATGCAGTCTGTTCCTCTTTGTGGAGCCTCGGTGATGGGCCAACGAAGCCGAGCTAAAGGGGCACGTGTTCCTATCCTCAGGGGCGGAGAAGATGGCGACCCCCGCCCTGTTCCCCCTCTCCTCCCTCAGCCTGCAGCTGTCGGACAAGCGGACGAGGGAGACCTTCCTCAGGTGTAAGTACTCCGTGCGCAGCGACTCGTCCGCGGAAACCCGACGCGGCTTCGCGCTTGTGCTCCCGTGTCAGCCGAGCCGTCCTGTGCGGACACGTGTCTACAAGACTTTGGCGGGGGCCCCGTTGTTCTTGGAAACCAGATCTGTGTCATCCGCGGATGACCACACCCTTCCTGCATTCGCTGTCGCCGCCCGCACCATGCACTCAGAAGAAAGGGTTCCAAAAGGCTCCTCTATGACTCCATGGAGGAACCCTATCTCGTTTGAGGGTTCTTTGCTGGGCAAAATGGTTCAATATGGGAGCTTTCACACTTTTCACGCCTACCATAGAGGGTTCCATGAAGAACCAGAAAGGGTTCTCCTATGGAGACAAGCCAAAGAACCCTTTTTTTCTGAGAGTGTAATTGCTGTACTTATTTTATTGTTCAAATATGACAAAAACCCAAGCGCCGTAACACTCTTTAACATGTAACATTCCTTGCTTTATCTAAAATGATGGATAAAATGAGAAGAAACATTATCCTTTAGATGCTAGCTAGTACTCTACAAGCTACCCCAGCACTACTCAAGTCCGGATCCTGCAGGCCGCAGTGTCTGCAACTATTTGCTCCAACTATACTACTTCGCCAGATTTCACTAATTATTTTCCCTCCTTGGTCCAGGAAGTAAGCTCATTACATTAGTGAAATCAGGTGGTGTACAGTGTATGGTTGGAGCAAATACCTGCAGACACTGCGGCCCACAGGACCTGGAGTTGAGTAGCCCTGAGCTGGCCTGTATGCTAGGTGCTTGGGACATGGTGGTTAGTTCAGCATCTACTGCAGGGGTGCACAACTCCTGTCCTGGAGGACCGGTCTGCGTGCTGGTTTTTGCTCCAACCGATTTCCTTAGTTTTAGTTTGCTGACAGCTCTATAAACTACGCTGGTTCAGGTCTGTACCTGAGCACAGTATAATCTTTAGATAAGATAAGCTGGTGCTTGTACAAATGTCAGATCACGATTGAGCAAATTTAATCAAGAGCAGAAGTTGGCACGAAATCCTGAAATGGATCGGCCCTCATTGTGCGCCCCTGGACTAACGTCTAACGACCCCTTCCCTTCCCTGCCCCCCCCCCCCCCCTCCCCGCAGACGCCTGCCGCCTCTCTCTGGACACGGACACCGCGCACCCCACCCTGGTGCTGTTTGGGGATCCCCTGGGCGTGCGGTGTGGCGAGGAGCCCCAGCCCTACGCCCCGCACCCGCAGCGTTTCGACAGCGTGGCCCAGGTCCTGTGCAGGGAGGGGCAGTTCGGGGGGGCCAGCTACTGGGAGGTGGAGTGGAGGGGCGGCGGCTGGGTGGACATCGGAGTGACGTACCGGGGCATCGGGCGGAAAGGGGGCGGGAAGCCCTGCCTGCTGGGCCGGAACGAGAACTCGTGGCGGCTGCGCTGCACGCACTCCGGCTACGCCGCCTGGCACGACAACAGGAAGACCACGGTGGCCGCGCCTCCCTGCCCCAGGATCGGGGTGCTCCTGGAGCGCCAGCAGGGGGCGCTCTCCTTCTACAGCCTCTCCGACTCTGTCACCTTGCTCCACACCTTCCATTGCCCCTTCTCTCAACCTCTCTACCCAGCCTTCAGGCTGGACCTGGACTCCACAGTCCTCATCTGCCCCGCTGACCCTCCGTCCGCCAACTCTGACCTCTGATCCAAAACCCCTAACCCCCCAGTACATTTACTTACACGGCCTTATCAATGACCTGCAATCCTTCATTAGCTCTGTTCTGCTGACTGGCTGGGATGATCAATGTTATCAGCAAGCGTTTTTTTTTTCCCCCATCCAAAGGGACGTATCAATGGCGCCATTTGAGAAAGCCATTAAACAGGACTGAGGTCTGAACTCCTACATGGACGTGAGGTCAGGACCACAGTAACTTCACCTCTGAGAAGTGTCATCTAGCATCACTGTCTATGCCCTACCCGTGTATATACATTAGCATTACAAGGACTGCAGTTATCCCACGCATGAACAGACAGGCACACACACACACTCACTCACTCTCCATGGTCCCAAATAGACACATATTACTACCAGGACCATTCAGCTGTCAGGCATTTCCCTGTGGTACTGTTACCTCTACTCCTGGCTGGAAGGAATTACCAAAGTGTTTGCTCATTTCCTCATTTTTCTTGCCTAATCTTCCAGTTCAAGTATTGGCTTTGTGAATGTCATGTATGCAGAGACGTAGCTGGGCGCAAGGAGGGCGGGGTGGGAGGGGGGGATCCAAATCCGAAAAGTATCGCAGGCTTACCCGGTCGATAATTCCTTCCACTCCAAAATTTGTTGGTTCAGAATTTCGAACCCCACTGAATTCCTGCTACGTCGCTGAATATATGCTGTTAATATGAGGAATGCTAGGAAAGACCCCTGATGTAATTTTATTTTCTATTTCTACGACGGAATGTAGTCCGTGTTGGTGAAAAATGGTGCTACTGTGATGTCACATTAGATTCATAGGCGGGAAGTTTGTCATTTCACAATATGTGCTTAATATGTTACTTCATTTTTGCGCTGCCTTATAAAGTGCTTTTAAAAAAATGTACAAATAAAAACCTCCAGGACTTGATCCTCACACCACGTTTACTTTTACACTGTCCCTTGCCCCCAGCCCTTATGCCTGTTTGTACAGTCTACCCAGATAATCACAGAAGGACAGAATGCAATCTTCCTGCTTTGTAGTTTGGCCTTAACTCTAAATGGCCATTTTGAAAGTCTTTGTTATTTCTGGATTTTATAGCATGGAAAAGTGGCACCTTTTTTGTAACGTTGTCCTCCTACTAACACTGAAGGGGAACACTATTTATTCTGAAGTAAAAACAACCAAAAGCAGCAGGAGTGCATTTCATCCTAAGAAAAAACTAAAAAAGAGCTCTGCTTAATGTTTTTTTTTTTCTCCATGTCATACATTTTTAACTGACAGATGAGTAGGGAATAATTTGGCAGTGGAAGGAACTGGTATTGAAATACTGTGTGTGGTTCATAGTCCCTGAAATCAGGAACTCCTGCCTACCTCTCCCCTCTATCTCTTATGCCTTATTGCTCATTGCCTGTGGTCTTGTGGTTCTGGAAGTGTTTGTCCGTCTGTGTGTTTTACCGTTGATATTTGTATAAGCAATAAAACGGGCATTTCACCTTATCTTGGAAATTCTAATGTTATTCTCACATTTTGCAACACTCATAAAAGTTCAAATTATTTTGTTCACTAGGCTAAAATAACATGCATTTCCTTAGAACTCTAGTCCATTTCTGAACATTAAATGCTTATGCAACGTAACGGTAACATTTCACTGGGCTTAAATTTGAAGCAAGTCGTAAGTTTTAAGCAAATTTGAAGCATCCCAAAGTTCTGTTGTGTGAAATGCACCAAAATCAATGCGAGTGGCCACGCAAAAGATTAGACAGAAGGGGTTGTATTACCCCGTATAGACCTAGACTACTATGTCACGAACATTACATTAAGCGTTAATTACACTTGGGGTTACTGCAATGGTGTTTTATAGGCTGTACAAATCCTGCAATCACGCAAGTGTTTTATTGTACGCTTCAAACGGCGCATTGTCTTCCAAAGATACTCGATTCCTTGATACCGACAGGTAAACATTATAGGCCGTGTGACCAGCGTTATCTGCCTCTACTTGCTTGCATGTTTGCACGTTCACTTGGAGCTGTGTGTGTGTGACTGTTAAAGTGCGACGGGCGGGTGTTGTTGTCGCACAAGAATGACGTGTATTGAAAATCACGTGAACTGAGCCTGAACTCGCTCAGTCGGGTCATATGACCAGCGGCTCTTGTGGAAGATGGTCCCGTGTCCGTTCGCAGCTGCTACGGTGCTTCTGTTATTCCGCGCCGGGGTTTTGGGTTTCCCTCTCGGCCAGGGACCCCACAGTACCACAGGCTGTGGGTACAAGGTGAGAGACCTCTGTGATCCTTTCGGGATGAACTGAAATTAAATTCAATAATTTATGTTACTAGCAGCGATGATGACCGTAATTCGCAGTTTGTTTGCATTGATGTAATATTAAAGTGCTTTTGAAATAATATTATGGTATCATAACCTTAATGCAAAGTTAGCGTTATTGTGGATATCACCATCAACTTTGTCGCAGCTGCTGTGTTGTCATGTAGACCTGTACGTTAAAAGCTGTGAAGTTCCACATCAGTAAAACAATGTCTTTCACAAGTCTGTCACAAGTCTGTCGGCGTAATCTGGTTCTATGAAGAATTGAAACGAAAACGCCACAGATGACTGCTTTTCCATTGTGTTCCTAGCCTGTGCTTTCGGTTTCACCGTGCTGTTATCAGACATCAAGATGTGTGCATCACAGCAAAATGAATAAATAAACAAACCACCATTTAAGGTCAATAACATGAACCCAAATGAAAGTCATTGTCTTAGAGTTTGGAGTCTTTCCCCCCCCAGTCACCATTCTTTGACAGGCTGACAAAAAAAAAAAAAGGTGTTGTGATCTGGGAGTGGCATCCCCTACACTTCTGTGCACTAAAACTCACTTTCTCCTCACTTCACTATCTGTCTCTTTCTCACTGTCCATTTCTGTTTGTGCACAACTCCGTGTTGTGCCTGTGTGTATGTTTATTTTCAAACAGTCATGTCCAGAAACGCAGCCCACCATGCTGAATGTCCACCTGGTCCCCCACACGCACGACGATGTCGGCTGGCTCAAGACCGTGGACCAGTACTACTATGGAGGTCAGTGTGGCTCCTGTTAGCGGCACTGTACGGCTCTGTGTCTCACCCTTTGTACAGATTGTGGGCATCAGGTCTTCGCTGCCCAAGCATACAAGTCGGTGAAAGATGTGGTTCTGTTGATGATTGTCTTTTTCCAGCTGGCATAGAAACAGATGTTTAATTAACAAATTAACAGTTTTATCTGCTGACTCCATGAGCTTAAGTCTGAAGAAAGTTAGGAAGAGCACCTTGGCGAAACTTGTGTCGTGTGAAATCAGTTGAAGCGCAATAAAATGTTTGTGAGTGGTCATGAAAAAGCAGAACAATTCACGCGGACGTCTGTTCAAACAGAAGGGATGCATCTTTATTGCCTATGTTTTTCATAGTTTTATGATTAGATAGAAGGAATTATACATTGTAACCCAGTATACTAATGTCACAAACATTGAGAGTCCATTACACCTGGGGTTGCTGCAACATATGCACAGAAGAAAGACATCTCAATCTTCTGTGGAAAGAGAATTGTGAAACATGTATGGTTAGTTATGTAGTGAAAACCATAGATGTTTCACAATTCTAACTGACAGGATCAGTTAGAATAGGATGAGCAAGCTGGGTCCTCTTGTAATATGTGTGTCCTTATTACACCGTGGAGGTGTTTTGTGCTTTAACCTTATTTGTGTCAAAGTCGAAGCTCAATATAAGATGATTTTAGCTGTAAAAATCGGGTCACAGTGGGGTCACAGTGCGGGTCACAGTGCGCTTCGTGCGTGTTCCAGAGCGTAATGACATCCAGCACGCGGGCGTGCAGTACATTCTGGACTCTGTGGTAGAGCAGCTGCAGCAGGACCCCGCCCGGCGGTTCATCTACGTGGAGACGGCCTTCTTCTTCCGCTGGTGGAGGCAGCAGAACGCCGAGACCCGGAAGATCGTCACCGAGCTGGTCAACCAAGGTGAGGGGGAAAAGGACGGAGTCTCGCTTTTTCGGGAGGGGGGGGCGGCCACCGACCCGACCCGACCCGCTGTCCTCACCTTCCACCTTCTGTCCCTCCGCCCCGGCGCCCCCAGGCCGTCTGGAGTTCGTCAACGGGGGCTGGTGCATGAGCGACGAGGCCACGACGCACTACAGCGCCGTCATCGACCAGATGACCCTGGGGCTGCGCTTCCTCAACGACACCTTCGGCCCGTGCGCTCGCCCCCGGGTCGCCTGGCACATCGATCCGTTCGGCCACGCCCGCGAGCACGCCTCCATGTTCGCTCAGGTACCGCTACAGCTCAGGAGCCTGGCCGTATACAGCCGGGGTTCTCAACCAGATATGGGGGGTTTCTGAACCAGGGACCCCCCCCCACCCAAGCTCAAAGGCATCCAGGGGACCCCCATAATAGGATTAAATCTATATCTAGTCATTGCAAATCAAGTTTGGCCAGGGACCCCCTGCAGTACCTTCAAGGACCCCCAGGGGTCCACGGACCCCCTGTTGAAAACCCAAGGTATATATCCAACATCTCTTCATCATCCCTAGAGACTGCATCTGTGTAGGGTTAATCAATAAACCATAACCATAATTATCAAATATTTTTTCATACCAAACAGCCAACAAAAATTTGGTTCTTTTTTTAAATTTTTAAATTTTTTTTGAGCATTTCACACGGCCTCTTCAGTTTTTTTTTTAGTTTGTACTCTTCCCCACATGGTGGCCCTGCAGCCGATAAACACAGAAGCAATGAAGGACCTTTCAGTTTTCTGTGTACTCTCATTAGCACAGGGGCACGCCTGCTAAGCACAGTTATTGTACGTATCATGTCCTGCATGTCCTGCAATGTCACTGCATGCTACCCCTTTCGCTGTTTACTGTCGCTCTAAATTGCCTTTGCTACTCACCCTTCAGATGGGCTACGATGGCTTCTTCTTTGGGAGATTGGACTACCAGGACAAGAAGAGGAGAATGGAGGCGAGGGACATGGAGATGCTGTGGAGGGCCAGCGAAAGCCTTGCGCCACCTACCGCTGACCTTTTTACTGGTAATGACCTCTGACCCCAGTGCTACCAACCCCTGATGTCACCACCAGCACTGACTGCCCCACCCCCTTTGTCGGGTCTGATGTCACCACCTCCCTCTCTGCACTCCTCTTGCCACTGACAAACCACGCCCCTCCCTCCCTGTCCTTCATCAGGTGTCCTGCCCAATGGCTACAACCCCCCTGCTGGGTTCTGCTGGGACCAGTCCTGCTCAGACCCGCCCATCCAGGACGACCCTAACCTGGAGGACTACAACGTTGACACCATTGTCCAGAAATTCCTGAAGGTTGCCAATGACCAGGTATGGCCCACGGCATCGTCCGTCTGCTAACGTTGCCCACTAACGCGTACTGAGCCGCTCTGTCTGTGGCCCTAATGGGCCATTAGCTGTCTGCACACGTCAATGTGGTTTTCAATATAAAAAAATTAGCACATTATCCATCTACACTTGTGTTCCGCTTGGCCATCTTCCCCAGCTCCCAGTTACTCAAAAGCAACATTTCTGGTCTCCCAATCAAAATGTGCATTCCCTAAACATGCAGTCCAGCAGACCGCCGCTCTGTGATGTACACTGGCCCTTCACAGACTATTACATTTGCCATTCGGTAACTGTTGACTCCGATATTAGAACTTGGGCAGGCCACCATGAATGCAGTAACAAGCAATGAAAATGTGGTGCCGTGGTGAAGGACAGCCAATGAAACTAGTGTAGATGAACCGCCAGTGAAAATACAGTGATGTGTGGACAAACAGCCAGTGAAAATAGTGTCATGGGTGTTAAAACAGCCAGTAAAATACAGTGAGGTGTGGGGGAACAGCCAGTAAAATAGTGAGGTGTGGGGGAACAGCCATTAAAATACAGTGAGGTGTGGGAGAACAGCCAGTAAAATACAGTGATGTGTGAACAAACAGCCAGTAAAATACAGTGAGGTGTGAACAAACAGCCAGTAAAATACAGTGATGTGTGGGGGAACAGCCAGTAATATACAGTGAGGTGTGGGGGAACAGCCATTAAAATACAGTGAGGTGTGGGGGAACAGCCATTAAAATACAGTGAGGTGTGGGGGAACAGCCATTAAAATACAGTGAGGTGTGGGAGAACAGCCAGTAAAATACAGTGATGTGTGAACAAACAGCCAGTAAAATACAGTGATGTGTGGGGGAACAGCCAGTAATATACAGTGAGGTGTGGGGGAACAGCCATTAAAATACAGTGAGGTGTGGGGGAACAGCCATTAAAATACAGTGAGGTGTGGGAGAACAGCCAGTAAAATACAGTGATGTGTGAACAAACAGCCAGTAAAATACAGTGAGGTGTGGGGGAACAGCCAGTAAAATGCAGTGAGGTGTGGGGGAACAGCCAGTAAAATGCAGTGAGGTGTGGGGGAACAGCCAGTAAAATACAGTGAGGTGTGGGGGAACAGCCAGTAAAATACAGTGAGGTGTGGGGGAACAGCCAGTAAAATACAGTGAGGTGTGGGGGAACAGCCAGTAAAATACAGTGAGGTGTGTGGGAACAGTCAGTGGAAATACAGTGAGGTGTGAGGGAACAGCCAGTGGAAATACAGTGAGGTGTGAGGGCACAGCCAGCAAAATACAGTGATATGTGGACAAACAGCCAGTGAAAATAGAGTTATGGGTGTTAAAACAGCCAGTAAAATACAGTGAGGTGTGGAGGAACAGTCAGTGGAAATGCAGTGAGGTGTGTGGGAACGGTTAGTGGAAATGCAGTGTTGTATAGAAGAACGGGTAGTAAATATATGGCCATAAGGCGTGTTGAGTTGTGAGGCTGGTGCGCTCTTCTCATTGTAAGCCTGCCTCTCCTCCGACAGGCAGCTCTGTACAGAACCAACCACATCATCATGACCATGGGATCTGACTTCCAGTACGAGAACGCCAACCTGTGGTACAAGAACTTGGACAAGCTCATCCGCTACGTCAATGCCCAGGTAAAAATTGTGTGTGTGAGTGAATTAGTGTGTATGTGTGTGTGTGTGGCCAAGTGAATGGAATGGCATATGTATGAGGCGTGTATAAGGCAGTTTGCCTGTTGACGGCTGCGTGTTTGTACATGTCTGTGTGTGTGCATGAGGTGAGTGTCCTGCCTGGAATTCTCTACTGAATATTGATAACAGATGCACTTCCTCTGATCAATGAGAAAAAAAAGAGCATAGTAAAAACTATGGAAATGGCGGCACACCGAATTAAAATATAAAGAAGAGAGAAGTCACCTCATATACACATTTTTATTTGTTGGCCATGTCCTCTTCAGCAATCCCAGGGCAGTAAGGTGAACGTGCTGTACTCCACTCCGTCGTGCTACCTCCAGGAACTGCACAGAGCCAACCTCACGTGGTGAGTGCGCAGTATGGCTGTGAGTCACGCTCCTTGCCTTGAGTCAGTGCCTTTTCCACCCCAGGTTTGTCTCCTGGGCTGTGTCCAAATCAGAGCCCTATCTACTGCGTCCTGTTTACTGTGCACTTGCAGTATGCAAAAAATGTCCTCCATAGTATTATCAGCGAAAACCCGGAAATAACTATATCTGGGGACATTACGAACGCTCAATTTTCAGTATTGTCGCGTACTTAACAGCTTTTTTGAAAAGTACACTCAACTGGCATCCTCAATAGTAGGCAAGTTTCGCTGATTCGTACATGGCCCTGGTCTTTCCTGACAGGAAGTCAGAGCCATGTTTCTTACTGGCGTTGCTCCGCTGTGAGAGGCTGTCGGCCTCTCTCTCCTTCTCCCTTTCTCCCGCTTTTTCTACCCCTATCTACTTTTCTTTATCTCCCTCTCTTACTCTGCACTCCGTTTCTCTCCGTCTGTGTCCACCTCCGCATCTCTCCCTCTCTCTCAGGTCTGTGAAGACCGACGATTTCTTTCCGTACGCTGACAATGCGCACGACTTCTGGACGGGCTACTTCTCCAGCCGGCCAGCTCTGAAGATCTACGAGAGGATTAGCAACAGCCTGCTGCAGGTACTGCGCCAATGTGCACACATAATCCCGTCTGCTGAAGTGCATGTGTGCTGTTATCCATTTGCACAGACATCGGCACGCTTAATTCTGCTTTGTTTCATTCCTTTTTTTTGGTAGTGCTAAATGCGCTAGTTTTGGGGGGTGGGGGCTTTCCCACTCTTGTCTTGTCTTCTGTGCACCACACAGAGGAAGCAACACGACAGCCACACTGCAACACTGCGGTGTGTTAATAATATCAGTCAGGAACTGCTGCCACAAATGACAGCTACACTTGGTCAGAGTCTCAATCGAAGGAAATGTTTCTAAATACTTGCATATTTAAAGCACCTCAATTTTGTTGTAGTTTGGAATCTAAAGCAGGATGATGTTATGGCTGTTTGGTTCATTGGAGAAAGTGTTTTTCCTTTATTTTTAAAGAATTTTGTATTGAGTACCTTTCACATACCATATCAAAGTTCCATTTAATGTGGATATGGGCAAATAAGAATAATAATATGCAAATAAATAAAAAAATACACAAACATGAAAGACTACAAAATAAAGTTGACTGTGGATGGCTGCAGTACCTTCACAATAGAAGGAAGTAATGTCAGAATGGCTGCAGTGCCACTAGTCTCCACTAAGAGTGCTGCTGCAGAGGTCCGGAGAGTTGGTGAGGTTGGGCCAGGGCAGTGATGTGGGTGTGCTTCCTGCAGGTCTGTAACCAGCTGGAAGTCCTCGGAGGGCCAAGCTCCAGGAGAGGTCCCCATGGCGACGGAGACAGTGAAACACTTAGTAAGTGTACGCTAGAGAGAGTTGTGAAATGTGGGGAAAAATCACACTGCATGGCTCCAGGGTTTTTTATTCTTCCCAATGTCACAAATACTTTGTAAAATGTGTCTTAAATAAATATTTGATTGATTGACTGGTGGCTGGCTGGCTATTCAGAGCGTCAAAAACACAAGATGGTGAGTGCAAGGGGAGTGCTGCGATTGGCTCACCCCCTGTGTGACGTAACGTGATCTGCGTGCTGATTGGCAGGGAGGGCTATGGCTGTTGCTCAGCACCATGACGCTGTGTCCGGGACTGAGAAACAGCACGTAGCCAACGACTACGCCAAGAGACTGGCCATAGGCTCCGCCCACTGCCAGGTATTGTGTGCTTGTGTGCACAAACGCCCGTGCTGGTATATGTGTTTGCATGTGTAAGACTGTCTGATTGAACTGGAGTGTAGACTATAGCCGATGAGGAACTAACAGGAAGTTCCTTTTAATACAGAGATTTCAGTCTTAGTGTGCCAGTTTTTTCTTTGAATGGTTATATGTTCTTTGCTGCACCTGGCACTATAAGTAGACGATGTGCGGACGTTTCCATTAGAAACTTTACGGAAAAATAAAGTGCTCTAAACCCCTCTCTTTCTCCCCTCTTTCCCTCTATCTTCCTCCATCTCTCTCTTATTATTTTCTACCTCTATTGGCCCCTTGTCCATCCCTCTCTCCCTCTCTGTGTCTCTCTCTCCTCAGGTGCTGGTCAGTAACGCTCTGTCGAAGCTCAGCGGCTCGGACGCCCCTCGGGTTTACTGCGAGAGCCTCAACATCAGCGTGTGCCCCCTCACGGAGAGCAGCGACGAGGTGGGGCGGGCCGCGTGTCGCCGGCGCTCCGATGGCCCGTATCCACGGCGACAGACCCTAAAGCGCCCCTCTTCCTCTCTCCCCTCCAGTTCTCGGTGACGGTGTACAACCCGCTGTCTCGCCCCGTCGGATGGGCGGTGCGGCTGCCGGTCAACGGCACCCGCTACAGCGTGACCGACCCCAGCGGACGGGAAGTGGACAGTCAGGTGAGCCCGTGGGTGGCCATTTTGTGAGCGTGTACACGGGTTTCGGCTTGTCGGTGTTAAATGGCTTAGTGTATATATTATATATTTGTGAAGGACTGCTGAGGGTATGCCAATGGGGTCTTATGTAATTGTGTCATATCCAGTGTCATATTGGGGTGACTGCATTTGTCCCCCTGAACAAGGCCCAACCTGAGTTCCGCCAGCTGTATAAATGGCTTGTATGTAAATTTGTAAGCTTGAGGGTTTTTGTTTTTTTTGTCTTCCAAGTGGGGACGTGGGATTTTTGGGGGTTCAGGCTCATTCTTGCCTAATTGTTTCTTTTTTCCTGTTCTTCTGTAAAGCATCTTTGTAATGGTGTGTGTTATTTTTCTCCCATTCATTTACATAACCTTCCTTCACAATAGTCACACGTGCCTCACTGGGAATAATGAATGTTGACACTGCTATGGCCCTGTCGGGTCATAATGACCTCTAAGGTTCTCTGTTCTCCCCTTGGTCTCAGGTACTGCCAGTGTCCCAGGCCACAAAGGACATCAGGAGAGACAGGGGGCACGCCACCAATGAGCTGGTGTTCCAGGCGCAGGCCCCGCCCATGGGCTTCAGGACCTACTCCGTATCCCTGCTCCAAAACTGGCCTCCTCGGGCACCTCCTCTGCCCGGCGCCCCCCTCTTCTTAAAGAATAAGGTGGGCCTGTGACCCTCCGTCCGCTCTCTGGAGTATTCCTCTGTCTGTATCGCATCCTTCTGTCCCTCACGGTCACCTCTCCCTGCACCCCAGTATCTCAGCGTGACCTTTGACCCCGACACGGGCCTGCTGAGTAGCCTCAGCAACCTGGAGACGAAGCAGACGGTGCAACTGAAGCAAAACTTCTACTGGTCAGTCTGCACACACTTGCGTACACGGCTTTAAATCTCTCTCTCGCAATTCAGTATGCTTTATTGGTATGAAATACACATGGTACATATTGCCAAAGCCAACAAGAAACATACAACATGAGTAGTACGGAAATAGAAGTACAACATTAACAATTGCTACAAATACAATTACAATTAGAGTTAAAATAAAAGCTCTCTCTCTCTCTCCCACACACACACACACACAGTTCTCTCAAGTTTTTTTCGAGTTTTTTTTTTGTTGAGGCAATTTCCTCCTCAACTGAGCTCTATGTTTAAAATGGTCATTTGAAAAAAAAAGAGCTTTTAAATGTCAAATGAGTCTCCTCCTCTGCCCGCCTCTACTGTTGGCTGAGTAGTACCGTACAAAAAGCTTGTCTCTTTGAAAACACATCTGTGAACATTAATATTTTTGTTTTTTGGGGTTTTATTCAGTATTCCTGGTTGTCATTGTGTGTAGCCTACTGCATAATAAAGCACACGCTGACCATTAGTAGAATGTCAAGGATGTGCAGCCTGTATTGCCGTGGTAAGGCTTTTATATTTGTGCATGTGTGTGTTGCAGGTACAACGCCAGTATGGGTAATGCAGAAAGCTTGCAGCCCTCCGGAGCCTATATCTTCAGGCCCAACTCTTCTACGCCAGTACCTGTCAGCCTGACTGCCAAGACCCGGTCGCTGCAGGTGCTTAACAAACGCTCGGAGCACTGTTAGTCGCACGCACAAAGCGTAGATGCAGTTACCATGGACATACAGGGCGTGCGTGCGTGCGTATATATAGTGTGTGCCTGCTTTATCAGTATCATTTATTCCTCTTGCTTTAAACTTCACCAATAGCACATTCTTTCTCCCTCTCTCAGAACCCAGTGGTGCAGGAGGTGTATCAGCAGTTTGGCTCCTGGGTGTCTCAGGTGGTCAGGCTGTATGAGGACAGCAGGGAGCTGGAGCTGGAGTGGACTGTGGGGCCCGTTCCTGTACGGTGAGTCTCAACCGCACGCGCACACACACACACACACACACACACTCTCATACATACACACATACACACCATATACACTCTCATACATACATACACACACACACACACACACACACACACACACACACACACACACACACACACACACACACACACACACACACACACACACACACACACACACACACACACACACACACACACACACACCATATACATACATTTTCAGCTTCAAGCAGCTCCTATGTGAATGGATGCACAGTCAAATGATGCTGAGCCAGTGTAGAGAGTTCTAGTCATCACTGTTCTCTTTCTCATGTCTGTCTGTCTGTCTGTCAGAGATCTCTTTGGGAAGGAGGTAATCACTCGTCTGGACACCAGCATTAATTCCTCTGGCCTCTTCTACACTGACTCCAACGGCAGGGAGGTCCTGGAGAGACGGTGAGGGGGGAGGACGGAGGGGGGGGGGGGGGGGGGGGTGGGTCGGAGCACACGATTGGCTGGCAAGGTACTTTCCCTAACAGGCTTATCTATTTTACAGTCAATCCTAGATTTTAAAATGTATTTCCCTTCCACCTTTAGTGTTATATTGCTCTCCACCCTGGTTCATGCACTTGTCTTCTCGTTTTAAATGGCTGTAATGTAATGCAATGTAATGGTACTCCTCACCTCATTGCTCTATAGCGTCATCTCCTGGTCGATATGGTATCTGCAGCTGTTATCAGTAGCATAGGCCTTTAGTGATAGAGAGATTTCAGGAGCCCTAGACTAAAGCTGTGGCTCACCACAGAAAAGCTAAATTAGCTGACTGGTTCAGGTCACTAATGGCTTATGGTAGCTCTGCCCACTCTTGGCTCCTGGAGAAGTGTTTCTCATCATTTTAAGGAGTGCAGTCCTTTACCTCTGCTGTGAACTGCTGTGTCAAACCAGGCAGCTGATTACAGGTTTAATTGGCAGCATGTGTGTGTACTGCAGTGGCGGCTCCTGAGCTGAAAATTGGGGAGGCAGAAAACTTCCCTTTAAACTGATTATTGGTCTTAATCATTTTTCAATCAGTTTCCTTGATTAACAATAGGCTACATCAGCGTTTAATTCACCAATTACTCAATGCCATCAAATGTAGCCAGTTCTCCTCAATTAGGCTATTAGGCAAGTAATAAAATTATTTTAACTTGCATCGCAAAATTGTGCACATTTTAATCAACATTATAATTGTGGATACATGTGCTCTTCGTTCTCCGCACTCTTAATTACGAAAATATTCATGGAAATTAAACGATCTGAAAGCTCAGCTTTTGTTAGATTCTTTTTTATTGCAGGTTTAGCACAACCTCATCTTTTGTTAGATTATTTTAAAAAAATAATTACAAAAATTATCTAACAAAAGCTGAGCTTTAAGATCGTTTAATTTCCATGGATATTTTCGGAATTAAGAGTGCGGAGAACGAAGAGCACATGTATCCACAATTATAATGTTGATTAAAATGTGCACAATTTTGCGATGCAAGTTAAAATAATTTTATTACTTGCCTAATAGCCTAATTGAGGAGAACTGGCTACATTTGATGGCATTGAGTAATTGGTGAATTAAACGCTGATGTAGCCTATTGTTAATCAAGGAAACTGATTGAAAAATGATTAAGACCAATAATCAGTTTAAAGGGAAGTTTTCTGCCTCCCCAATTTTCAGCTCAGGAGCCGCCACTGGTGTACTGGTATGTACTTTACTGAGTTGATGGAATTATTTCTGTCTTGTTGCTTAGAAACTATGACCAGGCATTCCGACTTGAGATCAAAGGAAAGAAATAGGCATTTGAAATGTAAAACGCATAGAGGGACGAAAAAACTAAAAGAAACAGACTGAAGGATGCTGAAGAGGGGCTGGGCTAAGTTTCCAAGCTGTTCAGAAACGACTTCATTGGTCATTTTCATGTGTTTGTAACCGTATGAGTACTTCTCTCCACCACACAGGAGGGACTTCCGCCCCACATGGGTCCTCAAGCAGACGGAGCCCATCGCTGGAAACTACTACCCAGTCAACTCGCGCATCTACATCAAGGTCAGTCAGCCGGCCAGTCAACCGGCCAGTCTCTGTCAGGATCTCCTCATAACATCTCCCTCCAGTTCTCTCTCTCTCTTTATCTTCCACACTCCATTTGCGCTGCCCTGTGCTTGTAATTCCTTAAACCCCTTCTCTCTGTCTCTTTCTCCTTAAATTCCCTTACTCCCTCTCTCTCCCTCATTCTCTCATGTGCCTGTGATCAGTGTGATGTCAGGGGCAGCAGAAGGTGGGAGGGGAGGGTAGCGGACGTCACTCTGCTCTGTGAGTGCTAACAGACAGGCTCCCGGTCTCAGCGCTCTGTCCCTCTGCGTGTCTGTCCCTCTGCGTGTCTGTCCCTCTGCGTGTCTGTCCCTCTGTGTCTGCTCAGGACGGGGAGCAGCAGCTGACCGTGGTGACTGATCGCTCTCAGGGTGGGAGCAGCATCCAGGACGGCTCTCTGGAGATCATGGTGAGAGAGATGCTCACCTGGACACACACGGCAATGAGAACTGAAGCAGGATGCACACACATATACACACACACACAAACACACACACACACACACACACACACACACACACACACACACACACACACACACACACACACACACACAAACAAACATGTGCATACACACCATAGACTGTATAAAAATATGGACAAAGCCACTGTGACGTCATCCATTGCCTTTCCACGGCCTCATAAAAACTTAATTGAGGCCCCGGATGTCTTTTTCGCCACCAGTTTGTACAAACTGCTTCTGCTCCGTGGAGCCGAAGAGGACTCAACCTGTCCCTCTGATTGGTCCTGAACAAATGTTAATACCCTGTCCAAACGACACAATGTTTTAAAAAATCAGCACATGCAGAGGCATTATATGAAGGAAAGGCACCTATTGCAATGACATTTGACATTTGACCACATTGCTGCCATTGACTTACATGGTGAAAGACCTATACTGGAACCAATCGCAGTGGCGCTAGTGAGCAACGGCACAATTGCTGCTCCCAGCCCAACCAGGAAGTGAGCTTCAAAATGAAAGCCCAGTCTTGGCCCCTTGATACACACACACGAGCACACACACTCTTGCACACTTACACATTCAGTTGCACACACACACATTTATGCATGTAAACACAGAGTACACGCAGACACAAATGCACGTATGCAGGGAAGCGCACTACTAGACAGAGAAACACAACATTGCACAAGTGACTAAGCAGTCCTCACCATCATTACCCCCTCAAACGGTTAACTAAGATCTACTGCTGGGGGTAGAACACTAAGGACTCCATACTGGACAGCAACATAAATAAATGATTGACGATTTGTGGAATTCTTTCTGTCTTGTTGCTTAGAAACTACGACCAGGCATTCCAACTTGAGATCAAAGGAAAGAAATAGGCATTTGAAATGTAAAACGCAGAGGGATGAAAAAACTAAAAGAAACAGACTGAAGGATGCTGAAGAGGGGCTGGGCCAAGTTCCCAAGCTGTTCAGAAATGATTTCATTGGTCATTGACTTCTTGAGGGCATTCTCCTGTAATGGCGTTTGTAAAAGCTGTAGTTTTACCGTGTGACCTCGCTGTCCCTCAGCTGCACAGGAGACTGCTGCTGGACGACTATCGGGGGGTGGGGGAGGCGCTGTCTGAGCCGGGGGAGTACGGCGACGGGCTGGTGGCGCGAGGGCGCCTCCTGCTGACCCTCGCGCCTCCCGCCGCCGCCGCGGAAACGCACCGCCCCCTGGCGGAGTCCCTGGTACTGCAGCCGCTACTGTCCCTGCAGGCCGGACGCCTGCACCCCAACGCCCTGCTGGAGGTGAGAGGAGGGTGGGACAGGGGGGCGGGACTCCTCACTGTCCAGTCTGGGACTCAGTTACGGATGAGAGAAACTGTGCTGTGGGCGAATTATGGGTGTATTACGGTGGTCCCCAATCCTGTTCCTGGAGATATATTGTCCTGTAGGTTTTAATTTAAACCATAATTTGGCACATCCAGTTCTAATAATTGGCAGCTCAATGAGATCTCTAGCTGTTGAATTAGGCGTGCTTTGTTAGGGTTGGAGTGAAAACCTACAGGACAGTAGATCTCTAGCTGTTGAATGAATGCTTTGTTAGGGTTGGAGTGAAAACCTACGGGACGGTAGATCTCCAGGAACAGGGTTGGAGACCACCGGTGTATTCGAATGAGAGAACTGTGGTTCTAAAACAAGGAAAGTTGGTGGGAAACAGATTGGTTAAGGGTAGATGAGCGAGAAAGACTGCAGGTTAACACCTGGAAGTAGGGACAGAGTTGGTTGAGAGAAAGGAGAGGATGAGAGGTAGGTGTACGTGGGTAGATGCAGGGCTGCGTTCGGAATGGCTCCCTTTACTTTTTATAGTGCACTATTTAGGGGATTGGCTATTTTGATGGTTTCCGAATTCTCACAAATTCTCAATTGAGAACAGAGAATTGGGACATCCTACAAAATGGCCGATTCCCTAAGTAGGGCACTATGAAGCGTATTGGGAGCCATTCCGAACGCAGCTTTTACCACAGGAGGGGTGGGGATCGGCTCCCTTTAAACAGGGAGAGAAACACTGCGCTCTTTTCCCCATCAGTTCTCAGGGCTTCAGGCTGCGCTGCCCCCTGCTGTTCACCTGCTGACGGTGTCTCAGTGGGACGGGGACTCTGTTCTACTGAGGCTAGAGCACCAGTTCCAGGTGAAGGAGAGCCAGACGCATTCACAGCCCGTCACTGTCAATCTGCAGGTGAGAACGCTGTCCGCCACTTCAGGTCTTCAACACACAAGCTATGATGGGTAAGCCTTATAAATGAAGCCAATACCATCTCTCTCTCTCTCCACAGAAACTGTTCTCCACTCTGACGGTTGTGGGCGTGTCGGAAATGAGTTTGGCAGCCAATCAGTGGAAAGATGAGATGACCCGCATGGACTGGAAAGGCAGCACAGGTAGGCTGGTTCCCAACAGCAGTGATTAAATCATTCTACGCAGCCAATGCTGATCTTCTACACATGATTACACCCAGTGTCTTTCCCCTTATCTTCATGCCGCATTCCTTTTGATAAAGCGGTGTGAAAAATGCCAGACGATTATGAGCACACTGCTTTTGAATTTTTTTTTTAACCAAAAACATTTTTATTTTTTTTGTATGAAGAATTATTTTGCTTTTAGGACCTTGCAAAGTGTGCCCTAATACTGAACATGCCTTAGCCTCTGCTTATATCACAGCGCCCTTTTGTAGAAGAAACAACATTAACATGACACCAAGTGCATGCTAAATCTCTGGCAAAATGGTTGCGTCTTGCACGAGGAAATGCCAAAGCGTTCGCTTTAATGCATTTCCCAGGGGCCTTCTACCAGGAAATTGGTTGAATGCGCCTGCTAGCCTGGCACTAAAATGTGGGCTTTAGAGGAAACAGATAAAATACTGAATAGACTCAGGGGAAAACTGCACACATGTGCATGCAGAATTGATTAAGCCAGGAACATGGCTCCAGAGACAGACTAATGTACTGTAAACTCTGGATTTCAGTACGGATTATAGCTCAATTCAGGACTGCGTTTCAGTACCGATTATAGCTCAATTCAGGGCTGCCTTTCAGTACAGATTATAGCTCAATTCAGGCCTGCATTTCAGTACCGATTATAGCTCAATTCCAGGTCTGCATTTCAGTACCGATTATAGCTAAATTCCAGGTCTGCATTTCAGTACCGATTATAGCTGAATTCCGAACTGCATTTCAGTACTGATTATAGCTCAATTCAGGCCTGCATTTCAGTACCAATTATAGCTCAATTCGGAACTGCATTTCAGTACTGATTATAGCTCAATTCAGGCCTGCATTTCAATACAGATTATAGCTCAATTCAGGTCTGCATTTCAGTACCGATTATAGCTCAATTCGGAACTGCATTTCAGTACTGATTATAGCTCAATTCAGGACTGCATTTCAGTACCGATTATTGCTCAATTTAGGACTGGATTTCAGTACAGATTATAGCTCAATTCGGAACTGCATTTCAGTACTGATTATAGCTCAATTCAGGACTGCATTTCAGTACCGATTATTGCTCAATTTAGGACTGGATTTCAGTACAGATTGTAGCTCAATTTGGGACTATTTAATTTTCAATACAGATTATGGCTCAATTCAGGATTGGATTTCAGTAGAGATTATGGCTCAATTTGGGACTGGATTTCAGTACAGATTATAGCTCAATTCGGGACTGGATTTCAGCATTGTCATTGTATTACAGACTTTTCTCAGACAATCTTATCCACAGCGACTTAAAACAACTTTTTGCATTTCTACGCAGTTTATTTATACTGGAGAGCTGGATATATACTGAATAAATTCAGAGTAGTTTACTGGAGTACAACAGCAGTGTCCTACCTGGGAATCAAACCTGTCACCTTTAGTTTACCAGCGCAGTTCCCTAACCATTATACTACACTGCCCCTTTAGTTCAGAGATACTGCAGAAACCCGTTACACGCTTACTGCCATATTTGGGAGCAGTTACACACGGTAATTTGGCTGCGTGTGTTTCAGGTGAGAAACCCCTGCAGAAAGAACAGAGAGACCCCTCTACATGGGAGGTGACGCTGAAGCCCATGGAGATTCGCACCTTCCTGCTCCACATCAGGAGATAGCCAATCACACACACCGGCAAACGCACAGCATCCAATCGCCGATCAGTAGCGCGCATCAGCCAATCTCTGCGAACCACTTATTGTGATTTCATTTCTTCATCGTGATCAGTGAGCAGTATTTCAAAGATAATTTCAAATTCACACGAGTGTCGTATTTTGAAGATAATACAATTCACAGATTTAGTGCCTTTTGAAGATGTCCATTCAGGTATTTCTTACCCAATACAGCATTTAGATACTACAGGAAACGTCTCAAGCTTTCCACTGAGCTACGAATGATTTTTGAACCGGAAACCAAAAACAAGCCATTTTTATGCACTTTTATTAGCATGTCTGTCTACAGTACATTTAATCCCAACGTTGTCATTACATGTTCCCTTGGCCTCTCCCTCTGACCCTTGAAACCGTAAGAGACGAGAGGCTTTTTAATTCCAGTAAGCTGGAGCGGTCTGACACTGGCTTCAGCAGTGGCACAGACGGAACCTCCGTGTGCGTTAATGTTGCCGAGATACTGTTCCCTGGAGCTGTCCTGGGGTGTTCTAAAGAACTGCTGCTATCCCTAGGGGTGCGGGGGGAGGGGTCTCCAGTGTCTTCATGTTTTGGCTTTTAAAGATCCAGCTTCCCCCTCTCCGAGCACACGCACACTCTTGAGAGTATTTTCTGTCATGTTCTATAATTAACTTTTACGCTCGTGCATCGCACTCGGTCCCAACGGGCCGAGAGTCGTCGTTACTCAGTGATTCATCAACTGTGCAACGAGCGTGAATCTTTTTTTAAAACGTGGTTTTTTTAAATGAAGAAATTTGTATTTCCTTTTGTAAATAATGTTTCTTGCATTGATTGCGACAAGCAGCTGAAATAAATGCCAGGTTCTGCAGGGCTGTCTGGGTTTGATTATTTATGCCTGATTATTATGTAAATGCCTGTGCTCACACTACATTTCCTTTCTCAGTCGGCCCCCATTTTGTATTTTTACTTTATTCAAATGTGGGAAAGCAGAGAGGGTAACACAGGGATAAAGTGTCAGCTCAGGGCCTTGTCCCACTGTGAAAACGGCATATTCGGCAGGTGCTCTTATGCGGACTTTTCGCACCCTCTACCAGCACTTTTCGCAAGTCCACATCAATGCAGACTTACGCCATTAAAGTGTGCAAGTCCACAATCCACGATTCCATGAGGGCACAGATTGGGATTCAGCCCAGGATTACTGAGTTAGCTGGATAACTGCACTGAGTAAAACCCAGAACCCTCCCAAATCTGGAACACAGACTGAAGTAACAAGAGCTGTTCTGGGTTTTACACAATGCAGTTATCCAGCTCAGTAATCCTGCTTTGTGAAATACCCCCCACCCACACTAATCTAAGGTTGGCTCTACATGCTACTAGCCACATGAGGGAGGGCAAAACAAAATGGAGGACAACCAAGAGGTATGGGAATTTGGGGTGGGTGAACACTCATAGCCTTGCTGACAAGCTCCACACTTTAATGTGTAATTTCTTGGTAGGGTTCAATATTAGTAGAAAATAAGATATATTCTGTGTAGGATTTACGGTCTGAGTGCCAACAAGCCCAGGTTCACAGTGTGTGCACTTGCTAACCTGGGTGGACATTTGATCAGACCATGGGGCACATAACTACATCAAAACAGTGTTTTAGCAGAACAAGCCGCACCACGGTCCCTGAATGCTATTTTTGTTGAGATGCCTCTTATTTATGGTACAAGCCGGGACCGATACAGTCCCATTTGCCAACTGCATCAGGAGTTTTGACCGCAGTGCATACATGTGTAATTGTACTGTACCTGCACACTTAAAGGTCTGCTCTCCACGAGAGAGCCTGTGGTTTTATCACATGGTGCCTGACTGTGACCCACCATTAAATGGACCTTCAGTCAGATGCATCCGCTTTCACACGTTACTCACACGTTACTTACAAAAACCCACAAAAGAACATCCATTTAGGAATGAATAGGCATCTTGTGTCTTGACAGTCGGACAAAAAAAAATAATGAGTGAGAAGGAGTGTTGGGCAGCTCTCAGACTTTCCACTGCCTGTGCTCAACCCACCGCGTTTGTACAATCCTCAGACGTGCCTCCGTTAGGGCGCTTTCCTTTCTATTCGCTCACTCTTACGCGGACGGCGTACTTCAGACACTGTCATTTAGACGTCTGCAGACGTCGAATAGAACGGAGACATTTCTTTTTGCCTTCTGCGCCGGCTGCCGACTGGCTAACTTTCTCAGGCGAAGTTCGTTGTTCATTGAGCCGCCCCGGTCTGAATATCAGTTCTAACCGGTTTGTCTCTTCAAGTAAATCGTTCGAGGTGTCCGAGGAGGTCTTTTGTCTACCATGTCTGATGAAGTATGCCGTCGGCTTTACCCAGTGAACAATGCTGGAAAGGTCAGGTGAGAGTTATGGTCAAATAAATCAGAGCTGCAAAGACACAATGAAACCACAGAGAGGAGGGGGGAAAGACACAGGGTTTCTCAAGACCAGGATAGTCTAGGCTCTACCCAGCTTCATCTACGGGGCCCTGGGAATGGACGAGACGAGGCGACCGTTTGAATACGCGACGTCCCGCAATGGGACAAACGCGCGATACACAGCGCACACGCACGTAAGAACGCACACACAGAGTGTAATAGGCATTTTATTGGCCCAAAAAATTGCAAACAAAAATTAAAATAATGACACGCTCCAACTGGATGAATTACCGGTACACACTTTACATAATTTTACCCCTCCACCTCGACACACTGCCAGGCCTGAAGCCCCCTTTCCACAGCTTTATAACAATGGCATTTTTAATGAACCATCATCCCCTCATCTCATATACATTATGAGGTAAAGCACACAAACGCCATTTTTGTATGATACCCTTCCAGTCTGCAACGGCCCCCAGGATTCTCTAATTCCACATTGTTCATCATGTTCAGGGTCAAAAACCCCCAGTCCTCCACCCCGCTCAACCAATGGGACGCTCTCATACACACCCCTGCTTCAGCTCAACCAATGGGACGCACTCATGCACACACCTGCTTCAGCTCAACCAATAGGACGCTCTGATGCACACCCCTACTTCAGCTCAACCAACAGGACGCACTCATGCATACCCCTGCTTCTAATTGAAACATACCCATCTTCTCTTCCGAGTCCTGCATTCCACTCAGTTTTGACTTCAAATGATAAATGCGCGCACAGGCTGGTTAGAGAAATTTGGGACGCGTTCCTTCGATTGGTCATAAATCATTCTGAAGCTGCTCCTGCTCTGAGGACAGGGGGGCGGGGTCAGGCTGAGGATGGAGGGAGATGACTGCCAAAGGAGGGATGGGTAGAGAGAGAGAGAGAGAGCTGTGTCACATCACTCCATCTTCTCTCCTTCATTTGACCCTAGTTGAGGTTTGTGAGAATAGCAGCACTCTTCACCACGCATACATGTACCCTGGAGGAGAGAGAGAGAGAGAGAGAGAGAGAGAGAGAGAGAGGGGGAAGAGAAGAGGGGAAAATTCCCTATTTTACTTATTCTTTGTGTAACTGCAGTTATCAGTTTTTCAATGCATTAGTTTCATTGAGATATAAATTATTTTTTACACTATTATATAATTACAATCATTATTATTTTCACCCAGTCATGTATACGTTATATCATATGGTCACAATTACTTATTTTATGTAATACATATAAACGCAGTAAGCGAGCTGTGCTGTGCTGTTTTGTAGTAGGAGAGTTGTGCTGTGTTGCAGTAGGAGAGCTGTACTGTGCTGCAGTAGGAGACCTGTGCTGTGTTTTGTTGCAGTAAGAGAGCTGTGCTGGAGTAAAACAGCTGTGCTGCAGTAGGAGAGCTGTGAGAGCTGTGCTGTAGTAGGAGAGCTGTGCTGTGCTGCAGTAGGAGACCTGTGCTGTGCTGCAGTAGGAGAGCTATGCTGTAGTAGGAGAGCTGTGCTGTGTTTTGTTGCAGTAAGAGAGTTGTGCTGGAGTAAGAGCTGTGCTGTAGTAGGAGAGCTGTGCTGTGTTGCAGTAGGAGAGCTGTACTGTGCTGTGTTGCAGTAGGAAAGCTATACTGTGCTGCAGTAGGAGAGCTGTGCTGTGTTTTGTTGCAGTAAGAGTTGTGCTGGAGTGAAACAGCTGTGCTGCAGTAGGAGAGCTGTGAGAGCTGTGCTGTAGTAGGAGAGCTGTGCTGTGCTGCAGTAGGAGAGCTGTGCTGTGTTGCAGTAGGAGAGCTGTACTGTGCTGCAGTAGGAGAGCTGTGCTGTGTTGCAGTAGGAGAGCTGTACTGTGCTGCAGTAGGAGAGCTGTGCTGTGTTTTGTTGCAGTAAGAGAGCTGTGCTGGAGTAAAACAGCTGTGCTGCAGTAGAAGAGCTGTGAGAGCTGTGCTGTAGTAGGAGAGCTGTACTGTGCTGCAGTAGGAGAGCTGTGCTGTGCTGTGCTGCAGTAGGAGAGCTATGCTGTAGTAGGAGAGCTGTGAGAGCTGTGCTGTAGTAGGAGAGCTGTACTGTGCTGCAGTAGGAGAGCTGTGCTGTGCTGCAGTAGGAGAGCTATGCTGTAGTAGGAGAGCTGTGCTGTGCTGCAGTAGGAGAGCTATGCTGTAGTAGGAGAGCTGTGCTGTGCTGCAGTAGGAGAGCTATGCTGCAGTAGGAGAGCTGTGCTGTGCTGCAGTAGGAGAGCTGTGCTGTGCTGTAGAAGGAGAGCTGTGCTGTGCTGTAGTAGGAGAGCTGTGCTGTAGTAGGAGAGCTGTGCTGGAGTAAGAGCTGTGCTGTAGTAGGCTGTGCTGTGTTGCAGTTGGAGAGCTGTGCTGTAGTAGGCTGTGCTGTGTTGCAGTAGGAGAGCTGTGCTATAGTAGGCTGTGCTGTGCTGTAGAAGGAGAGCTGTGCTGTGCTGTAGAAGGAGAGCTGTGCTGGAGTAAGAGCTGTGCTGTAGTAGGCTGTGCTGTGCTGCAGTTGGAGAGCTGTGCTGTAGTAGGCTGTGCTGTGTTGCAGCAGGAGAGCTGTGCTGTAGTAGGCTGTGTTGATGGCACTATGTAAGCAGTGCAGAGTCTGCACCTTTCTGAACTTTTTGCAGGGAAAGGGCTTGAGTTGGGAGGCCTCAGTGGGCGGGGTCTTTCTCTTATTCTGGAACTGTTTCCTCCGGTCCTCCAGTGCTGACGAAATCCCCCCACTGAGAGGGGGCGGGGCAGGAGGGAAGAGAGTGAGGGAGAGAGAGAGAGTGAGGGAGAGAGAGAGAGGGAGAGGGAGAGGGAGAGGGAGACAGAAACGGAGAGAGTGAGAGTAGGGTTTTACTATAACTTTCACCTAAAACAGAGGGACGGACTGACAGACGGACGGACACGGGTGGGGCCTGTGATGTTGGCACACAGACGGGGAGGGGGCGGGGTCTCACCCTGTCTTGGCGCGGGCCTTGGGCCCCCAGTTGGCCTGCGGGTTCTCCTGGAAGCGCATTAGGTGGCGTCGGCGGGACTGGGGGTTGGCGTCCTCCCGCACATCGAAACACGCCTGCAGCCTGCAGAGGGCGGGGCCAAAGGGGTGGAGGGCGGGGTTTACTTAACGCAAAGTCAACTCAACAACACATGACCAAGTGACACATCACAGTGTGAAGACCCTGTTTGAGTGAACCGATTGGCCTCTGCCAACTATTAATACACATTTAATATTAATATCAAGCCCCCTTTCCTCAAAACCCTACTGCAACATTGAGTTTTTTCTTATGTGCCTTACAAAATGCATTTATATGGGCTATATAATGGCAAAAATAAAAAGGCACAACAAGCACCATCACACCCTTCCGTTATCGTCATATTTTAAGTGGGCTTAAGGGATTATGAATGTGAGTGATCACTGATCCTAATCTTTATGGGGTAGTAGGAATCTGTACACAGCACTGCACCCCACCACACACGGAAGAAGCAAAGTGACAGTGTGTTCCTCTGTCCAAACTCACTCACGTGGGCTCAGCGGACAGGATGCGGAACGCCGGGCTCGTCTCTGACAGCCTCTCTCTCTTCACTGGGTTGGTCTTCTCCTGAGGGGAGACACAGGCGTGCACACAGTCATAACCACAGTCTATAACACAGGCGTGTACACGGTCATAACCACAGTCTATAACACAGGCGTACACAGTCATAACCACAGTCTATAACACAGGAGTCCACAGTCATGACCACAGTCTAACACAGGAGTCCACAGTCATGACCACAGTCTATAACACAGGCGTGCACACGGTCATAACCACAGTCTATAACACAGGCGTGCGCACGGTCATAACCACAGTCTAACATAGGCGTCCACAGTCATGACCACAGTCTATAACACAGGCGTGCACACGGTCATGATCACAGTCTATAACACAGGCATCCAGTCATAACCACAGTCCATAACACAGGTGCACACAGTCTATAACACAGGCGTGCACAGTCATAACCACAGTCTATAACACAGGCGTGCACACAGTCAAGTCAAGTTTATTTGTATAGCACATTTTCATACACAAGGCAACTCAAAGTGCTTTACATAAGACATAGACATTATATAAAAAGTAAATTAAAATTGAACAATGTTAATAAAAAGTTAAAACAGTTATAATGAAACGCAAAGCTGGTTGGGCCCACAAAACAAATACCCCAACAAACACTCCTACCACAAACAGCCTGCTACCTGCCATCTGCTACGCACCGTACAGCCTCTCTCTCTCTGGGTGATAATATACCTGCCAGCTCCGCTGCAGGACTTTTGTCCCTCCTTCGAGGTATATTTGCCCATGGGTGGGAGCAGCATACAGCCTCCACAGTTTGAATCACTCCGCAGTCAAACTTTTAAGTTGAGCGCCCTACTGGCCTCTTCTTTCACCCCACTTTATAGAGTTTTCAAGTACTCAACAGATAACAAGCAACAACTGAACATCAGATGGCAGTATTTATCTAAGTATAACCACAGTCCAGAACAGACGTGCAGTCTTGAACATTGTTATAACCACAGCCCTTAACACAGGTGTGATCACAGTCATAATCACAGACCTGAACACAGGCCACAACACAGTCACAAACATAGGCTAAAATGGGTCCAATCGCAGCATGGACACATGAGCCAAAATCATAACAGCCGTAAACGTGACCCCAAAGCACAGGCTAAGGCACAGTCTTTAAAACATTGTGTCAAACACAGTCCAAAGACTGTCTAAGCACAGTAACGCAGTACACGCGCAGACAAACGACACACAAGCCCAAGTCCCAACTCTCACCCAGACCCCCGTCTGTCCCAACTCCCACCCAAACCCCCCGTCTGTCCCAACTCTCACCCAGACCCCCGTCTGTCCCAACTCCCACCCAAACCCCCCGTCTGTCCCAACTCTCACCCAGACCCCCGTCTGTCCCAACTCTCACCCAGACCCCCGTCTGTCCCAACTCTCACCCAGACCCCCGTCTGTCCCAACTCCCACCCAAACCCCCCGTCTGTCCCAACTCTCACCCAGACCCCCGTCTGTCCCAACTCTCACCCAGACCCCCGTCTGTCCCAACTCTCACCCAGACCCCCGTCTGTCCCAACTCTCACCCAGACCCCCGTCTGTCCCAACTCTCACCCAGACCCCCGTCTGTCCCAACTCTCACCCAGACCCCCGTCTGTCCCAACTCTCACCCAGACCCCCGTCTGTCCCAACTCTCACCCAGACCCCCGTCTGTCCCAACTCTCACCCAGACCCCCGTCTGTCCCAACTCTCACCCAGACCCCCGTCTGTCCCAACTCTCACCCAGACCCCCGTCTGTCCCAACTCTCACCCAGACCCCCGTCTGTCCCAACTCTCACCCAGACCCCCGTCTGTCCCAACTCCCACCCAAACCCCCGTCTGTCCCAACTCTCACCCAGACCCCCGTCTGTCCCAACTCTCACCCAGACCTCCGTCTGTCCCAACTCTCACCCAGACCCCCGTCTGTCCCAACTCTCACCCAGACCCCCGTCTGTCCCAACTCTCACCCAGACCTCCGTCTGTCCCAACTCTCACCCAGACCCCCGTCTGTCCCAACTCTCACCCCAAACCCCCGTCTGTCCCAACTCTCACCCAGACCCCCGTCTGTCCCAACTCTCACCCAGCTGCGCATGATGTCCCAGAGCACACCAGGAGGGGCGTCGGTCTTCAGGGCGTTCTTGCAGGCGTGTGACAGGGACACTCTAAAGCCGGCGTGGAGGAGAGCAGACCTGAGGGGACACAGCACAGCCTCTCTGTACTAAACAGCACTGAGATCACAGCACAGCCTCTCTGTACTAAACAGCACTGAGATCACAGCACAGCCTCTCTGTACTAAACAGCACTGAGATCACAGCACAGCCTCTCTGTACTAAACAGCACTGAGATCACAGCACAGCCTCTCTGTACTAAACAGCTCTGAGATCACAGCACAGCCTCTCTGTACTAAACAGCTCTGAGATCACAGCACAGCCTCTCTGTACTAAACAGCACTGAGATCACAGCACAGCCTCTCTGTACTAAACAGCACTGAGATCACAGCACAGCCTCTCTGTACGAAACAGCACTGAGATCACAGCACAGCCTCTCTGTACTAAACAGCACTGAGATCACAGCACAGCTTCTCTGTACTAAACAGCACTGAGATCACAGCACAGCCTCTCTGTACTAAACAGCACTGAGATCACAGCACAGCCTCTCTGTACTAAACAGCACTGAGATCACAGCACAGCTTCTCTGTACTAAACAGTACTGAGATCACAGCACAGCCTCTCTGTACTAAACAGCACTGAGATCACAGCACAGCCTCTCTGTACTAAACAGCTCTGAGATCACAGCACAGCCTCTCTGTACTAAACAGCACTGAGATCACAGCACAGCCTCTCTGTACTAAACAGCACTGAGATCACAGCACAGCTTCTCTGTACTAAACAGCACTGAGATCACAGCACAGCCTCTCTGTACTAAACAGCTCTGAGATCACAGCACAGCCTCTCTGTACTAAACAGCACTGAGAACACAGCACAGCCTCTCTGTACTAAACAGCTCTGAGATCACAGCACATCCTCTCTGTACTAAACAGCACTGAGATCACAGCACAGCCTCTCTGTACTAAACAGCACTGAGATCACAGCACAGCTTCTCTGTACTAAACAGCACTGAGATCACAGCACAGCCTCTCTGTACTAAACAGCACTGAGATCACAGCACAGCCTCTCTGTACTAAACAGCTCTGAGATCACAGCACAGCCTCTCTGTACTAAACAGCACTGAGAACACAGCACAGCCTCTCTGTACTAAACAGCACTGAGAACACATCACAGGGAGGTGGGTGTGGCAGGGAGAGGTGGGTGTGACAGGGAGAGACTGTGCTGTTACCTGAACTGCAGCAGTGGGGGGGTGTTGCAGTGTACGGTGCTGCTCAGGTTGTCCAGGGTGTAGTAAAGAGGCACATCTTCCAGCTCCTGAAAAAACACACGCACGCACGCACGCACGCATACACGGACACACACACACACACACACACACACACACACAGACATATACATTGCTGTAACTTGGGTCTGTTGTTTACATTGGTCCTCAGAGCACTGGTCTTTTAAAGCCCGCTACACTGTCAGCCAAGTACAGGCAACGAGCCAGCGCTGCCAAATCTCCAAAAGTAATGACCATCTAATTGAGAGACGGTGACACACCTCCGTGATCATGCTGAGCATCCCCTCAATGCGCCGGGACGTCCCAAATCGAGACGGGTTCCCCGAGACGGCGGACAGGACCTTCTGCACAAACTCAGTGTTGTGGAGGGGCTCTGCCCAAATTGGACCCCCTAACTAGAGAGGCCGGGAGGAGAAGGGCACAGGGTTAGACAATTAAGGACTAGGCCCGGCACTGTGGTCACAACTAAGAACAAACGAATCAAACATTAATACAAGGCTACCAAATAGTTAAAATGACTGAACACATTACGAAGGGGCTCAGAAGTTTATGAATGGGGGACTTACCTGATGCCTGTGGCCACAGTGCTCACACACTGGGC
>CM056379.1:13584444-13646944 GCA_029718625.1 Synaphobranchus kaupii
ACACTTGGAGCGACCCCTGTGCACTTTCCCAGACACAGTGGAATGCAGCGTTATTTACTCTCATATGGGGAGAGGGGTGGGGGAGTGACAATATCCACAGAGACACTCACACAGTGTCTGTCTCAGACCTACCTCACAGCGCTCCCCCCACGACTGCAGTCTCAACCTCCTGTTCTCCCTGCTCTCGCTTCTGCTTCTCCTCCTCCTCCTCCTCCTCCTTCTCCTCCTGCTGCTCTGTGCCCTGGCTCTCCCCAGACAGGCTGACAACCACACGCTCCTTCTCCCCCGGCACCAGGACCCGCACCCCCCGCTGGGCAAGCTGCTCCCGCGTAAACTCTGTGATCACGGCGCACCTGGGAAGCACACACACGTACGTACGCACGCACGCACGCACACACACACACAGCATAAACTCAAAGGTCGCCTTACACACAAAGAGAAAAAATGAAGAGCATTCCTATCCCTGAGGTATTAATGGTAAAAGACTGATTCAAGAACTATTGTGTTTGCTTAGAGTACGTACAAAAAAAAAAACTTTTTAAAAAATGTAAAAACCCAGCTCCAGCTGCGAAATCACATGACGATGAGATATAGGATTGATTAGATGAGGCCTGGAGATTGACGCAATATAACTCACGTCAGATCTCGGTTGAACTCCTGCACAGGGTTGTAGAAAACCTCGTTGGCACTAGGAAATAAGATGGCTGCTTTGCCCTCTTTCACCACGGTCTCCCCGGGCAACAGTCCTGCTTCGGTGGGCGTGCCCTGGTTGGGTTCATCTGGAAAAGGGGCAACATCCTTGACCCTACCATCCAGCGCAGTTGCTGCGTGCGTGACTTCCGTGCTTTTGAGGTCTGATCCGCAGTTGGCTGTGTTGACTTGGGAGTCCATAGCGGCTGTGAGACAGTCCATGGTCTTCGATCTGTGGGCGGTGACGTCTGTTCCACTCCGTGTCCCGAGAAGAGGCCCCCGCACGCTGGACACCGACGCACACAGGGCAGTTATGCGCACTAGCCGTGCTGCACTAGCCAGCATACAACAGCACGAAGCTTCCAACCTGCAAAAGTAGAAACAAAAATCAGTGCTGAGTATGCATAGAAACTGTGAAGTTTCGTCAAGCCACGCTGTATTGTGAACACTAACCAACGAGACGCTTTCAAATGTTGCTAAAACCTCCATACTCTCCAAGCAAGCGCGTTTGTTTACATCTAACATCCAAACTGCAATGTATTAGCAACTCTTCAATGACATGTTGATTAACGCAGTATGTAACGTTCATTTAGCAGGTCACTAAACGCCATGTGCCCCAAGACAGTCATTTGTATTAACATATATGTTTTAAGTACACGTATGTGACTAATGATGAATTCGACTTTAACTAACCCGTACCGAGAAAAAATCATTGTCAAAACTCATCCGAATTAGCCAATGTGCTAACTTACAATATGAGAGAACGACTGTGGCAACGTTAATAGTCGCTTACTTTGCATTAGCGTGTTAGCTAATAGCTGTCGCTGCAGTGCATCATGGAATAACTCTTACCCCGAATAAGCGCTCTCTCTCAGTGTGGTTGTTTTTTTTCCTTTTCTCTCCAAAAAAAAAAAGTTAAAAATAAGGTTAAGTTTGTTTGTTGCGCAGCCGATTCGTACACTCGACTACACCAGGGTACATTTCCAAGACAGCAACTCATCACATGCGTGCGGACATGCTGGATCGTGAGCTACGGAAGCCCGCACGCTATCTTTGCCCAGTCTGGCTCCGGTCGAAAACGCCACTGGATGCGTCTGAGACGGGTAATGTAAGGACACGTATGGAACAGAGGGGGGCATTCATACTTCTTTTCTTCGCATAGTACTGCACATGGACCACATGCCTTTAACAGGTCTGTAACTCAATTTCTGCTACTTTAAAAAATATATATATGCAAGAATATGATACTGCGTGCAATGACACAGCAAGAAAAAATAAATAAATGCTGTCAAAATTTTTTTTATTTATTTATCAGGCGGAATTATGAGACGTGATATTAAAATTATATTAGTTTAAGCATGAATCGATAACAAAAATAAACAAACAATTGAATAGGACCCTTACCAGAAAGGAAGGAGATGTAAAGCATTCACGTGCAGGGAAAAATAAACTTGTGGATGCAACCCAGGAACCAAGCTGTGACACGTTCAAACAACTATTTCTTGATTTTGTAGGCTACTAATTATAAAATTATTGGTGGAAGTAGCCTACAACCCAATATGTTGCATAGTTATTATAAAATTTTAAGACAGGAATAGCACAGGTTGTGTACATTCTCACGATTCTCTGCCAACCGATATAAATAACTGATACAAACAGGGGTCATATGCATGTATATAGCATGTCATACAGATTGAGGAAGGCTACGGCTTTTTAATCCTTTACTTCATTTTTAATAGCGAAAAATGAAATCATAATAATCGTTAGGAATATAACAGATATGTATTCACTGTTAATTGTTTTCATTATTTTAATAGATTAATTAAAATATTAGGTAACATATGCTGATGTCCCTAGTGCGTGCATTACAATTATAATGGACACAGTAAGACAATGGTGCTACAAAATAAGTGCAACGTGTAGCACTACCAGGCTATCATATCAGAACAAAATATATTTTAAGATGTTATGTTTTATAAGTGGTCTTTAGGTTGTTCAGCATAATTCGCTTTTTTGCACTCACATAACCTATGTATCTTTGTGCAGATTCTTTTTTAGATTAAAATGGAATCTCATTTTCACGCCTCATGTGGCAGGTATAGGCAAGGGTCTTAAAAATCCATAAAATTATTTTTTGTTTTATCTTCATCAAAAATATTAAGAATCTTCAGCTACATATCAGTCTGAAAGAATAACAGAAAATGAGGTTTCGATCCGTTTATGGTCATATTTACAGCCATTTGAATACCTGCGACTGTAGAATATAGGCTACAGCTTTAGATGTTTAAATATTATTTAATCAATAGCAGTTTGCCTTTCATAACGGTCACTAACACAGAAGCGACAAGAAGACCAGGCTATTTTCATGCAGACATTACTAGCTACACACTTGGTATTCTGTGCACTCTCAGCTCAGACCCCTAGGGGTTCACCTGCCGGAGTCTAGACTCACTGAAATAGCCTACTTTTCAAAGCATCCGTCTGTCTGTGCCTCTCTCTCACACAGGGAAAGTGGTGTTTTTTTGCTGTGCCATTACACAGAGAGACAACGGCCACAAGCACGGCTTTAGGGTGCGTCTTTTCTGAAGCTTAACATCATTCTCGAATTTGAGACAGCGAGGGGGAGTCGTCTGTCTAGGCGATCGGTGACATCTGCGATCTTCACCCCCCCGGGAAAGCGTTTGCCCTCGATAACTCTGCGCTCGGCGTCTCGCCTGTGCTCACAATGAATGGCTGCCTGTAGCGAGAGAGAGAGAGAGAGGGGGAGAGAAAGCTTCTGACTCCTCCATTGAAACACTTTCCAACAGCATACAGCGAGGGGGTGAGTTTTACCCACATTCGGTCCGGCGTGCCGAGATCGCGCAGGGCAAAAGAGTGGAGTGAGGGGGACTGGAAAACCGGCCGTAGTTTGGCGGTTTGGCTTTGGGGGAAAATCAGGTCGGATCGGAGTGGTTTTGGGGGTTATTGTTTTTGGGAAGGTGTGCGATGGGGGGATGGGCTCGTTGGGAACGGCACCAACAAAAACTTTAACCACTTCAGTGGCGTATCAGTGCCATCACCTCCGGCTGCTTCGTTCACAGGCGCCGCGAATCACTTTACAACTTTACCAAAAATATGACAAGCCATCGCTCGGAGTTCACGAAAAAAGTAACTAGTAAGTAGCCGCTGCAAAGAAGATGCGATGATTTGGAATTTAAGACGAGACCGGTGCGCATCACGTACCGGCGACAAGTGGTTAAATGGTGTCTTGTCTAGCGACTTGTAACCCCCCTCCTCTCAGCGCTGCTTTAGTCTGGCTCGCCCCCAGTTACTGCATTTGTCCCGGGATGACCTGTTGATGTCGGGAAAGATGGAGTGTGTGGGGAGGATGTAGCAAGCCCCCCCATCGGCCCCCACCACCACTACCACCGCCGCCAAAAACATTTTTAAAAATCGAACATTTCAACGGGTAAATCCAGCGCTGGTATATTTTATTTCCCAGAACAGTGTGTGATCCAGTTTAATGTGAGCTGGCTGAGCTGTTGTCTAGGACATTATAAAATGCGGGTGTGCGGTTCGAGCCTAAAAATTTGACTACAGTGAGAATATGTGGTCTCTGTAGGCCGGAGGATGTAACGCAACCCGACATCGCATTGCATTGGCACGGACGGATGTGGGCTCCTTAAATAATTTATTTGTTTGACTATTTTTGTTTCCGAATTTATGTGGGCGTTGTAGTTAATGGCAAGAAAGCGCCGCTCCGGCACACAATATATCGGGTGAGTCCGCTGTTGTCCCTTTTGGCCGTGCCAGCTGAGCGCCCCAATCCCACCGGGCAAAGACACTGGCACACGACGGGGCACGGCCGGCCGCTTTGCTAACGACACCGCTTTGCAGTTTCCCCGGTGCCAGTCCGAGCTAACACGACAAGGGAGGTTAGCCTATACATCACACTTCCTACATTTGAGGTTTGCAATTATATATGTTTTAATTTTATTTAGTATTAATTGTGCTCCGGGAAAGAGTGTTAACGTTACATCACAATGTCGGTGACGCTAGCTAGCAGACAAGCTAATTGTCGAAGTGTAGGGTATCTGCACGGAACATTTTCAATCTAATGTCAATGTTGGTTTTAATGGTCGAGGTAAGCAAGAAAATATGAACACCGAATATTAAAAAAATGATCTGGGAAGTACTCAGAAGTTTTATTTCACCATAGATTTGGATAAGCTATAATAGTCGGCTAACGTTACCTTGGCTAACCTTTTAACCAGGAAATGTAATGTCACCAGACATGGCGAGTCGATAAATTACTGTTTGCCAATATCATTATTATACGTTTCTCATATACAAGCTTTTCGTCTTTTAAAAGCGTTAATTTAGTTAAACCACTTTATGATTATGCATTCCTTTTGTCTTGTTTTATTGAAAGACTAATGGAAATGAACCAAACGAAACAGTTATAATCAATCTAAAATGAATAACCCTACATTAATGTTTTCTGAAATGATACTTGTGTGGTGACATTTTAAAATATTATGATCAGGGGTTTGGGTATGTTCTTGACACGTGGGTGTTATAGTAGGCTAGGATGTTTGGATAACTGCTGGGCTATGGGGTAAACTCTGGTGACCTTTTTTACCCTTGATAGACAGTTTTTCCCACATTGCCCAGCCAAGTTGTTTGGCTGTTTCTGGGCTGTTTGGTAAACCATAAGAACACTGTGTTGTCACTATTTGAGTACTATGTGGGTTACAACTCTTCCTGAAGGTGCTCAGTGAGAGTTCTTGAATTATGTGCTGTGCAAAGACTTAAACTGCAGCATCTGTGCCAGCATTAGATTTGCTAAGTCAGTGTGATTCAGTCATCGAACGACACGTATGTTTAAACCTTTTATTTTTTTTTATTTTTTATTTTTTAAAGCTCTGTGCCTCTGTTTTTATGTTAATGCCAATGTGTGTGTTTTTCTGTCTCTCTCTCTCTGGCTGTGTGTCCGTTTACCTGTGTTTATTTCCCTTATCACGTGGGTATGAGCTGTAGTGAAGTGTAATGTGTTCACTTTCCAGTGCTTACAAGCCAGGCACCTTTTTCACTTTTTAATAAGAGGAAGAAGAAAAGGCAAAAGAAAAAGAAGAAATAAGTTTTATTTTGTATCTGTAAACTGCAAAAGTGGGAATAGCTGGAAGTGTGCTGCACACATATATCATTGGCTAGTTGTTTTCAAAGTGCCACTTCGGGAGAAGGATGACAGTAGTTGCTTCTTGCTATATGAGCAGAAAGCTTGCTACCAAGAATTTTCACCCCACATTTTAGTCAACTAGGACAGTTCTGGTAATTTAGTACCTGTGATCACATTCGTGTGGTAATATAGGGCTGTAATATTGCTAGAAGTTGTAAAATATTAGTGTTTTAATTAGAATTTTGGCTGACTCACAGACTAATACAGTTTCCTTCCATGCTAGATCCCCATATTTTTAGCCTCAACACTGTCAGTGTGTGAAGAAGCCTCTATTATTAGTTCTGAATGCATTCGTCTGCGTCGGAGTCCCTGTTTCAACACTGCACCTTAGGTGTCTTTGTGTTCATAGCTATCACGTCTTCACAAAGACATTCAAATTTATCATAAAATAGTTGCTATTTTTATTTTATATAAATACTTGCAGTGGTTTTTGCACTCCTGGAACAGGGGTCAATCGTTAGTAAATTTGGAACTGTTCAGGATATTTGTCTTTCTTTATGGGTTAGCATTGTTGCCTTTATAACCAGGAGATTTTGTTCTGGCATGCTATTTTTATCCAATTAAAATTGCGCTGAGAAATGTTGGATCAAGCCATTTTTCTCCTTATGTTCTGCGAGAGAGCTTGGATGGGGACATCTGCCAAGTATATAGGTTAATGGCGATAGGCTAATGATACTATAACATCAACGCTAAGCTGTTTGCCCACGGGTGTGTGTAGTACTCTGCTGAGCTTAAGCACGTGGAGCCATTTCAGATTTTACTAGAAGTGGGTCAGCACACCAGCTGCACAGTGGCTTCCTCCATATGTTAACCTGCCTTTAGTAAAACCAGGAAAGGCTCAAAGTGCTATGCGCTGGGATCGGGGAAGTGCCGTTTCCGTCTTGGCGGCGGCTTGCTTATCTGTCGCTGCTGTGACATCGTACTCATGATGGCGTTATAGGCGGCCTTCCCAGAGGCCTACTCAGAAGCACCTGCCTGTAGATATATCCATGTAGACAGACCTCATTTATTTCAGCTGTGAGTCATCTGTGGTCTGTTTATCTTCTCCATATCAACATACGACGCACACTGTGTAGCTGTCTCACCAGCATGTGCTGTTTAGAGTCCCAGGAGCCGAGGGTTAGCTTAGCGCTTAACTTGATAAGCTCAAATTCATGCTCCAGTAGAGGTCCAGGAGATCAAAAATGAAAATGAGTCTTGTCTTCTTTCTTTTTTTTCCTGATTCAGTCTGCCACTTGCAGATTGATTTTCTTCAGTATCGATATCTCGGATAAATATGAAATCCTGTTCATCTGGCTTAGAAGAATGGAGTAAAATTTGAACACGACACTGGCCCTCCGGGATCAGACTGGTGCACATCACGTAGCGACGCTAATTTTATCTGCTATTTATTGTATTGTGTAGCATTTATTTTTATAATATTAATTGACCTTTCCGACACTTTTCATAAGCCTATTGAAATAAGTATGGGTGGCGTACGAATTCCTTTTCATCGTGATTGTATGTATTGATCATCACTGCCTGCACTGTTGTAGAGTGTGAGAGCCGTCTTATGTCTCTCGTCTTATGTCACTTTATGTCACAGGTGTTTTTATTGATCGTGTCTGCACAGTGAATTTCCCTCAGGGGTAATAGAGATTGACTTTATTCGACTTGATTGGTAGCCTGGTCTCCACCCTGGAATGGTCACTCATTCTCTCTCTCTCTCTCTATTTCTCCCTCTCCTTCCTCTTTCTCTCCCTCACTCTCTCTCTCCCTCTCCTTCCTCCCCCCCCCCCCCTCTCTCTCTCTCCCTCTCTGTGCAGATTCTGTGGTGCTGGGCGTAGCACCATGGCTCAGACCCTTCAGATGGCCATTCCCAATTTCGGTAACAATGTCCTGGAGTGCCTGAACGAGCAGCGTCTGCAGGGCCTGTACTGCGACGTGTCGGTGGTGGTGAAGGGCCACGCCTTCAAGGCCCACCGCGCCGTGCTGGCGGCCAGCAGCTCCTACTTCCGGGACCTCTTCAACACGGGCAGCAAGAGCTCGGTGGTGGAGCTTCCCCCGGCCGTGCAGCCGCAGAGCTTCCAGCAGATCCTGTCCTTCTGCTACACGGGCCGCCTCAGCATGAACGTGGGCGACCAGTTCCTGCTCATGTACACCGCCGGCTTCCTGCAGATCCAGCAGATCATGGAGAAGGGCACCGAGTTCTTCCTCAAGGTCAGCTCGCCGAGCTGCGACTCGCAGGGCCTGCACGCCGAGGAGACCCCTCCCTCCGAGCCCCAGAGTCCCGTCACGCAGACGTCCGGGGGCGGCGGGACCGGAGCGGCGGGCCGCCCCTCCTCCTGCCTCACCCCGCTGCCGCTGGTGTCGCGGGTGAAGATGGAGCAGCAGGAGGCCTCGTCCCACTCGGTGGTGTGCACCCCCGTGGCCAAGCGGCTGTGGGAGGGCGGGAACCGCGAGGGGGGCGGGGGCTCGGGCGGAGGAGGGGGCGGGGGGGATGAGGAAGGCGGCCCGCTTCTCCCAGGAGGGAGCGAGGGGGGCCGGCGGCCAGTCCCAGGGCGTGGCGGGGGGCCACGCCGGGGCCGTGAACGCCGCCATCACCTCCAACAGCAACAACAACAACAACGGCGGCAACGCCGCCTGCGAGGGCACCAGCCCGGGCAACCTGAGCGCCTACACCAGCGACTCGCCCGTCTCCTACCACGAGGAAGAGGAGGAGGAAGAGGGCACGGACGACGGCACCGAGGAGCAGTACCGGCAGATCTGTAACATGTACACCATGTACAGCATGCTCAACGTGGGGGCCACAGGTGAGGGGGCGGGGCCGCAGGTGACAGGGGCGGGGCCGCAGGCGACAGGGGCGGGGCCGCAGGTGACAGGGCGGGGCATGGTCAACGTGGGGGCCGCATGTGTGAGGGCGGGCCCGCAGATGAGCCGGTGCTGTGAGAGGAGGCGGGATTTGGTGGAAACCTATATAAAGCGTGTGTGTACTTATATCTGTATTTGCATAATAGGATAATATACTGATTGGAATCCCCCTGTAGGTAGGTTACACGCTTGTAGTAAAATGTAGAATGGTGCATAATGCATTGGGAGTGCTATTTGCATCCCTGAGAGCATAATGATCCCTGATGCACTCATTTGTTAAAATATGTACATATTGTTCATATAAAGGCTTATTTGAATTAGGAAAGAAACAGAGAGAAAAGAATTCTATTAGAGAGCAGGGGGTTGTGGGTAATGTTGGTTCACTGTGCGTGTGACAGCTGGAGAGCGCGTAGACGCCCTCCCTGACCACCTGACCTCGGACACCCGGAGCAGAATGCGTATGCGGCAGGACCTGGCCTCGCTGCCCGCCGAGCTCATCACGCAGATTGGCAACCGCTGCCACCCCAAACTGTACGAGGAGGGGGGACCCCGCCGAGAAGCTGGAGCTGGTCTCAGGTCAGTATCGCTGCCCCGCCCACATCCCTCCCTCTAAACCTGAGTGAAGCGCAGATGAGAATCACTGCACCCCTTTCGGTGGAATGCAGCTGATCTGAGATTGTTTTACCAACCCTCCAGTCTCAGTTTTCTCATTCACTAAGTAGACTGGAGCTGGTCTCAAGTCAGTCTCAGGTCTCTCATTCACTCTAAATAGACTGGAGCCGGTCTCAGGTTGGTCTCCGTTCTCTCATTCACTCTAAATAGACTGGAGCTGGTCTCAAGTCAGTCTCAGTTCTCTCAATTCACTCTAAATAGACTGGAGCTGGTCTCAGGCCAGTCTCAGGTCTCTCATTCACTCTAGACTGGAGCTGGTCTCAGGTTTGTCTTGGTTCTCTCATTCATTCTAAATAGACTGGAGCTGGTCTCAAGTCAGTCTCAGTTCTCTCATTCACTCTAAATAGACTGGAGCTGGTCTCAAGTCAGTCTCAGTTCTCTCATTCATTCTAAATAGACTGGAGCTGGTCTCAAGTCAGTCTCAGTTCTCTCATTCACTCTAAATAGACTGGAGCTGGTCTCAAGTCAGTCTCAGTTCTCTCATTCACTCTAAATAGACTGGAGCTGGTCTCATGTTGGTCTTGGTTCTCTCATTCACTCTAAATAGACTGGAGCTGGTCTCAGGTCGGTCTCCGTTCTCTCATTCATTCTAAATAGACTGGAGCTGGTCTCAAGTCAGTCTCAGGTCTCTCATTCACTCTAGACTGGAGCTGGTCTCAGGTTGGTCTCAGTTCTCTCATTCACTCTAAATAGACTGGAGCTGGTCTCAAGTCAGTCTCAGGTCTCTCATTCACACTAGACTGGAGCTGGTCTCAGGTCAGTCTCAGGTCTCATTCACACTAGACTGGAGCTGGTCTCAGGTTGGTCTCAGTTCTCTCATTCACTCTAAATAGACTGGAGCTGGTCTCAAGTCAGTCTCAGTTCTCTCATTCATTTTAAATAGACTGGAGCTGGTCTCAAGTCAGTCTCAGGTCTCTCATTCACTCTAGACTGGAGCTGGTCTCAGGCCAGTCTCAGGTCTCTCATTCACTCTAAATAGACTGGAGCTGGTCTCAAGTCAGTCTCAGTTCTCTCATTCACTCTAAATAGACTGGAGCTGGTCTCAAGTCAGTCTCAGGTCTCTCATTCACTCTAGACTGGAGCTGGTCTCAGGTCAGTCTCTGCGCCGTTCAATTAGGGCATGTTTTCCGGACGAGATCATCAGTGAAGTACCGTTGTGTTTATAAGCTAAAATAACATAAAGAAGAGATGAGTCAGAGCCACTCGACCACCGGGCTTAGAATGTGAGGAATGTGGGCCTGCCCACTCCTTTAGAAAGTCATCCTGCCGCTCTCTCTCTCTCTCTGTCTCTCTCTGTCTCTCTCTCTCTCTCTGTCTCTCTCTCTCTCTGTCTCTCTCTGTCTCTCTCTCTCTCTCTGTCTCTCTCTCTCTCTCTCTCTCTCTGTCTCTCTCTGTCTCTCTCTCTCTCTCTGTCTCTCTCTCTCTCTCTCTCTCTCTCTCTCTCTCTCTCTCTCTCTGTCTCTCTCTGTCTCTCTCTCTCTCTCTCTCTCTCTCTCTCTCTGTCTCTCTCTCTCTCTCTCTCTCTCTTTTTCTCTCTCTCTGTCTCTCTCTCTCTCTCTCTCTATACAGGTCACAGTTCTGCTGCCATATTTGTGCTCTTCTCCTGACACAGAACAGAGCCTCTCCCTCCTGTTACATTCTCCCTGCGTTTGGGCTTGTTAGTGTTAATGGTAGAGCACAGCTCTCAAATAGTGTGTGTGTATATGTGTGTGTGTGTGTGTGTGTGTATATAATATATATGTGTGTGTGTTGGGCCCTACAGGCACCAGCGTCTTCATCACACGGGCACAGCTGATGAACTGTCACGTCAGTGCCGGGACTCGACACAAAGTGCTCCTGCGGAGGCTGCTGGCCTCTTTCTTCGACCGGTGAGTCACCGGACCCCACACCGCACTCGGGGCATTAGTAACACGCCACGTTACCATGTAACACACCGCGTTACTGTATAACACGCCATGTTACCGTGTGACGCCATGTTACCGTGTAGCATACCACATTACCGTGTAGCACACCACGTTACCATGTTACATGCTATGTTACAGACCACGTTACCATGTTAAACGCTACTTTACCGTATAACACACTACGTTACCATGTAACACACCGCGTTACTGTATAACACGCCATGTTACCATGTAGCACACCACGTTACCATGTTACAGACCACGTTACAATGTTACAGACCACGTTACAATGTTACATACAGCATTACCATGTAACATGCCACGTTATCATGTTGCACGCCATGTTACATTTTGCGGAAGGTGAACCCAACCGTACGGGTTTTAAGAACAGCCCCACACGTCCCCACAGATGATTACTCTCTCTTCTACTGGATCATATGTGATAATATCTATTGTCTTTTCTACATTGTGTGTGTGTGTGTGTGTGTGTGTGTGTGTGTGTGTGTGTGTGTGTGTGTGTGTGTGTGTGTGTGTGTGTGTGTGTGTGTGTGTGTGTGTGTGTGTGTGTGTGTGTGTGTGTGTGTGTGTGTTTCATCTGATCTTCTCACTTATGTGACTCTCATGCCCTCCTCTATAGGAACACTCTGGCTAATAGCTGTGGGACAGGAATCCGCTCCTCCACTAATGATCCCAGCCGCAAGCCGCTGGACAGCAGAGTGTTGCATGCAGTCAAGTGTGAGTCTGCTGTACTGTGCACGCACACACAATACACACACAACACACACACAGACACACAGACAGACAGACAGACACCCAGGGGAGAAACAACCGGCGCACTCGAGTGTCAGCAGTTAGCAGTTACCCTGTGCCCTGTGCCCTGTGCCCTGTGCCCTGTCCCCTGTCTGCACTGATCCCACTCTGTACTAGCGCAGTGCCAATGAGTTTCCCCCCCACACCCCTTTCCTGTGTCGCAGTTTACTGCCAGAACTTCGCCCCGAGCTTCAAGGAGAGCGAGATGAACGCCATCGCGGCCGACATGTGCACCAACGCGCGGCGCGTGGGTGCGCAAGAGCTGGATCCCCAAGCTCAAGCTGCTGATGGCGGACGGGGATCCGTACTCCAGCTTCCTCCCCGACACCGTCAAGATGGAGGACAACGGCATGGGGGCGGAGCACGCCTTCGATGCCGGGGCCCTGGAGGCGGGGGCCCGCCGGGGAGGCGGGCACCTCCAACGAGGCCCTGCAGGGGGTGGGTGGGGAAGGCAGCACTTTGTTTTAGTGAGTGTCCCCGGTAACACCGCCCTCCCTTCACCCCTCCCAAATCTTAGTACCACGACCCCCTCCCCCCCAGCCCCTTCCACCCCTGCCCCACCCACCCAAACCACACCCCCCCCACCTCCTCCTCTCGCCATCCTGTCCCAGAGCTTCTGTGCTCACCTGGGTTAAGTTCGCTCTGGCGGGAACGGAAGAGGCAGTCGATGGGAGGTGGTGTGGGGTGGGTGGGGGCAGGGAGGGAGAGTTTAACCCCTGACCTCAGTTTAGGACTCCCACCATCTCCCCAGCCTGCTGTAAAAAGTTGTAATTAATTGGGGTGGGGGAAACGGCGACAAAACGTCACCGCCCCGCGCCTCCCTCTCCATATCAACGCAAACGCATTCCCCGTGGGGCCCGGGCAGGAGCAGGGGCCGAGGCACGGGGCGTGACGTGGGGCCCCTCCACCACCAGCTCTGAGAACACTGTCCGGATTGTGAATGTAAGCTGCCGGAAACTTTGGGCCCACACCGGTCCGCCGGCGTCAGATTGTACCTGTCCCTCGATGCGAAGTCGTGGTGGGAGGAGTCCCAGTCACCCGGGAGGGCTGGGCGGAGCAATCAGCCCCGCCCATCTCCCTCATTACCCCACCCCCAAACTCTCCGTGTCACGTTTTTACCAGAATATTGACCATTTCTTTTATTTTTATTTTTTTTATATTGTTCTTTGTTTTTTTAAATTTTGTAATGCTTTTATTCCTCTGTGTGTAACATGCAAAGGATGCCAAGAATGAGGGAGCTGTTACTGAAGATTGTAAAGACGAGGGGCCTAGAGGACACCCCATTGTTTTGAGATTATATTTATCTATATGCACATGTCAATTTATGTGTGTAGAGAACCGGAGAGGGATTGTTTTAAAATCTCGCTTTTGGACTGAATTGTTTTGTGACGTTAATTCCCCGCTAAATATTTTAATTCAACAAAAAAAAACTATTTTGTCCCTTCCCCTTTTTTTTTTGCATTTGCAAATCTTATCCAAATATAAAGTTGTTTTTATTTGTCTGTTGCCCAGACTCAGTGACATGGGTTGGTGCGCGCGTTTGTGTATTTATGCGAGACACTGCATCGTGGCGTCTCCTTATTGAGGTCTGAATACTCGTACCTTGTTTTGGGTACGGGTTTTGAAGCGGTGGGATTCACTGTGCCGTGATGGGCAGGCAGCCGGCTGTAGTGGCGTTTTGCGCCTCGGGGATCCGCAGCAGTGCTTTGGATGGCGTACAGCTTTAGCCGGGTTCTGACCCTGAAACCACACCGAGGCTCGGTTCTTACGGTCCTGGAAAATCCTTGAAAATATCCTGGAAGGCCAGTTTAAAAGTAATGGAAAGTGATCAAATATTCCAATGTCCTTTGAAAAATATGGGAAAATTGCCCTGGGGGGGAAGAAAAAAAAACAAAAAAACTATACATTCGGCTTTCTTACTAAATCACCAACATGATGTCACTTCCTGTCATGTCTTGCGGCATTGGGGAGCTGATAGTGCTGATTGAAATGCTCGCAGGCCACCGTGTGCCTTTGTAGGCCCTATGTTTTCAAAGTACTGTGCCTGAAATTGTAGTAGCGCCCTTGTGAACGTAGCCCGGACTAATGCGCCAAAAATATATCCTCGAAAGTCCCCTTCAGTTAATCTTTGAATGTCATTGAAAAGACCCTGAAAATACTAATTTGACGTGCGGGAGAACCCTGAGACTTGCTGTTTTAGCCTGGAAGTGACGTTCTGTCAGCTCACCTGACAAGACTGTGAGATCCTTTGGGCTGGTTATCACTGGAAATGCCTTCAACTATAAAAAAAAAGAAAAGAAAAGGCTGCACTAGACCTTACTAAATTACTCAACCTGTGCTGGACAACATTTTCCATTGAATTCGAGGTACTAGGTAAATCTAAGCTAGTGAGGTTAGATTCCCTTTGATTCTTTCAAATTGCATAAATTGGCAGCGGTATGTCTCGACTGTTAGACGTGTCATGAATCGTGAGCAGATCCTAAAAGAGCCGGTGAAGATGGCAATGGACAAAGACACCGTTTAGTCAAAGCTAATGGCAGTACAGGGTTAAAGGTGTCCATTTCTTTGACGTGTGTTGTACAGTTAAATTCCATATCTAATCTTGTACAGTGATTTTGCTTGCGAGAGAACATTAGTGTAACATTAGCTTGGATGTCTTGTGTGATGTACAGCAGAGAGGAACCCCCTGACACATTTCGTCTGCTGTTGTGTTATCCCAGTTTGCCTGAAGCTGGCTGGCGTGGTACCTGACCTTTATTTGGGTGATTAAACATCCACTGAGGCTCAGAAAGTCCCCCGTTCCCCTCCTACATTTTGGGAATCTCCTGTCCCCAAAAAATAAAAAAAATAAAAAAAACAACCTTAAAAAACCTGAAAACAAACAAAAAAATTGTGTATTTTCAGATGACCGACATCCTGAAAAAGAGAGGGGGGTGTTTTTGTGGTGTATGGTCAAGGATTATTTTGAAAATGGCTGAATCATAAGCGACCACCCCCCCCCCCCCCCCTGGCTCCTTGGATCATGAGTGTAAATCTTTCTTGTGAGGATGTTTTAATTAGGGATTTGGGGAGGGGGGTGAGACATGGAACAACAGGACAGAGTTGTGTCTTGGTTTTGCGCACACAATTGTGTGGTACTTGCCGAAGAGAACCGGTGTGACTTTTCTAGGGGAGAATTTTTGCACAACTGTAAAGCGTGTTTCTATGCTGCCTTAAGGAAAGAGCTTGTGCCTGGCTGGTCTCCTGGGCTGGGGTTGGAAGGTGGCCCCAAGTCTGTTCTGTGTGCCTGAGGCTTCATGCTGTCGGCCTTTTGTGGAGGCATGAGTGTGAATGCGTTATTGGGTTGGGAGAGACTGACTGCATCTGTGTCGGCCGCGTGGACGGGTGTGTATCTGTGTGTGTTTATGCAGGCTTGTGAGGACCCTGTTTGTCTTGTCTGACTCATCATGAGTGACACACAGGATAGAGGCAGAGTGGGGGAGGGTTGGTTGAGGAGAGGCACATACGGATAGACACGTACACACACACACACACACACTTGCGTACACACTCGCATACATGCAGACACATGCATTACACATGTAGACACACACACACACACACACACATGATATACAAGCACAGCTGGCAGAGACATTTAACCTCGTCAGCTACATCAGATGGTACCGCTTTGACCAAACAAACTGTCAAATGTCATTGAAGCCGTATTCCGATTTGCGTGTTCATTTATGTTGAATTCAATTACGATCTGCATTTGGAAAAACGCAAGTCGGGGGCGCGTGTGAGTGTGTGTGAGTGTGTGAGTGTGTGAGTGAGTGAGTGCACGCACTTATGTCTTGCGACGGGTGGGGCTGCTGGGTAACTGGGGAGATCACGGTCTCTCCCAGGACCATGTTTTTCTGCACCTTTCTACCACGTTAACGGTGGTCTACATTTCAGAAGCTCAGCCGGTATGGAATGTACTGAGTCAACGTGATTCCTGATGTAAATATTGATGAGACTGTTGAACTGGTTTTTATCGCTGTAGATTCAGAGGGGGGTGGGGAGAGGGCGGGGAAGGGGTTGTAGGTAGGTGGGTGGGTTAGATTCGGCTTTTTAAGAGAGAGAAGACACTTAAGATGGATGAAGTGTGGATGCTGACTGTTATTGATGAGAATCTCCATCTTACCTGACTAAGAGAAAGGTAGGGAGGTGTGTGTGTGTGTGTGTGTGTGTGCGTGCGTGCGTGCGTGCGTGCGCGTGCACGCGTGTGCGCTGGAGGACTTCAGCATAGCGTGATGTAAATTCAGACGGGGAAGTAAAGGGATATTTCCTTGGTATGATTGTGTTTTTTTACTGCTAGGAGCCCAACGGCTCCTACCAAATCTGCTACTGAAAGGCGGGAGAGGAAGAGAGGGGATAAACGAGCGCAGGTCCGCTAAGCGCTCGCTGAGCACACGGCTGTAAGGACGGACTTGGGCTCTGGAACAGAGAGAGCGAGGCACGCCTCCGGATACCCCTTGTTGATGTTTGTATTTTAACCTTACGATTTTTATCTTTTTTTTTTTTTTATATTCTATTTTTTATTTTATTTTATTTTTTTGCAAAGAAAGTAAATAATTGTAGCGTTAGGCTTTTCAGAGTACTACTAATTCCACATTAACCAGTAGAGTTGCCAATTTTATAAAGGAAAGTGAAGCCCGAAGTGTATGATAGTTCTAGAAAGAGTACGTTACAGGATATTTTTGCATTGTGTACCTATTTGAAGTGCTGAGGGAGAGGGTGGGGTTGGGGGGCGGGGGGCGGGTGTTTGCTGCGTCCAGGCAGAGGAGCAGGGTTCAAGCGGATTGGGCGGTGAGCACAGATAGCGGCTGTAGTCTTTTAAACACCGCTGAGGGCGATGGCGTGGGAAGGGAGGGGGGGTGGGGGGAGGAGGGAGTATAGAGTGACTGTAGTGTCCTGAGGACCAAGCCCACGTTCCCACTTTTAAAAACGAACCGTCGGGTGAAAACGAAGGTGAAGTTAGCGCATGTCCCTGAAATCCCTGCCTGCTGGAGGCGAGCCGCTGCTTGCCCGGCATCCAGTGGCATGTCGCCGCTAGGCCGAATCCCGCAGTTAGCATCCCCGCCTGCAGGGGGCAGCGCACCCTCAGACAGGCCGCAGGATTACAGGACTAATGCAGGAGGGAAATTCTCCTGACTTCTGTTGTTCAAGTGCAATTTCAATCAAGAAAAAAAAAGATTAAAATAAAGGCTTTTATGTGCTTTTAGCAAAGTTATTGATCGATTGGGATAGTTTGTATGCATTTTGTAGCGGACTGTTGCCATTGCAGCGCACGGCAGCCAGGGGGAGTTGCTGAGGCAGTATTGTCCTGACCGGGGTTTCCACCCCTGACCTCCCGCTGTCGTGGAGGAAGGCCTTGGAAAATGTAAGTTCTCTGAACTTGTTTTAAACCTAAAATTTTAGTAGCGATTTTCAAATGTTTTTTTTTTTGTTTGTTTGTTAGTTTATTCGTTTTTGTAAAGAGGGGAGGGGGATTTGTTGTAACCAAGGAGCTTTCACCTAAACTAAATAAAAGGGGAGTGAAAAGTGTTTCATGGAGAAAGAAAATGATTTTTTTTTTTTTTGGGAGGGGGGTGTTACAGAGCACCCTGTGACGGGGCAGTGTCACACAGGACTTACACCTGCTGTCTGTCGCTCCACATGATGGGTGGGGGTGGGGGGGGTAGGGGAAATAAGCACCTTTTGGGTTAGCGTTCACAGTTGTCTGGCTGTGAGCCGGCCCCCCGGCACCTTGGATTGCGATTGGTTGTTTCAAAGACTGTGGAGTGGTTTCAGTGGGAGGGGATTGGGAGGGGTAAGATGTATGAGCTATTGTTTATTGAGTTATTTTGACATTGTTTACCTGCCCCCCCCCCCCCCCTCTCCCTGCCCACCCTCACCCCCACCTCCCATAGGCAGGTTCTAGGGGAGGTGATGAGAGTGGTGGGGGTGGGAGAGGGGAGTCCCCTCAGTTGATGGATTCTGGGAAAAGGGTATTTCGGGATTGTTGGGTGGGTGTGGTTTGTGGGAGGGGCGTGAGATGTATTCTGTCTCAACACCCTCACTGCCTCCGTAATGGGCCCAGTCGGTTGTGCCCGTTTTTGTTTCTGAGGGTCCGCCCCTCCGCCACACCCCTGACCGCCCCCCATTCCGGTCTCCCCTCTGATTGGTGCTGCGGCCTGTCAATCCCTGTTAACATACATTTGTTTTTGTTTTTTTCCCCTGCGCTCAGCTCTGTGCATTCCACTGACAGCCACCTGTAGACTTTTATTCCGAGACTTTATTATTACTCTGCTCTGTTTAACGGCCCGACTCACCACGGACACCGCGGGGGGTGTCCTGCGCGACCCGACCCCTAGGGGTCACCATTCCCGACGCACACAGTCGTTCCCGCGCCTCGCTCGGCGACACTGCGGTCGCCGAGTCGCACGCTCTGGGATAAATGCCTCTTGTCCGCTAAAGAGCTTTTTGCTGCCGTTAGCGGAAGCCTGACCGACGAGCTGCAGGTCATTGGAGAGGAAAATTTAAACTGAACTGAAATTGAAAATTGGATTAGGTTTTTTTACACTGGGTGTTTCATTAACAGGGAGAGGTCGACGACTGTGTCTCTGGTGAGGTTTGGGGGTAATCTGATCTTTTTCACTATATATATATATATATATATATAGACACTGTATATTATACATAGAAGCACTAATGAAGTTTGATTGTTAGTTGTGCACTCACAGCATGAGGTATTAATCCAGAAACGCTTATCGAACCAATGCAGTAGAGTCTACTGATGTCAAAGACCCGCTGTGATCCCCGCCCCCCCCCCCCCAATCCCTGTAATGCCAGTGTTTATTCTGTGTTTCAAGTGCCAATAACTTTGTGAATTCCTAACTGTGACCCAATAATAAAGACAATTGCACATTAACTACTGTAAAAAAGGCAAAAAAAAACAACTGAATATCTTAATAAAAGGTTTGTAACAAAAGTGTTTTTTGCATTTTTTTTTTTGGACCAAGCCTGGGCGTTAGATGATCACAATCCGATTTGAAGGTTTGTGAATTTACATTTTAACTATTTACTCATCAGAGAAGTTGCTGGAAATGAATCACTATTTTAATTTCACAATTAAATGAATTAAAGCTTTTTTGGTATCTGCCTTGATTAGTGCAAAATAAACGGGCTCTTCAGGCTCAATCTTTTGTGCTTTTAACCTACCAGCTATAGAGTGCATCTGGAATTCTGTTTTGCTTACCAGGCAAAAAATATACACCCCAAGGGCCTGTTTTTACTAGAGTTCCTGGGAAACTACATTAATAACTGCATGGTGGCAAAAAATCCTCCTAGTCATACCTTTTAAGCACCTGTGGCCTTTTGTTCCGCTGACAGAACTCAACCTTATCTTGTATAACCCACTCTAAATAATTCCTTTTAAAAATACAGAAACCTCAAATTCCATCTTCAGTCTCCTTTTTGAGCCTGATGAGATCCGTTTCTGTAGTCTGTCCTCTTTAACACACACTTGATACTTGGAACCAGTCTTGTAACTGCCAAATCCTCCTTATAGTGTGGCACGCAGTGTGTGAACAGTATGTGGTCTGATGAAGGCAATGAATAATTCATGACTAATAATATTAATGTATTATTTAATTTAAGGTATTTTAGTTTCCAAATTATCTCAGTTTAATGGTCACTTGGTTGGCCATTTTGTCAGTGTATTAGTTTTTGTCAAATGTTTTGACACATTTCCTGAAACTACATTTCTCAAAACTAAACAAAACCGTTAGCTCGTTTTGCAAAACTTAAAAGAATCTGTCAAAATGAAATGCTATGCTCAAAACCATGTACTCTCCCTCAAAAATGACACTTTGCCTCCAAATCAAACACTTGAAAACAAATTGACATTATGAATGCCAATTACACTCGTGTAAAAAAAAATGAAAGACACTATTACCATTACATTATTTAGGCATCAGTATTGTTTGAGTGTACTGGTCAACTCAAATATTAAAAAAATAATTGAGATGGTTTTTGTTATTTTTTATTTTTCAAAATTACAAAGAACACAGGAAAATAAAAAAAAATAAAAACTACTGTACTGGGAGTAGACTAAAAATGTAAAAGTAAAACCAAAACTAGATTATTCTGGTCTCTGCTCTTGATCAGGCCACATATTGTCATGTACATCTCTCTGGCCAAACAGCGGGAGAAATGTCTTCTGGAATGACACAGCCACCCTTGGCATGACTCAGAAACGAAACCGAAATGAAAAACAATGGTTTCATTGAACCAGCTTCGAAACCGAGCATCACAGTGGAAACATTGTCCCATATTACAACACAGGTGAGCTGCTCTGGTCTATTTTGTGTGTTTGTATGAGTGTGTGTGAATGTGTATGTTTCTGTGTATGTGCGTGTCTGTGGAGCTAATTTCTGCAGCACTGCGGTAGGCATATTTCCCCCGTGTTTCAGGTCCTCTTTAAGGCTGGTCAGATGGGCTCTCTCCTCCTGTAACTGCTGCGAGAAACCGTGCTCAGACAGCTACTCTGAGCTGCAGAGGGGACAGACTCTCCCGCATTTGCTCCACGTAGGGGTGGCATTCGGTACGCACACGAGGGATACTGGCAGCTTAGCTTACGCACACTGTGCTGTCCGTACGACACACCTGTTTTTTTAAGGAGTAAAAACGACTGCAGAGATCAGCACAGTAGCTGAACATAATTAAATCATTGACATGACAGATTGAGACAGAGTCATTTTCCTGTCTGGGCCTGTGTGAAAGATGAGCGGAGGCTAGCGCTAACACAGTGGTGGCAAGCTCAGTTTCTCCATTCCACCTCGTTCCTTACCGGAGCAATTGGCTGCAAATTTACACCTACGCATCTCACAAAATATGTCACAGATATCCTTTGAGAACATCTGAGTGCACAAACAAATTAGGAGCAACTAGCACACACAGCAACACTTCCAGAAACCTTGTTGCAACCCTGCATTAAAGAAACCACAAAATAAATCACAAAACGCTGGAATGTAGTGTGGGTCTTCTCAAATGTTTTGTTTTTAATCAGATATTGGAGTAGGCCTAGATATTACTGCTAATATTTCTGAAAATTCAACTGTACAAAGCCATACCCCCAAAAATACAAAAGGATTGACATCTGACATGTATATCTTGCATGACACGGCATGGAAGTAAATCACTTACCCCTTCGTGGAATTCTTATCTGCGGTGCACTACTGCAGTCTTACATTAGGCCTACAATGGATTTCAAACCGGCAACCAAAGACACAAGACAAGGAATTAAAAGCACACTGTCATTTATTAAGAGCCTGTGAGGTTTTCCAATAATCTACAGTATATAAGCAAATATTTAATAGAATAAAGGCTTTACAGCATGTATATAAAAACAATGAATTCAATTGACATGAGCCGTCTTACATACTTTTTTTTCCTTTTCTATGTAGCCAACAATACATTTGGAGGCAAGAGGTGTGCCAGGAGTGAGTAACCATGACTCCACCAAAGAGGAATTAAGGACCCGAAAGGTTAAAAAAAAAAAAGATTTACTGACAATATCTTCGCTGTTTCCATACCAAAGAAGGAAATGGCCGCCTGCTGCATGCAAGGCAACGCAACACCGAAACTTGGTTTTTTTAAAAATAAATAAAATAACAGGTGGCATGCGCCAGCAGGATATGTAATACTCTACCTAAGCAGAGTTGCATTCATGCGCGTGCAGTTAAAGAGAGTTGATTTATTTTTCTTCAACCGCGCAAAACAAACCGAGCGAGCTTTGGACTTTTGTTCGTTTCACCCCCCCCCCCCCAGGCGACAACGACCAGCCATTCTGACTTTTGTACCGTTGCATGGACGTGCCTGCTGGCCTTCAGCTGCGTATCGTAGCCTGCTGAAAGGTGTAGCGGTGGTTTAGCAGAGTGACGGTCAGGTGGAACCAAACGCTACAGGTAAGGGTAGCTGAGAAAACGATTTTGGGGGTTTATCTCCAGAGCTATTGTCTAAACAGATCGAGTGTAAATGGCTACAAGGCCTGTTCGCAATAGCACAGGGTGACAAATCGCAAGTAGTGCGAGCAATGAGGCTCAGGATGGAAAGACCCCCCCAACCCCAGACACTAAAAAGAAAAGTAAATCATAACTCAAGGGTCCTGCCTGTATCTACAAACAGTGTCCACACACAATTTTTTGTTTTGTTTTTCTGTAACAAGAGTTCAAGGAAAGCTTTAAGAAGACATAAATCTTCACACAAGTACAGACAGCGTGCTCTGTATGCCTAGGCCGACGACTGACGACGCATTTACCTCTCGGTTAAAAAACACTGATCAATGGTACAAGTTAAATGATATTTGACCATACAGGAAATGGCTGGTAGCCCTTTCGATCCAATATATACCGTCTGTTATTATTTATAGATTATGACTGGCAGGAGATCAATAAGTCAAACCTGAGTTTTATTGGAGCCTTAAATATTGTGGCAACTCATATGTAGACAAAACCGAACCAATGCAAATTAATGGGGTCAAAATATACAATATACAAAGTAGGTCTATACAAGATACACGTGCAACAAACTTGTTATGAAATCCTTTTATATGTTGTGGTGACACAAAAACAAGTCATGACAAGTGATAGCCAGAGTGGTCACATGATCATAAGGCATATGAAATCACGAGAAAAGGGGAAGATGTTCTACCAAGTCTTACTTTCACTCCTGAGACCGCATGGTGAGGAAGTTGACATTAAGGCATTGAACTGCCTGGCAGCTATGAACCATCCCCAGTATAGGACCTCAGAGCAGGGGCACTCGAGCAAAGTTCAATGCTGCGGCAGGGCGTTTAGAGGGACAGTATTAGAGCCATTGTTTCCAAAAACAGAGGAGTGGGTGTCTGGAATAAACAGCCAGGCCTCATCGTGGGAGCAAATTTCCCGACTGCAGAAAATGAAATAGAACGGATATGGCTTCCTCCCGTCTCCTAACCACTTCTGGATACTTATCCACCCACCATCAAAAGTTCATAAAATGGAAGCCTGTGAAGTCAAAGCAACAAAATGAACGGAACCCCGTACAAAATTCTGCACACTGACTTTTTAGCCCACCAGAGGGCAACGGTGGCAATATAAACGACGAACACTGAAAAAGAGCCATTGTTCTCTTTATGTTTATGACCAGAAACCGTGTTTAGCTTCCATGGTTAATACAATTGCCTCAGCTGACTTCATCTGAAAACATATTTTTTCTGTTTTTTTTCTTTTTCTTTTTAACATACAGGGAACAAAGATGTACAAAAATAGAATAAGGCAACAGTTATTTGCGCACTTTTCAGTTCGCTGTGAGCATCCGCCATGACATCAGTACCGTATTTAACCGAATAAAATCAACAAATCAACTCTTGTCTAAAACAAATCACATTGACCATGAACCACAATGTTCTACCGCTGCTTGATTTGAATGTGTCTTGTGGCAGACAAAGAACGGTGATGTCACTATGCAGCCCAGACCGAAAGCAGATGGAAAAGTGTGCATTTTGGTCTAGGCCGACCTCTTTGTGCTATGGAGAAGGAGTGAGAGAGGAGGGGGCGTTTCCTTCATCCGTAATTTCCTGACATCCCGATCCTAACCAGTAGTAGGAAATGGAGAAGCTTGGAGGTCAAAGTGCAAAGATCAGGATCAGAACGACAATCATGATCACCACCAGGACGCCAATGGCACACCACTGCCGCCGACCTGAAAAACACAACCACACGCAGCGAGGCCAATGGTCAGACACGTGTGTGGTATACACACGCGCATGCACACGCACATGCACACGCGCGCATGCACACGCACACGCGCGCATGCACACGCACACACACATACACACACACACACACAACGAGTCCAATGTTCAGACACGTGTGCGGTATACATACACACATCCGCATGCACACACGCACACGCGCACACACACACACACACACACACACACACACACACACACACACACACACACACACAGCAAGGACACTTATCATGGTCCACTAAAGACCTCATAATGCGTTTACATCTATTGTACATTGTAAGAGAGCGATATAAAGATAGTTGGATCACAGAAAAGCAGACAGATAAACAGAGCAGGGAAAAGAGAAGTCAGCCCAAGCAGGGCAGTATGAACGGAGGGATTAGGATGTAAAAAACCCCCCTTACTGCTGGTCATGTGGGAGACCTTCTCCATCTTCTTCAGCACAGAGTCCATCCGCGAGCCAGTCTGATCCATCTCCTCACTGAAGTCTCCCAGCATGCTGTTCAGAACACACGTACACTGCTTTATCTCTCACACGCACGCACGCATCACACTTCCACCCATTACCTGTCCTGTATTTAAGTTCTAAAGGAAAAAGAATACCCTGTTTGACAAGATAGCATTCCTAAGAGTTAGACAAATGGCTCCTGATGATGTAGACTGGAAGAACTCCACTCCTGTGCAATACATAAAGTCTATCTGTAATGGAGTCCGTGCTCTCAGCAACGTGTCGTTACGTTTGCAATTTCGTAATCAATCATCTGAACATGGGCGGGCCATGGAAATGTCAATCGAGCAATTCGGTGCGAGCATGCGCAGTCATTTCAGCGTTTCCCTCGCTTCAAGCTCCCATAGTTCATAGGGTCATTGTCTGTGATGTCAAAGGAGATGTTAGTGAAAAGCTTGATGGGAGTTTTATTACGGGGCCACACAGGCAGACGGGTTTTGCAGAGCAAAAAGTGCAGTTACTTTTATTCTCCCCCATTTAAGAGCAGTCCTATCACTGCCTCGGGTGTAGTAAACCAAAATCCGTCCCATAGCACGGCCAAACTTAGACTACAGCTTTATTAGGGCTCTGTCAGAAAAACAGGTAGAAACGCAGGTACATCAGTACATGACGCACACACACTGACATAACAATTTATCACTAACAGACATAAGAGCAGTCCACTATATTTATAAGCCAGGGTGCCATTGAGAATGGTGATGGCACAGGGAACAAAGCTTTTCTACAGCGAGCCGTGTTTACACAACAGTGCACGGTATCTACGACCAGATGGTAACAGTTCTAAACAGTCGAAGGGAGGGGGGGGGGGGGGGGGGTGGAAAAGGTCAGAGGTCATACAGGTGGCTTTCCTTTTAAGTGCTGCCTTATAGGGGTCTTGTATGTTTGGGGTGAAAAGACCTATTAAAGTGCGACGCCTAAACGTGGGCTTTACAGTGTTTGCACAGCAAACAGGGCGCATGCGCCTTCCTATAAAGCCTTATCCCGTCCCTGAACACCGCTGAGCACGGCTGCCCCAACACGCCCGGGGGCTCCACCCCAACGCTGCAGTGCCCAGGTGGGGATGGTGGCGCCCTTGTATTTTCGTTTAGATGATCAATCAGACATTTAAGATGTATGAGAATAGACCAGTCATATTGATTGACAGAAGACACCAAGAGCCACACATCTGATCCTGTCATTTCCACTCAGAAATAGCTGAGAATGTAATTTCTGCTTTTAAAAAAATACATTTAAAAATTTGCTAGTTTTACACCATTAATCTTTCTTTGCCAGTTACAGTGAATTTATGTAGCATCACACAGGGTTACCAGCTTTTTAAAAATTGTTTATACTTGCTTATTAACTTATTTAATCTGAATGACAGGTCCATGGTCAATATTCTCTTATTAATATCAGACAACTCTATGTTCAAAGTACACACAATCAGGACATATTCATAATTCTTCAACCAAGGCCTCTAAGTGTAATACAGTGGATATTGGATATTGGATGAAACAGCCATGCTGACGGTTATATTATGAACACAGCTGTAATCAGCCATGGTGTTGCTAGGTGATATATAGTGAACGCAGGTGTAATAATCAGCCATGGAGTTGCTGAAGGTTATTTAAAGAACATGGACTGGCTGAGGTACTTACACAGCCTGCTCATCCAGCTCATCCCCGATGCGTCCGGACATGTCCTTCAGCACCCGGATGCTGCCCGAAACCAGCTCCAGCTGCTCGTCCTGATCCTGCACGATCAGCTGAGGGAAGAGCGGGGAGGCCGGGGCTCCGTCACCGCCATCGCCATTGGCAACGCTCATCACTCTGCCGCTACCTCGTCCCACCTGACCCCGGCCGTCTCCCATTCTGCCCCACTCCTTCTGAACTCTCCACTTCTTTACCTCCGTCCCCGTTTCTCTCCTTTTCTCTCCCCCACCCCTTCTCTCGACTTCCTTCCTTCACTCCTTCACTCCTTCCTCTCCCTCCTTCCCTCTCCCTCCCTCCTTCCCTCTCACGCACAGACCTGCTGCTGCTCTTGGATGTAGCTGGACTCGGCCGATACCATGTGGGGCTCCAAGGCGTCGTAGCGCTCCGGCCCCGTGGCCCCCAGGAGGGCCTGAGAGGTAGAGAGAGAGACAGGAACAGTGAGGCGACCGGTGAGCCAGTTCAAAATGACTAGATTTGGGCACATTCGGGTGAGAATGTCACAGTAATAAGACTGCCATAGGCCACTATAGGGTAAGAGTCACAGGGTGTGACAGCCATGGAGTCAGTGTTGGCAGAAACAGTGTCGGGTGTTGACACTGTCAGTATCGTGGTAGCTATCGGTAGAAGAGACACACCTTGCCTCATTGATAGGTGCAAGGTGAATAAAACGCGATTAGCTGCTCGCGTTTCGAACCGACCGGACGTTTCTGCGTCTACCTTGTGCGGGAGGGGAAAAGTGTGTGACATCATTACGACGTCACCGTGATCGACAGACTGACCTCCCGGTTTTTCTTCTCCCTCTGGGCCACCGCTGTGGGGCTCGACAGCTGATCCTTCATCTCCTACGCAGAAAACTGAGCGTCACGCACACACTGGCATACGAACAAATGCTCTCCACAGACTCACTAGCAGCCAAACACAACGAAACGCCCCGTGAGACGTGCCATGCAGTCATACGCCAAAGACAGACGGACACCTGGACAGACTGCCGCGTCCTCTCCACAAAGGCCTTCCGCTCCTGCAGCTCGTTCTCCCCCAGGCGAAACTTTCCGGGGTTCGACTCCACGATGCCTGGGACAGTCAAGGCCTCGTATACGTGTTGTTCAAAGATACGCGGTGACATTAGTAGACACTAAGACATACACTGATACTCTGGAACTGACACCCCAAAACCTTATGTTGACACTCGCTGATTTTAAAATAAACGCCAGGCATACACTGATACTCTGAAACTGACGCCCCAAAGACTCCTGTTGACACTCGCTGATGTTCAAAGAGACTCCAGAGACAGCGGACGTCATTCAGAGACACCAAGACTCAGAATCACGCACAGGCATCAAGATACACAAAAGACAATCTGACATTCAGAGACACAACGACATTTAGACACACAATGACATTTAGACGCACACTGACATTTACAGACACACTGCGACAACATCAGAGGTCAGCTGCCCCTCGCTACACGTTGTCTAGGTGATACAGAGCAGTGCCTGTGACGTTCAGGTATTCTTGGTGGAGGTATGCATACTATTGCAATTACGTGGCGAAAGCTGAATTTGGGCCTATATTTTTGGAGCACAGAGAAGCCCTGTCCTCAGTGCGTGTGGACAGTCAGGATACTGATGGTCTCGTGCAGATCTTCCAGGTCCCAGTCGATGGCTCTCAGGCAGTTCCTCAGCTCGTTGGTGCTCCAGTCCAGCTCGTCCCGACTGACGGGCGTGCCCTCCTGCAGAAGCTCCTCCCAGCGCTCCATCAGGACCCGCGCCCGCGACAGGGCCTTCTGCACCTCCCTGGGGAACACAGACAAGACACCCCGAATTTGCACAGCAGCGAGCAGCTCTCGCAGCGGGCCCCCCCCTTCTACACGGCGCTAGCTCACGGATATCCTGATGTTATCCTACGTTTATGCGTCAAAGACACCGTGTGCTCACAGACAGGGAGAGCCCCTGAGCTTTTGCGGGCCAGATGCAAATTTTTTTTTTTTTTTTACTTTTCTTTCCGATTGTTATTGGTGAAAGGGGGGTTGGTGGGGGTGGGGGGGCAGAGATTGCGATTGCAGACCCGATTGTGATTGTGGAATGGGGTGGCATTGTTGCTGTCCTCTGTTGGGTCCTATCCAGTGGCAGAGCCCCTGAAACCATCCACCCCCCTTATGTGCAGGCCTGCTCCAGACAACCATATCCCCCACAATTCACAGCTCTACATGCCCTTATAGACACAATTACCTTACGTTTCACAGCGTCGCACGCCTGCGCAGACTCTGACCCCCCCCCCCCCCCCCCCCCGCCCGCATGTTGCAGCACTCCGCGCTCACAGACACTCTGACTTTGCACGCGACAGCGCTTACAGACCTGACACCCCCACCACCATCACCCTCATGTTCCAGTACTCTGCATTGGGACTCTGTTCCTCCAGGTCACAGTGGACTGAGCTCACGGACACTCTCGATCCAAGCGTTCCGTTCCCCACCGCACAGCTCCCAGGCCCCCAGTCCTTCTCGTCGTCGTGTTAAAACACGTCGCAGCGCGTTCTCAAACTCCTTCCTGCAACTAGGGACAGTAGCCTTCTCCACACTGGCGCTCACTACCTCCGCACTTCTACCGAGGAAATCACATAACCCCACAACACACCATTCCTCCACCACAGCAGCAGCTCCTGGTGTTCATCCACTGTGCTCCAATAGGGCCCGCAATCCTGCCCTCCAACTTCTCCTGAAAGCGTAGTTTATAACACTCTTTGACGTTGAAACGGCAACACAATACAGATGCCTAATCGGCACCTCCTTCCCGACTTCAGAAAGATAAGTAAAAAGATTTTTTTTTTTTTTTAGTAATAGACTCAATATTAGCACCGCCCTGTCATCCTCAACTCGCCCCTAGCGGAAGGGGTTCTTTGATGCCTCCCACCCCCACAATTTCTCACCACACTGCTATGTCTGCAGGAGAGAGCTGAACAGAAAACTGGGGCGCTTGTCAACAATTCAGGAGTCACTCTTTAGTATATCCATGGCGTGTTTAACGTTACCCACGCATTAACTGTTCTGTGTCAGTAGAGGAGAGGGCAACGTGCAGTCAGTTACTATGAGGCAATCAAATATGTTAGAGTGGCCTTTGGGTGGAGTCAGGCAAACTACATAGATATGCACAGTTTTAATCACCGCTGCCTTATCACCCCAACTGATAATGAAACAAGTGCCTAACATTTGTCGGTGTCTACGACTGCACGATCTACACCCAAAGCCGCTACAGTTAACATTAGTTCTCTCTAAACATTCCAGGAACAACTTCGCGAAAAATCACTGATCCCGTGGTGTACCGTACGCTTCACAAACGAAGCACTTTCGCTGCGCTGTCAAATGCATTAACGTTAGCGCAACGCTTGAAATTAAATCATTAACAAGGAACTTCTACCCAGAGATAGCTCATACTCTTCGACCGATCTTCAACCAGTGCCCTCTCAGTACCTCTTCTGTCAACATCACACTTCTGGTCTATAGCACGTTGACGGTTCAGCTCACATATTTTCCTGTAACTCCTATGTGGGCATTAACGTTATGCTTATTTGGCTACACGACCGCCCTGTGAACACATCGCACGCTCCAACAGCAGCAAACTTTCGTGGAAGCCCGAGCGTGACCATCTAAGAGACCAGAGAAACGACGTGTGCTCACCCTTTAACAACGAAGAACGGGTCCTCCAGCGACATGTTGAAAGCTTCCCTTAAGGACCCAACGAATGGTAGCTTCGCCAAGCACCACCTCTTCGATGCCTGTCCCTTGTCACGTGACGGTGGTTCGTTTGTGTTTTTGCTCGTCATAGCAAAAGCATGTTCTTTTCCTCTGAGACGGAATAAATGTTATTTACGATGTTTTTATTCTTTGCTTCTAGTTCAACCTCAGTTAACACGGTGACAAATGAAAAAGCATTAGGTGTATTTTACACCGTTTGCTCACTAACTTTTACCAATTCCAATGATCTTTCAAACTATAGTCATGGACTCAAAACCCTCCATTCCCTGACAATAACACTGTTAACACTGTTGCTGTTCACTGAAACGTTGATACAATGGCTAAAGATTTGATTCCCGGGTGGAGCACAGCTGTTACGAAAAATATCTATGATAGTTAGAGACATTTGATCTTATTTACTGATATCATCGAAATCTACTGATGATTCAATAGGGGGCACTCTTCTGTCTGATTCTGGTCCAAATATAACCCAATACTTTAGTGCCATTGCTCTGGAGAAGTCCAGATGAGATGAGAGATTAATCTGAGATCCTGACTCTCTGTTGTTATTACATTTTGGGATGGCAGGTATGCCATCCGCCAAGTTACGGCTTGGTGGGGCATGCCCCATACCTATACAGCACAGAGAGTTTGGCACTTTTCAGGGTTTCCTACAGAAGTAACCACAATGACCATAGACTCTCAGCCCTTAAAAACATTAACTTCTGTATGTTCTGACCTCATGTAACCACACAGCATTCAGATACAACTTCACACATCCATACAATAAAGCCCCAAACTTGGGTTATTTTGTTATTTTGCCGTTTTTCTCCTTCCTCTTCCGCTTCTTCTTCTTCTTCCCATTTTCCTGCCAAAGTGCCTGCCTCCATCGCGATGTTATCCAATGGGGAGAATTATTATTTGAGGGTATGGTCATCAAGCTTATTGTCCAATAAAAACGCTTCATACTAATGTTTTTTAATGTTAATATAGCTAATGGCTTCATGCTTTTCAAGAAGCTACTGTGGCTTAGTGGTTAAAACTGCAGTCTCTCACACAGTGGATAGTGGGTTTAAGCCCAGCAGAGCACATATGTATTTTCCACAAAAACAATGTGCAACTGTTAAGTACTTTTCATTTCTTAGACTGTTATTATTTTCACATTGATACATTAACTTATTTTTATTGCAATGGCAAAAGAGGTTTACAATATTAACTGTTAAATGTTTCACTTGTATTATATCACACCCTCCCCAAACCGGACAATCGCTTTTGTCTGGTTTGGGGAGGTTGTTACGCTCTGCTCTTGCAGTCATGACTGACTGACTGTGGAAACCCCTTGCCTCGGCCAACATTTCTTTATTCATTAATTTCTTCACTTCAGCTCTGTTCACTTTATCCTTTTCACACATAACACAAGGTCACCATAAAATTAACTACTAGGAAAATTAAGAATTTACGATAATAGCCTACATTAAAAATTGAGGATAGGCTCTTTTAAGCTGCAAGCCTTTAAGCGATCGGATTTATAAACCACCAATTCTCCAAATATATCTGATTCATGGTTAGTCACTTATAAATAAATAGATAGCCTCCGAATGTCGCTCTAGTCTACGCTACTCTGCTGATAATGTAGCTTACTGCAAACACTTTTAATTATAATAAGAAGAAGAAGAAGAATAATCTCTGGTATGTACTTTCTTAGTAGTATGTACTGTTTTCTTCCTGGCTAAGATTCCTGGGAAATATGCGTTGTCCAATTAAGCTTGTTCGCCAACGTTACTTCCTGCTTCTCGTCAGGAAGCAGAAACAAGCTACTACGAAGCGAATCAACATGCATTATAGGCTACATTCATTGCACTACAGAAAACAAAACTAAACCTAGCTGTCCGGTACCAAAACATTTCCCGCAGGTAACGTTCTACACTACCGGAAATAAAAACTCTGCTGTGCAGAAACTCACTAGCTCGCTCGCTAGCTCGTAGCCCACACATGGAAGGTTGGAGTTATGCATCCGCTAATCCAGTGTTTAATAATAAATTATTTTCATTTTGCAGTTTGATGTGGCACATACAGTTTCATTGACCACATTCTCTTGAGATGGTAAGATGAAGAAACACAGGGCCAAGTTGCATTAAATAATTTAAGAAAGTTTGGATAGCATTGCTTTGGAATAGAGCTAGTTTATTTAGTGTGAGCTACGATAGGCAATATTGTTAGTTGTAACTTGGCCACATTTTGATATCAAGACTTTTAAAGGCAGGCCTAGTTTTTGCAAGTTGGAATTAAGAACTTATGGACAGCGCTATGTAGGCTATGCGTGAGTAACTTGGATTTCTTTTACGTTGTAGACGTTTTTGATCTGATATACTTATTGCAAGAGTAGAACATAGTGGTCATATTCCCATTCCCATACAGGTCATCTTAGCACTAAACCAGCAGTTTATTGGCTTGCAATCCCTTCCCACTTGGATTACCAAAGTTTTCTCTGCAAATGATAAATAAATCATCAATGCAGCAATAAATAGAAGTTCTCAACTGACCGATAAATAAAAATAAATATTGAATAAATGTGTTCAATTGTGCCCCTTTCCGAAAATAGTTTTCTAGAATAGAATTCCCTGCCTGCTGAATCAGCCAGCTCTTTAATTTAATTGCATTCCCCTCTTGTTTAAACCAAACACATTTTTACTGCTCTCAATAATAGAGACAATTATGTGTGTTTAACCAGAATGTTTAATCAGCCCCATATACAGAGATGTATTACTAATATGTACACTTTCCAAAACCAATATACATTGCATAACTCGGTGGTTCCCAAACTCGCTCCTGGGGGACCCCTGTTTTGCTTGTTTTTGTTCCAACCACAATTGCAATCCCAGAATTTTAACAAGTTGTTAGTTTTTGTTACTTAGGCGCTTTATCATGTTTTATTACTTATTGTGCTATATAGTAAACAATTACATAAAAGGAGATGACAAAATTATTTAACTGATCAAATTATAGACTGAGATGAATCAATAGGCTCTGAATTAGATTGCTGAACACATTTGTTTAAGTTTGATCATTTTTCCTTAAATTTATCAACATAATGCAGGTTTGGCTTCTTGTTTGCTTTGTCTTTCAATTCTTTATTATCTACCAAATGGTAGCCATGTGTCTACACTTTCACCGTTTAGGAGCCTATTGATTTGAGCTTTGTATTGAGCAGAAATGCATTTTGTGCTTTAGTTTTTACTAAACCCAACTCTAAGTCAAGTCAGATTTTATATAGCACATTTCATACACAATGAAACTCAATGCGCTTCACATTAAATCAATAACACAAAACAAATGTGCATTACATTTTATATATACATACATAATAAAAATAAGCAAACCCTCACATACCAGGGCCCTCTCAGCCCATCAACAGACCACATAAACAAATGCTTCCAATCATTACTGTGGGGTTTTCCTGTGAGGGGTTTCTCTCCCTACTAGAGAGTTTTTACCTCTGCTATCTGGGGGCTTAGAGCTGGCTTAGAGCTGGCATTTCCCACTTCCCCTTTCCTCCACTTTCTGTTCTATAAAGCATCTTTGTGACAGTTGTCTGTGAAAAGTGCTATATAAATAAAATTGAATTGAATTACATTTTCCAGTGTACATTTTGTTTTTAGTGTTTATGGGTGGTCCAATTACTTATGCAAGTGTGTACACAGAATATGGTGCCTTCACTTCCAAGCAAGCTTCCACGACTGCACACTGAGCAGCACAGGACTGACATGGTATGGGACAGGTGCTCTTGAATGAGATCTTGCAGAGGAGCATGGGGTTTATTTCCCTCTGGGGTTCTTTGTTTGCACTTCCTTTTTTTGTTCCTGGAGGCAAGCTGTTTTAGACAAGACAAAACTGTTTACCTCAATCCACATGTGTGACACACCTCATCCAAGTCCCATAACTTAGGGTGTATACTGCTTCCCCCACCCCCTTGGCTATATTAGTTCCTTTCTAACATTCCTTTTCTTATAACCCTTTCTATTCTTTTACTGCCTGTCCTAGCTCACCTCCCCCCTCCCTCTTTCACATCCTATATCCTCCCTTTCCTTTATTTGTGACATTCCTCTTGCACACTCCTGCACACACGGAGGGATTCCAGCCAATACGAACCACCCCCCCCCCACCCCCCCTCCTCCCTGTCTCCAAACACTTATGGAATGTGCTTGAGAACAGCCAATTGGAATGCGCCTGCTGCACAGTCTACTGAAAATGCAAGGATTAATTCCTACAAAAACAACAAGTGATGCGTCATTTTAATGGTACTGTGGCATTGACTGAAAACAGCTGACTAAATATTTAATGATGTTAAGGACAGGTTGTGAGTCTCCGTATTGTATTTATGTGCCATAAAGTAGGCTACCTCAGTCACACGATTAACAAGGAGTTAAATATTCTGGATACATGTCAATTACAATATGTATTATAGCTATGGTGTATCATGTACATGATAACTTCTCTGTAACCAGCATCATAAAAACGTGTAAAAGCTTAGGAAAACAATTGTAGAGGTGGGTCGGATAGATTGACATTACTCTTATGTAAAGTGCAACAAACAGAAGATCTTTGCACTTTGAGATATCTCTGTAGGCTACTATAAATAGCTATCACCCATTACCGGACTGCATGATGCCGTCTGACCTCGATCGCCTGGCTGCCTGGTTACCTACCACTTTTATGCCCCTTGTGTGGGTAGAAAGAGCTGAACAGGTGACAACGCCAAATATGGATGTGAGCGGTGACGAAATTTACACAGCCTCCTCCAAATGTGGTCAGGGGAAGTGCAGCATGCGTCACGGCTTTTCCACTGCACGCGCCCTGAGAACCGAGCGGATGCACCATATATGGGCGTTTTGCGTCGGTGGAAAAAATCCCATTGCCTACACTCGGAACTGGTACCGCAACAAAAATTAATTACACTATTGATCTGTATTGTCATTTAGTCCTGTGTTCTGAGTATAACCGTTAAACTACCAAATAAACCACCGTATATTTGTAACCATTAGAAAAGTTAGGATATAGTATACGATTGTGTAATCATCACGATAAAGTAATCTGCCTCTTTGAGGTAAATTGTGAATGAAAAACTGTGTGATCTTTTGTCCACAACGTTCTGTGCGGTTTGAGCTTGCAAGCAAGTGGACCGAATCGACACCTCCATACAGGCTACTTACCCTCACTGCTAAGTTACGTGCATAGCCTACCGTGAAAACGTTACCACCATTTAACATGTTATAGTTTTGATGTAGCTTACTTGATTAAAAAAAACAAAAAAACATTGAAAATACTGTAGACATTTTAGGCTACATAGATAGAATTTATCTTTACTTCAGAAATTTCCTAAACAAGAAGGTAGGCCCTATATTAAATTGACAAATGTGCTTGATCCGAAAATTCATAAACATGTTTAACATATTAGAATAAACGTGCTTGCTGCACCAAACACTGTAATTCGTTTGGAATTCCATTATTCCAGCTGAAGCCCACATAAGCGCATGACGCACATATGGCATTCAAACCACACTGACTGAACTGTGTTATACTTGACTGTTTTATACTTGATGACGTGCATGTTTAATGCATAGTAGTCTACGTCATGCAATAATAGCCTACTGTTTTTAATTCTGACTTGTCAGTACAATGCTATTCAAATTGTTATTCGCCAGTATCATCTAACCTACAAAATCATATTTCACAATTTTCACAGCATGGTCGACCTGAATGAACATATAATTTTCTTCAATACACGACCAACAAAAATTGTAATGTTAGCCTATAACAGCATCCATCTCGTTCTTGCGGGAAAATTATTAACGCCGAAAAATACAAGCTGTTGCTAGGGCAAACCCTGGGCGGGGCTTTCTTGTCAATCACGCACGTAACTAAGTCCATTGCGTCAGACCTGTAATAAAACACCGCCCTGTGTGCTTCTCCAGAAGTTTGTGTGTGTACATCGGCTTGGTGATAAGGAAAGAAACTGTAAGAAAGAAAAGAATAAATATATAGCCATATTTCATATTTCACTTTGCCGAGGCCCAGTTGGACGACGAAAACATATCAAGTGACAACAGATTTCCTTAAGAGTACCAAGTGCGAGGAACCGCAAACACAAGAACAGAGCAATGGACGTAAGCGCCGAGGCCAGACGGATCATGACTCTGTCCCTGGGCAAGCTGTACAGCTCACGCTCCCAGCGCGGAGGACTGAGGCTTCACCGAAGCCTGCTACTCTCTCTGGTTATGAGGACTGCCCGGGACATCTACCACACTGCCCGTCTGGTCAGCGAGAGTGAAGGGCAGCTCGCCACCGTCCACTGTGTCCAGGAACAGCCATCGACCGAGGAGCAAATGGATACAAGCAGTGTTCAGGTCGAGACCTCCGCGCCACAGTGTGCTCTCCCCCTGGATAGCCAGCCGCCCGAGGTCGAGAGTAAGCCTGGATATGCAAGCTGCGCGAAGGGCAAGGGGGACAAGGAGAACCGCTGCCCAGTGAGTACTGATCGCCACTCAAGGAAACGCCGCGGCAAGGCAGCAGCCGAGCCCGATTTCCTGCCCAGCAAGAAGGCGAGAATGGAGACGGGAGTGGATTGCTCGGTCATTCGGGGCGCAGGACTCAGAAACTGTAATGCGAACAGCTGTCGAGTGGGTGAGGCATTGACTTCCGTACCACTGTCTCTGGTCGTCGCTGCGTTCTGAATTGGCGACGCTAAACTGGGTTCATCGATCCCGACTGCGGGGATTCAGGTCTGAGCACAGACAGGCCAGGGATTGACCTAGCCTATACTTCGTGAAGAGATGGCAAAGGTTTTACGCCGACAGGAGGATTGCGGACCTCTACACTCATGGCAAAGACCAAGCCTCTAGCCATGTGCAACGGAGGCAGCGGGGGTGGTCAGTGTCATTCAAGAAGTGGAGTGAATGGGGGGACACGCCAGTGAGGGCAGCCCTGGCCGCCCGGAGACCTGAGTGCGCTGCCAGATAATGAAGATGAGTCAGACACAACCCACAGCTGTTGGAGTGGCTTCAAATACCAATTGTTCGCTGATCGCGAAGCTGCGGGAGAGGCATCCCCACAGCAGTCGCCTTTGTCCATGCTGTAGACACTGAAACCCGGGCTGAGAAACTTCAGCGAGCCGGGTTCTCCACCGACACCAGCAAACAGGACCTGCAAGACAATGATTCTGAGCAGAGTTGCTGCTGAAATGAACTGGATAGGTTTGGAACTTTATTTGAAAAAGGTGCCAAACGTTGAGTGTTCACTGCACGGGGTGCCAAGTTGCAGAAGTGCCGCTGCAGCTACGGTGTGTCGCGAGACCACTGAGAATCTACAGGTTTAGGAAGCTACAACGCAAACAAACCCATGTGTAAGGAAGGGTTTTATATCATTCCTATGCGTCAGAATGGAGATGTACTGTATTTCTTTGGTGTGTGCACAAACAGAAGTGGATGCTTTATTTTTTGTAAATTCATTAATTGTTGAATTGATTTTTGACCGTACGAATAAACATTTCATAAAGTATTTCAGCTGTCAGCGTCTTGTTTACCTTTCATGCGACACTGGTATTTTGAACATGAGCCTAAAGTGATTATGCACACTGATAAAGGCTATTTTCAAAGGAAGACATGTTTGTCTGTCGTCGTATCTGACATTTCAAAAAAAAAAATTATATCAGTCCCGTAACATGTTACTTGGGTTTCCCATTACTTTTCAGTATTCGCCTGTCACTCTTAATGGAAACTATTTAATTCTCTTTTAGAGTGTTCAGACGGGAGCTATGTCAATACGTAACCTGTGCCTGCGAGAAATGAGGGCCGCAAACATAATGCATGCATATTTCCTGATAGCTGGAAAGTGCGCACTGATCTCTGAGCAGAAAATTTGCAACAGGCCGGAAATGGTGACGACGGCTCGGCTCTCTTGACAGCTTGCTGCGTCATCGGAGAGCACGTCCGCGCATGTAAAAATCATTTTATGCACGGAAAACATGACAAAGGAGTTCTGACATGTAGTTTCCTGCGGATGACAGTAGATTTGCAGAATGTTAGGGTGAGTTACTGAGTTTCACAAATATCACTCATCTTTCTTCTGCTGAAAATGCAAATTGGAATGTATCGATGGGCTATTCCTGCAGATTTGGGGGCGCATATGGGTAGGTAGAAATGGATGGCACGTGGTCATACGAAAGGGCATTAATGAACCTCCACGTCGTGTCCTCTAAAAATTGGACCCAAAATCTATGCATATAAATCTGTTTTAAACTGAGCAATCAGTTTACTTTCAGGGTGTTTAATCTGTTTATTATTCCTTTCAATCTGCCGACTGGATTAGATTACCGTAGGTAATGGTTAAATTCACAATGTCCATCACATTTATAGTGATGCAACTTTCCCCATGTCTATCAGTTTAAGCTAAAAATATTAATAGTGATGCAACGGAGTCATGAAGCCAGCCAGCCAGGTAATCGTGGTTTTACACTCTATGGCTAATGGTCATTTCACATAGGCTATGAAGGCAGAGACACGGCCATTCATTTCAGGCGGGGACAAAGTAAAAATATAATAGACTAAAAATATGCTATAGCAGTAAGATTTAAACTATTAAACATGCTAGTCTACTAAGCACCGACATCCCTAATTTACTGACGCAAACAAACGATTCCATTTCAAGCCAGAGATTTAGGACTGATTGAATACGACGAAGCGACAATTCTTGTTCAACACGAGGTTCTCATTTTGCTCTCAAACCTGGCTCCACACTGCACGTGACTATCCTCCAATACACAGCAGCCCTCTGACGTTGGTCCTTTTTTAGGAGTAGAACGCACAGGAGGGCGGAGGGGGCGCATTTCGTCCCCCCAATGACGAGGGAGGAAAAGGCTTTGTCAGTGTTTGATATATCAGATCAAAAACGTCTACGACGTAAAAAAAAAAAAAGCCAAGTTACTCACGCATAGCCTCCATAGCGCTGTCCATATGTTCTTAATTCCAACTTGCAAAAACTAGTCCTGCCTTTAAAAGTCTTGATATCAAAATGTGGCCAAGTTACAACTAACAATGTTGCCTATCGTAGCTCACACTAAATAAACTAGCTCTATTCCAAAGCAATGTTATCCAAACTTTCCTAAATTATTTAATGCAACTTGGCCCTGTGTTTCTTCAACTTTGCATGTGAAGAGATTGTTCCTCATGGAACAACATATGATTTCAATGAATGTTTTTAACAGTTGATGAATAACTACACTCCAGAAAGGATATGGTTGTACTTTGTTGGCAAGTTTACTTTAGAAAATGTACAGGTTTTAAAATGTTAACTGCTGCTACAGCATTCTTTACCATTCACAAACAGAGATTTATATGAAGAAACATCATGTACAATAGAGAAAGGGGTGATGAATTAATAAATGCAGATAAAAATAAGTAATATTTTTACCTAGAAAATAGTGTACATAAAGCATTTTTACAAACGTATCCAGACATGTTTGTGGGTCAGATGGTGGCAAATAAGTAATCGTACCAATTTTCTTAACATAATAGTATTTATGATATTTGCAAACAGAATTTTGTGAACACAAGGATATCTATGCTCTGTAGGACCACACAGGTTTTGATAGAAATCCAAATAAATAAATCAATAAATACATAATAATAATAATAATACATTTTATTCATTCTGTGCTTTTCATAGACCCAAAGCAGTGGATGCAGACAATTGTTCAAACATGCCCTATAGTGTAGTAATTTTTCTGTTTAATTTCTAAGTGCAACACATCTGAATCAGAGTATTTCCACTATAAATTATTTTCATTTTGCAGTTTGATGTGGCACATACAGTTTCATTGACCACATTCTCTTGAGATGGTAAGATGAAGAAACACAGGGCCAAGTTACATTAAATAATTTAGGAAAGTTTGGATAGCATTGCTTTGGAATAGAGCTAGTTTATTTAGTGTGAGCTATGATAGGCAATATTGTTAGTTGTAACTTGGCCACATTTTGATATCAAGACTTTCAAAGGCAGGCCTTATTATTATTATAATTATTATTTCTTTTTTTGTTGAGTATTGGATTGAAGGTTAACAGAGATTTTGTTAAATGACCAATTCATTTCTTTCACATTCACTCATATATAATGCGCAAATTTAATCTGCAGTATGTGCCTAGTAACAATATGGTCCTTCAAGGGCGGACACAGTCAAACGCTGGTTTATGAGCAGTTTGAGTTTGGACCAACCCCTTCCAAGCTTCTATAGAGGGTGGCTTCTTCTCAGCAATCATCATTCAATAATAACAGGGATCACTCAACACGCAGGGCATTAACCTGCACAACCCCCAATAAGCAGAGTGCTTCTGACTGTACTCTAAAGCTTTTTTTTTTCTTTTGTTTCTGATTTTTCCCCATTTTTCTCCCAATTTAGTAGCCAATTGAACCCCTATTCTAATTCAATTCCCCCCATGTAGCAACCGCTAGAGAATCACCGCTACACAACCCCGTCAGCCGGCGGTAGGACGGGAGGGCACCACGTTCCTCTTCAGGGCGCGACTCCTCCGAGCTCCTGACCGTGATTCCAGCTCGCCCAGGGCCGCTATGAGTGCAGCGATTCTCTCCGAGCCCCTCCCCCACCCGGAAGCAGCCGCCAATTGCTGCTCCCACAGGGCGCCGGCCATGCTCGGATCTGGCAGGACCGGGGCGCGAACCCCGATCCTCGGAGCACAACCACACCGACTGAAAGTCGGCGCTTTTACCACTGTACTACCACGACTCTCTAAAGCTTTTTTAATGTAATGTTTGGATTACAGCCCTGGGTTTTGTCAACAGTCAGGGCAATAGTCAGCCTTATAAAGGTGGAGGGCTGTCTGAACAAAAAAAAAAAATAACTTCCCTGACACAGAGGACCTTTGTACCAAACAATACAATGTATTTATTATTTTTTTATTTGTCATGCTTAAATTGTGAAACAATATGCTGAGCACAAAGGGCTTGAGCCCCAACGAAGGTACTTTTCTGAAATATTTGCTGTTTTTTATCCTGCACCTTTGCACATTGCAGTTTTAGCTTTGTTTATTAAAGACTTCTGAGCTAGGTGGGGTTTTGCTGTGTGCAGATTTAGCCAATTTTACATTTTAGGCATTTATCAGACGCTCTTATCCACAGCGACTTCAACTATTAGTGCATCTGAAGAAAAGGCCGCGATGAGGAGTGAAGGGTTGGGCCGTAACACACCAGGGATAGGTAATCCATGCATATGTATGTAATCCATGCACTTTTCCTGCATATTTAGTACCCAACTTTTACAAGTCTATCTAGATTCAGTTGTATCACACAAAGAAAACTTTACTGTTCCTAATAGCTCCTACCCATAACAGGAACTGTTTTTACCCTGCAATGACTCTGGGCAGTGACTGCCAACTTCCTACAGAGAGAATTCGGGATGTATCGTACTAAAGAACATCTGCATCCAACCAGCAAGGGCTACTGCAATACCGTTGCTAACTAGCTCACTTCTGTCACTGTCTTTTATCGTTGATGTGGGCTGGAGCCATCTGTGATGCGAATTCATTGTGTTTTGGCCGATAGCTAAGTAACTGCAGTGGTGAGTGGTCTAGTGTATACAGAGTACGCGTTCCTCCTGGCAACCGCACAAACTGGGAATGAGTAACATTACACAAAATCAACAAACGCGGTCGCGCCCTCGTTTCTGCGGAAAAAAAGTGGGTGTGTGCTATTCATCAGCATTCAAACTCTGGGGAAGGAATGGCTGGCAGCATTTGTCAGAACTACAGGGAGGAGTCACAATACATATTCTCCACATACAGTATAAGTAGTGCTGATCTGTGTGGGCAGATTTACCAAGAGAACATCATTAAAACCGTGTTCCCCGACCCTGATCCCGAAGACGTCCTGTAGGTTCTCATTTCAACCCTAATTTGGCACACCTGGATCTACTAATTAGCAGCTGACCAAGATCTCTAGCTGTTGAATGAGGTGTGCTTTGTTAGGGATGGAGTGAAAACCTACAAGACGGTAGATCTTTAGCTGTTGAATGAGGAGTGCTTTATTAGGGTTGGAGTGAAAACCTACAGGACGGTAGATCTCTAGCTGTTGAATGAGGTGTGCTTTGTTAGGGTTGAAGTGAAAACCTACAGGACGGTAGATCTCTAGCTGTTGAATGAGGGGTGCTTTGTTAGGGATGGAGTGAAAACCTACAAGACGGTAGATCTCTAGCTGTTGAATGAGGGGTGCTTTATTAGGGTTGGAGTGAAAACCTACAGGACGGTAGATCTTTAGCTGTTGAATGAGGAGTGCTTTATTAGGGTTGGAGTGGAAACCTACAGGACGGTAGATCTCTAGCTGTTGAATGAGGGGTGCTTTGTTAGGGATGGAGTGAAAACCTACAAGACGGTAGATCTCTAGCTGTTGAATGAGAAGTGCTTTATTAGGGTTGGAGTGAAAACCTACAGGACGGTATATCTCTAGCTGTTGAATGAGGGGTGCTTTGTTAGGGTTGGAGTGAAAACCTACAGGACGGTAGATCTCTAGCTGTTGAATGCGTTGTGTTTTTTTAGGGTTGGAGTGAAAACCTACAGGACGGTAGATCTCTAGCTGTTGAATGAGGTGTGCTTTGTTAAGGTTGGAGTGAAACCTACAGGATGGTAGATCTCTAGCTGTTGAATGAGGTGCGCTTTATTAGGGTTGGAGTGAAAACCTACAAGACGGTAGATCTCTAGCTGTTGAATGAGAAGTGCTTTATTAGGGTTGGAGTGAAAACCTACAAGACGGTAGATCTCTAGCTGTTGAATGAGAAGTGCTTTATTAGGGTTGGAGTGAAAACCTACAAGACGGTAGATCTCTAGCTGTTGAATGAGAAGTGCTTTATTAGGGTTGGAGTGAAAACCTACAGGACGGTAGATCTCTAGCTGTTGAATGAGGTTTGCTTTGTTAGGGTTGGAGTGAAAACCTACAGGACGGTAGATCTCTAGCTGTTGAATGCGTTGTGTTTTTTTAGGGTTGAAGCGAAAACCTAAAGGACGGTAGATCTCTAGCTGTTGAATGAGCTGTGCTTTGTTAGGGTTGGAGTGAAACCTACAGGACGGTAGATCTCTAGCTGTTGAATGAGCTGTGCTTTGTTAGGGTTGGAGTGAAACCTACAGGACGGTAGATCTCTAGCTGTTGAATGAGCTGTGCTTTGTTAGGGTTGGAGTGAAACCTACAGGACGGTAGATCTCTAGCTGTTGAATGAGGTGTGCTTTCTTAGGGTTGGAGCGAAAACCTAAAGGACGGTAGCTCTCCAGGAACCGGCTTGGGGACCACTGATTTAAAAAGTCAGTGCTTTCTATTGCAAAAGCGTGTCCATCTGTAAAATGCTAATAAATAATTCTCTATTGAAATATAATTCTGAGAGCAGTCAACAGAGCCTTAAGGTAAATGAGAGCATTGGTAACTTAGGACAAAACAAAGAGGAATGTGTATGTTGTACTTTAGGCTGAGAGACCTGCGGGTGTAAGCTGCACTGTCCATGACTGTGAGCATGTAGCGGGTGAAAAGATTGTGCACGTTGAGCACACTGAAGAAGGCTGGTGCCGAAACGTTTGTGTATATCGTGCCTCGTATGCCAAGAATAAACTTTTCGTTTCATGAGTATTCAATGAGTGTTGTCCGTTTTTGTCTATTATATCAGGTTTATGGGATTCAGCACCCAATTATTTGTCAGTAGATTTTGAGTTGAGCATGTTTCATTTTTCAATTGAGTTGCTACTGATGCCATTGCTGTAGTTTATGAAGAGCCAGTATAGTGCCTGTAAAGGTGTGGAAACACTCAACCCAGACAATGCAAGGAGAGAACATCCTGAAATTAGTTCAATTTATATAACCTTGGTGGTTTGTGATGCTTGACAAAGTAAAATAAGATTTGTGAAAATAAAGTTATCTATAAATGTAACCACAAAAGCTATATAATACTTTGTGTGTGTGTTGTGTGTAATTGTGTAAGGATATGTGTGTATGTTGTGTATGGATATGTGTGTGTGTGTGTGTGTGTATGTGCGCATGTGCTTTGATTTGGAATTCCTGGGCAGTTTCTAAACAACAAAACAGCAACGACGTGTATGTGAGTGTGTGTATGTATTTGAGTGAGTCTGTGTGTGTGTGTGTGTGTGTGTGTGTGAGTGTTATATGAGGAAGAGGAATGCTCTCATGCTGAGCTCATCTCGTCTGCCATCCGTACAGAGTCTGGGTGGGAGACAGGAAGCAGGAAGTGAAGAGGGCGGGGACTGGGTGTGCGCTGAGTGTTTACAGTAATGTGTCGGGACAGGGCAGAGCCCACATGCACACAGCTGGCAGACAAAGGGAGGGGAAGAGAGATAGGAAAGGGAGGAGAGGAGAGATAGGGAGGGGAGGGGAGGAGAGATTGGGAGGGGAGGGGAGGAGAGATTGGGAGGGGGGGGAGAGGAGAGATTGGGAGGGGGGGGGGGGGGCAGCGGGTATTATGAGCATCATTTGCATGGTGAATTTGTGTTAAGTTTGTCACGTCTTAAACACTGCTGCTGCTTACTGTAAATACCACTTCCTGCCAACAGGAGCGATCCATGACGTGTGAGCGTACGAAGATACGCGACGGTGGCAGGTCGACCTCAGACACGCCCGCGGTCTGTGTTTGAGTGACAGGCGAATGAAAGGGTGGGGGGGGGGGGGGGGGGGGAGGATCACGTCAGAAGGGATTAAGGTGGGGGGCAGTGGGTGAGAGCAAAGAGAGGGACAGAAATACAGCATGAGATACGAGCTCTCTAGAGAAGAGAGGGAGTCGGGGAGAGAAGCAGAGACGAGTGGGACGAATGTACTGTGCTGTATAATGGTTAGCTAAAGGTAAATCTGCATGGAGTAGATTTATTTATTTATTTAAAGTATTTATTTGTCAAGTTGAGTTGTCAATGTGTGGAACAGCTTTCCAAGCTGTGCATATAGAGGCAGAGACAGGATATTTAAGTCCAGGATTTCATGTAGTGCTACATACTCCCTAGGTTATAAAATTCTCATCATTATGAATTCTTACACCTGTGTTACATTTAAAAATATTTCTGAGGGTGTCTCTGCACCTTAGATCACATTAGTAACAATGCTTCCAGCCAGGTTCCTCGTTATAATGTTAAATGGTTAACAGATGGGAAATAAACCCCAACGAAACGAGGTACAGTCACACTAAAATATACCACACAGAAGGCAAACCACACAATATTGAGAAGATAGGAGACAAATAAAGAGATAATGGAGACGCCAGACAGGCTGCATTCTCTCTGGGTTTATTGGGGTTCATTAGGAAGAATTCTCTTTAGAATTACAAAATGCACTGGTAGAAATAGCAGAGAGATAAAGAGAGAGAAAGATTCCACAGCCAAAATAAAGGGCTACATCATCAGATTCAGGCAGCTTCTGTTCCAGTTCTACAATAGGAGGATTTCTTTAAATTCTTCTTCCCCCCCACTGGAAATATTTTTCTTATTTTTTTTTTTCTCAAACATTGCGTCGATGTGTGTTTATCTCCGCCCCAGATTCTCAGTGAACACTTGGCAATAAGAAACTAACAAAGCTCCTTTGATATGAACACCAAAGTCGTTTTGTTATTGGTCTTCTGCTTTTTTTTTTGTTTTTTTTGTCTTTTTTTGCATTTTTTGTTTTTAAAAATAGAAGAAGAAAAGGAACACGTTGCTTTTAAAAACATCTATCTATATTTATATATACTTTTTTTTTTTTCCTTGATATTCTTTTTTTAAATTCCTGAAGGTGACTTTATACCCCACATAGTGGCATGCACATTGCACATGCAGTTCTGTAAGTAAATACATTTCTTTTTTTGTCTTTGTCATTTAAATGTTTTTCTTTTTTCTCTTTTAAATTCCTCAGTGGCTCCTGCGTGTTTTTTATTGTCGTGGAATGATGGTGAGTTAGTTATCGCTCCTTAGCTGACGCCTGATTGGTACCATTGGGGAAACGGCGGTGGATGGTGAAGGGGAAGGTGTAAGGGCATGTTTTGTATTCAGGTGTGACAGAGACAGACATGCCCAACTCTCGCAAACTCGCAAACACTCACGCGCTTTCATGCTAACGGGTACCGTACCGTTAACGTATAACATATGGCACATTCTGTCCCCTACCACTGTCTCACACACACACGTACACAAGCACACACACAAGCACACAGACATAAAAAAAAAAACACACACACCAGCCCCTCAGCCTGCAGCCCAGCCTCCATTGGCCCTCTATGTCTGGTGCGTTGTCTGGACTACACTAAACCAAGCGGTTAAAAACAGAATGGTGTTCTGGGAGAATGTGGAAACCTAGCCAGATGTGTACAGTGCTTCCACACAAACGCTGGGACTAAACTCTAGCCTGAGAGACCTGAGGGGCAGGGGCGATACGGCAGGTTTAGTGCAAATAACAGGAATCTGTCCTCCTCCGGCACCTCTGCGCCTCCCCAGCAGGGTCCCTCTCCGCAGGTCCGGGCGTGGCCCTCTGGCCTGTGATTCTGCAGTGGCTTTAACTAAAGCAGAACTGCCCTCACGCTCCCAGACCGGGGGGGTTCGGCGCACACGCAGGGGTTCGGAAGCGGGCCGGGGGTCCCCTGGGATAGGAGTGAGTTTGCGGGTGAGGAGACACAGGAATGGTGGGAGGATGAAAGGTGGAGAAGGATAGCGAGAAGGATGAGTACTGGGTCCCTGTATTACATCGCCTCAGAAGGGTTTCTCTCAGTGTCTGGGTGAGAGCTGACACTGCTTGTGCCCGTAGTCTACTGAGGACATCTAATGCCTCTGGGACACGCTTCACAAATTCACTTTTATAAGTCAACATTTTACGGTAGGTGCCACTAGCATCCTCCCATTGGACATTTGCCCGACCTGAATATAGCTGAATGCTGCAGTTCTACCAGTGTACATTTAAGCGATGAGCGATGAAATACTGTCAATACTTGTTATGCCCTCTTGTGGCTTCTCATGATGCTGCATGCAATTTTTTTTTTGAGACACACAACCTGAAAATGTCACCCAGTTAACCTCAACATGTCTTAGAGAAACACCGGCATGCGGAAGGAGACAGGAAGAGTAAGGCGGTGGAGAAGAGAAGAGAATGGACACAGGTGTTATTTGTGGAGGTTTATGGGTGATATAGGTTACCAATGATTTACAGTCAATGTACAGACAGAAAGATGACAGACCCTCACAACCGCCCAATTGGCCCTGACCCCCCCCCCCCCCCCAACCCAATTAGTCTCAGTTGTACTCCAACTTACACCCCTTGTCAAAGAAAGACAGCCATCCAATTCCATGCTCCACTGGTTGTTCACCCCTCCATGTGCCAATGAAGATCTGAGCGGGGGGGTGGGCACAGAGTGGAGGAGACAGGGTCCGCGGGTCACGGAGGAGAGGAGGAGACAAGGGAGGAGAGGATGATGAGAAATGAAGGATGAAGAACTATCCCATGTCAACCAGCATCTGGCACGTGTGTCTCTGCTATTGTGTCTCAGGGCTGAAAGCACGTGTAAAAGTGGGGGTAGCTGCTGTGTACGTCCACGTGCCCTGCAGTGAAAGGCACTAAACACACGCTCACACACACACACACACACACACACAACCAAACCCCTCTGCCGCCTACACACACAAGCCCTCACAAACGCACAGGACTGTGTCCCTGCCATGGCAGCAAATTCTCCCAATCTCTCTCCCTGAGAGACGATCTCAGCTATGATCAAATGTGTGCAGTTCTGTTGTGAAATATCTTGTCATATCGTGTAACTATCAAACTTCTTTCTCCCCTGGATTTTACACTACTCTCCATCACTTCAGTCCCGCTATCGCCGTGTCTTTCTTTTGCACTCACACACACGTGCAGCTACATGAGCATTGCTTTTGGTCTCACCACCTCAAACCGTCATAAGAAAGCCCTTAGTTATGCGCTACCGTTAGCGTTAGCATCACACTAGAGACGCACACCGCAATCTCAATCAGTGGATGGACTACCTCTGCCTTTTCTCCGAAAGGTAAGGACAGGTAGAGAGAATGGGATGGGCCTCCTTACTCACGTAAACACGGTTTTGAAGGGAAAGAGAGGAAAGAGAAGGGGGAAACAACCTGGAAAAGGGGATGGAAGCAAGAAAATAAATCTGGATTAGTGAAAAATGTCAAGAAGAAATTGAGAGAAATGAGATGAAGGAAGATAAGAAGAATAAAGAGAGAACTGCACAGGACCAAGTGACGGCAGTCGCTAAATTTGTTGGCCGTAAAAAGGAAAACAAGTAGCTGGGGGGAAACACAATAGAATGATAAATAGGCATTAGAATGATCATGACGTGATTTGCATTGTATTTTGGAGCACACAAGACACCCTTGTTTTGGAAACTGCAGTGGTGTTTGCCATTTTGGCTCCACAAGGTGTGAAACATGCTGCATTTGGAGCCAAAATGATTTCAATCGAAATGGCCAATCAGTCTTTAATCCCAGTTTTAGTCCAGGTTTCACGAAAAGGAATGATGAAAAAAGGAGAGGAGAAAGGAAGAGAGGGAAATAATGAGATAGACAAAGTGTGAGAGAGAGAATAGAGAGGTTTTCCTTTCTCTTGGAATTAACCAAACTCAAAGATGAGCATTGATAGAATCCAATTAATTTGTATGATACATATTTAAAATATGCTTGTTTTATACTTTAATATCAACAAGCAAATCAACTAAACCTCACTCAGAAATGACTGAATTTTACTGGCAGACTGGATCCGGCTCTATTACTGTTGCCATGGCGATTACACCTCAACGACAAGGTGACCACTGTGCTGTAGTGCCCTCCAGCCCCTCCCACCTCGGACCAGTTGGCCAATGAGAAGCTCAAACGCACGGTCACTGATACTAACACTGTCATTAAGGCCTTTTGATGGTCCTGTTAATTAAGGGGTTTGCATGAAGTAACAGTCAGAAGGCACTGTGGCTCTCTAGGATCAAGACTGTAACCCCCTGGCCAATGTAGTCTATCTTCTGAGACTTGGGGGGGGTGAAGCTACCCTTCTCCCGATGGTGGTCTGGGGACAGGAACTGCTAGGGGTGGGAGGGAGGGAGGGAGAGAGAAAGAGAGCATGGAGAGAAAACAGGGAGAAAGAAAGAGGCGACTGTGGATGAGGTGTCAGTCATGTATGTATGTATGTCCACCGTTCTATGATTTTACACACACTCATACACACACACACACTGGGCCACACTGCTGAAATGGTAAAGAGCTACTAAACGCCGGCCTGTAGTGAGATCTGCATAGAATCATACCAGTAGATTGACACCTCTCTCTCTCTGTCTGAAGTGGCACAGCGCGCTCGTTCACTGTGTGGCTGATACCTGTTCTACGTCAGACATGCGCAGGGATCTCTCTGGAAAGGCGTCGCCTGGCAACACGCCTGTACTGTACAATGTCCAGGGGTGGGATGACCTCTCGCGTCATTCCTATAGCGTGAATAGACTGATAGAGGATTGTAGATGGGAGTGACGTCTACACTGATAGCTATAATGAAACTTATTCGTGTGGCAGTGATGGGAGCGGTATTGTATCTATACCTCCGTAGTGCAGCGAGAAAGATTGAGAAGACAAAGTTGGACAGAAACACGAAGGGGTGTGTGTAGGTCGGGGCTGGGGGTTCACGGAGGAGGGGGGGACGGGGTTTGGCAGGAAGAGCACAGCCCTTGGTCCTTCTGTGCGGTTGTTTTGGCTGTGGCGCGTGTCCTGAGCACAGAGGACACTCCGTGGGTACAGAGCGACAGGAAGGCAGGGTGTCGTGAGCAGTATCAGCGGGGCCGCGCTGTAGAGAGCGCCCCCCGCTGGTGACAGTCGTGTCAGCTGGGTTGGCGTTACCCCCTCTCCCCATGTCCTCCCAAAGACAAAGCAGCACCACCGTGTGGTCAACAAATATTCAACCCCTTCCTGTGTCAGAAAAATAAGCTGAATGGGGAAAATAGTGCTGCGAAAAATACAGGGGTCGTAATTAACGTGATCTCCAGAGTTTCTCTCTCTCTCACGCAACCAACGTATTCACAAATCAGATTTAGGAACTGTTGAGGGGCCTCCGAGGAAAAGCCAATACCCGGCATTCACATTTTTCTATTTTAGCGGACTCCACATGAGAGTAAATAACAATGGGATGGGCTTTTATTCCAGTACTGTGCCGTAGTGCACCGCGCTGCAGCTGAGCTACACTGTTCAATAAAAAGAGAACGACTTTGTTTCATAGTTCCCATTTTCTTTTTCCTGAGAGACCCCTCAATATCAATTATTCCTTCCAGCTCGTTAAAGAGCAAGTGAAACAGGTGTGGGGGTAAACCGTGGGACATTGATCACCTCTGACCCGACGGCTTATGGGGAGAGACCACGGGATGAAACAGGTCATTATAACAGCCCTTCTGAAGTCTCCCTGTTCCAGTTCAGACCTCCAGTCAGAACGACGGGCAATCCACCCCCTGCTCCTCCCCCGTTACCCCCACACCATAAACGCCTCCCAGGGCTGGAAGCTGGCATGTTGCGAGGAAAGGACTGCCATTAAGAAGGACGGTCATAAATTGTTGCCGTGGGTTACGGTGCATTGGCGGGGGGCCGGGCTGAAAGTTTAATAGAGTGTCCCCAGAAATCTCCTTTGAAATCTGCTTCCTCCTCCGCACTGGCGATCGCAATCGCTCTTTCAGACCAGCTCTCAGCACCTGGAGGTAGGAACTATAGCTTTACAGAGAGACGGGAAGTCCCATAGTGCCGTTTTATCTCCACACATCTCCGCCCTAATCCCAACCCCGCCCTAACCCCCCCGCAGTCCCATTCTGGAACACAACAATGAGAATAAGATGAACACAGCTGGATTTTAAAAAATTATAATAATTCCCTCTCTCATAATCACCATCATTAATACTAGCATTATTATTTATGTAATTATTATCATTAATAATAACTAATCAACTCTTAAAACTGAGAAATTCTCTCTTCTCTCTCGTCTCTCTCTCTCTCTCTCTCTCTCTCGTTTACTTGCACTCTTTTTAGGAAAGCCATGGAAGACTGTAAGCATTGGTGTGGAACAGCAGTGCAGGTCCTGGCCTGGGACTGCTCTGGGACTCAGATCAGATCACAGTGCTCAAATCCTGTTGATTGGCACTGTGTCTTTTTCCACCACTTGTCGTGTACCTTGGTGGCGCGATGCCCGTTATGTGGGTATTTATGCTTACAGATAAGCTGTCCGTCGCTTGCATGTCGGTAACGTCGAAGTATTGTCACAAGGATCCTCCAGTGAAAAGTTCAGTGACTTAGACATTTAATAAAGACGTTACATTTCATCCTGTCATGAATGAACTATCCTCATATGGGTGGAAAAATAAACCCATACACCCAACAGACAGAGCGGGAGAGAGTGCGAGAGAGACTGAGGCAAATAGAGTGAGAGAGAGAACTCTTACAGACTCAAAAAGAGGACCAGGAAATTACCCCTCCCCTACCCACGTCCCCCCACCCCATCCCTCCCGCCCCAGACGGTAAAGCTTCTCTCTGTTAGGTTAGTATTAATCATGCAGGATTCCATCAGATTTTACCCACACAGTTCAAACAAAGCCGAGCGGGTGCAACAGAATCGTTAAGCTCCAATGTTCAGGAAGAGGAAGAGGAGGAAGAAGAAGAGGCAGAAGGAGAAGAAGAAGAAGAAGATATTCTGAAGAATCTGTCTGTTGTTTCTCAAACACTCCTCACTCCTCTTTTCTTCCTTCCAGGGCCTGGCTGGGCTGGCTGTGTGGGGGGCGTGGTTTGATGGGAGGGGGTGGGGTCAAGTGGGAGGGGCCGGCTGCCCCTTTCCCACATCCACAGAGTTCAGCGCCCCCCCCCCCCCCCCAGCACACGTGCGCACGCACACAGGCGGTGAGGTCAGTGTCATAGCGGAATGGACAGTAAACACAGATGATAAAACTCATCTTTTATTACCCAGCATCGGGGTAAGGGTTTTTGCAGTGGACCGGGCTCCTCCGGTCCGCCCTGAAAAGCGGGGTGCCCACTCTCCTCCACCCGCTTTTATTTATTTATTCACCTCTATTTATTCATTTTTTTCCTCGACCGCTTTGTTTTTATTCGTCGCCGGTTCGTTTCTGAAGGCATGGCGCAACGTTTTTAACGGAAGGGTCCGGTCTCTTTTTTTTTTAATACTTGTTTGTTTCGTTCTTTCCCATTTGTTTCCACGGGTGAAGCACGGTACGGCGGTATTCCCGTCCGTTCATTGGCCTTTTTGCACACTGAGCGGCTGGTAAACCGTTGGCAAGCGCTGAATACTGCAGACCCCCCCATTGGTCCAGAAGCGAGTTCACATGAGAGGATCACTCACCAGTGACCAGGAGCCCTGTGATTGGCCGGAGACGGGAAATAACCTTTCAACTCTGGAGCCAATAGGGGCACGGCTGAATCGATAAGACTGACTGGATTTTGGCAGGACAAACCTACATAGGTCAGTGACATATGTTAAACAAGGGTGCTGCACACTGTTCTTGAAATAAAGAAGGCAACCGCTAGGGATGTAATCTGAGATTGCAGAAGCACAATGGGCCATGGATAATTAGTGACAGTCAGGTCTTTACAGGGCAGCTGTACTTTTAAAACAAGAGATAATTTGACATGGTGCTACAGCACAGACTATGTACCCGTATTGATCTCATAGCTTTGGCTTCTTTCATACGTTTCACTTACTTCTAGTTTATTTTGATGAATTAACTTTGTCTGTAAATATATGTATATATTTTTTTGATTATAGCGAAATGTTTCTTTTGCCTCTTATGTATTAAAATATACAGCCTGTGTTGTTAGTCTTGTTAAAAGGCATTCTCTGAATGGTGAAAAGCTTTACCTCAGGCTCTCGCATGTGAAATCGCCTCTCGCGTGTCTCCCCCATGGGCCCTAGCACTTAGCGCCAACTTAGCGCCAACTCGCGTCCGCCTTCCGCTGATATACACGCCCTTCTCCGTACCGCCCCGGCCTGGCACCACCCCATCCCTCCATCATCCTGTCCTCTCTTCCTCCCCCCATCGGCAGCCGCGGCAGCGGAGGGAAAGAGCAAGAAAAGGAGGGGCGGAGTGGAGCCGATCGCTATGCGTCCGTCCTCCTCGTGTCTCTCTCTCCGGCCGGGTGAGTGGCGCGCACGCGAAGACGCGCTCCCGCCCACAGTCTTTTCTCCGCCCCCCTCAGTGCATCACTTCCTGCTGAAAGAACAGAACGGTATTTCGCCCCCACCCCCCCCCTCCCTCCCTCCCTCCCTCCCTCCCTCCCCGCTCCCCTTTCCCGGCTCCCCGGAGGCTAGCACCAGTCGTCCTCGTCGGTCTCACTGTAGGGTTCGTGCAGGCCCTTTCTGGGCCCCCTGGGGTGCGGGGCCTTGTGATTTATGTGGGGGGGGCCCTGCCGGTGGGGGGAGGGCGAGGTCGAGCGGTAGCCATTGGGCAGGCGGCGGGGCGGCGGCGGCTGGCCGTGGGGAGGGGCCGCGTGGCGGGCAGTCCTGGGCGAGCGGGGGTGGGGGTTGGGGCTGGGGTTGGGGTGCGGTTGGGGGTTGCCCTGGTGGAGGCTCTGGTCGTAGGCGGGCGGCTCGTGGCGGTCGTAGTCGTAGTCCTGGTCGTAGGGGCAGCCGTCGCCCTCCGGGCCGTCGGGAGGGGCCGGCGCCCAGCGGGCGTGGCGGGCGGAGCGGGGCGAGCCGCGGGGGGAGCTGTGGTGGGACGGCGGGTGGTGGTGGTGGTGGTGGTGGGGCTCGTTGCCCGGAGGCGAGTACCGGCGGGGCGTGGGCGAGGCCATCCGGCCCTGACCCTGGGGGGCATTGGAGGCCTTACGGAGGGCAGGGGAGTAGGCCACGTGCGGCCGGGGCGTGGCGGGGGTCTGGGGCAGCTGCCGGCGGCCGCGGCGGGGGGTGCTGGTGCCGGAGGTCGAGGGGACGGGACTTCCGCTCACCGAACTACTGCCCTACACGAAAATGAAAACAAAGCAAACGAAGAAGCACAACAAAATTAACAACAAAAGAAGAATGCGACGACGTGCAGACAGTAACAACAACATCAGCGACGGTCACGACAGAGAAAGAGAGAGTGAGTAAGGGGAGGTGGGACAAAAAAAGAGACGTAACAACAGTGAAAAGAACCATAAAACAGAAACACCACCACCAAAGGGTGGGTTCACCAAGAGTAAACGAGAGAGACACAACATTTTGCACAAAGGAGAGAGAGGACACAAAGGAAAGTAACACAACACAAGAAAGAAAAGAGAAGCTCAGTTAGTAAGTGAGGGTGGTCAAGCAGCAGGCGTGAGGACTGAAACGGAAGCAGGGTTTTCCACAGCGAAGCCGTCTCTCGCTCCCTCACCCCTGTGGGGAAACACCTCTGACCTCGATTCTTTAAGCTCTGCGTACGGCACTCTGAATACTTCTCACGACACCACAGGGTTTTGTGTTGACGCTTCATCAACATCAATGCCATGCAGTGATCAGTGGCTCCGTCGCACAGTCGGAAGCTTGGTGGAGCGGGGAAAGATGATGGACAAATACAGTCCTTCCTACGCTGCACTCCATGACCTTTTCACCATTAAAGCAAAATTGAACTTTGGTAGCACTTTAGATTGTGTAGTTACCTGGCCATGTTCATTAGTTGCTCTGTGCTCCCCTGGGGTGATAATCCAGAATAGGGGATTTGTCGCTCTCCATTAACTTCTAAAGGGCAGCTAAAACGGTCTCAAAATGACGCTTCCAGCACGTATACGAACACGAACACGAACCAATCGGATTCTGTCAATACCAACAATAGCCATAGTTCTACCAAAGTTCAATTTTGCTTTAACTAGTGGAGTCCTTGGGACGTATTTCACACGTGACAATACTATGGTCAGAACATTAACATGTATGGTAAGGTTTTGTGCCTATTGACTCTTTGGATTGTTAAGTGTCTTAGCGTTAAGGCTCAGAGTTAAGATGCAGTGTTAAGTGTCAGAGTGTTAGGACTCAGTGTTAAGTGTCTGAGTGTTAAGATGCAGTGTTGAGTGTCAGAGTGTTAAGACTCAGTGTTAAGTGTCTGAGTGTTAAGATGCAGTGCTGAGTGTCAGAGTGTTAGGACTCAGTGTTAAGTGTCTAAGTGTTAAGATGCAGTGTTGAGTGTCAGAGTGTTAGGACTCAGTGTTAAGTGTCTGAGTGTTAAGATGCAGTGTTGAGTGTCAGAGTGTTAGGACTCAGTGTTAAGTGTCTGAGTGTTAAGATGCAGTGTTGAGTGTCAGGGTGTTAGGACTCAGTGTTAAGTGTCTGAGTGTTAAGATGCAGTGTTAGGACTCAGTGTTAAGTGTCTAAGTGTTATGATGCAGTGTTGAGTGTCAGAGTGTTAGGACTCAGTGTTAAGTGTCTGAGTGTTAAGATGCAGTGTTGAGTGTCAGAGTGTTAGGACTCAGTGTTAAGTGTCTGAGTGTTAAGATGCAGTGTTGAGTGTCAGAGTGTTAGGACTCAGTGTTAAGTGTCTGAGTGTTAAGATGCAGTGTTGAGTGTCAGAGTGTTAGGACTCAGTGTTAAGTGTCTGAGTGTTAAGATGCAGTGTTATGACTCAGTGTTAAGTGTCTGAGTGTTAAGATGCAGTGTTGAGTGTCAGAGTGTTAGGACTCAGTGTTAAGTGTCTGAGTGTTAAGATGCAGTGTTGAGTGTCAGAGTGTTAAGACTCAGTGTTCAGTGTCACAGTGTTAAGTGCAGGAGTGCTGGGAGGGTGCGGCCCACCTGTCTGTGTGTCCTGCACTCTCTGCCTTCGCTTGGCGAGCGGGACCAGTGACGGTCACGGTCGTGGGGCCGGTGACAGTACTCGCCCCGGTCGGGCCCGTAGCGCTCCTTGTCCACAGAGCCGTGGTGGTGGTGATGGTGGTGGTGGTGTCTCCGGTCCTTGGCACGTCCGCGCTCGCGGTCACGGTCCTTTTCCCTGGGCGGCAGGTCACCTGACTGCGTGGTGGTGCTGAGGTCTGTGCCGAGCCCTGCCGGGTCACGCCCAGTCAGTACCCATCACACCCCCGCCCTCACTCCCTTTCCCCCCTCTTCAAACACACACCTCTGTTCTTACAATGCCATGGAACACACCTGGTTCTGGTGTTTGCCCACGCAATTTCATATGGGTACCTACATAATCTATGGATATTATAGCTATATCCTAGACACACGTGCACACACACATGCACACGCACACAGGCACACACACACACTCTCTCTCTCTCTCTCTCTCTCTCTGATATCCTGACCTGTGTCGGCGTCAGTGTAGCGGCTGAGCGATCGCTGGGAGGTTCGGTGGCTGCGTTCGCGGCGCCGTTGGCCCTGTCGCTGGCCCTCGTCCGGGGTCACTCTCTCCAGGGAGTAATCCTCCAGCCGCACTCCCGTCCCCGACCGCCCGTGCACCAGGGACGAGGTGGACCTCCGCATGGGACTGGTGTCCTGGATGGTCTACAGGGAGATGGAGGGAGGAAGAGAGAGAGTGTGAGAGAGAGAGTGTGAGAGAGGGCTGGGGGGCAGTATAACAAGCGAGCCAAAGGAGGGATATGTATAGTATTTATAACTGTCTTTGTCCCAGACAGGTGTACCGGTGTCAAAACAAGAAGTGTGTGTGTGTGTGTTTGTGTGTGCATGCTTATACGTGTCACGATCTGTGTGCGTGTCTGTGTTTGTGTGTGTCTGTGTGTCAGGATCTGTGTGTTTCTGTGTCGTGTGGAGTTGGGACTGTCCCGCAGCTTCTCGAGAGAGAGAGAGACGGTCTGCTGAGTGAAGAAGTCTCTCTCCAGTCCCCACGCATGGACCCGGCCACACGGGACCGGTACGGCAGGTATGAACAGGTGTGCTAAACACATAGAGAGAGGTATGGACAGAACAGAGGAAGAGGGGCTCAGGCCATGCCTTACATGCACCCAGCACCTTACCTGTCCTGTCAGTTTGGAACCGCGGTCCTGTCCCCCCGAACCTCGGGACACGTGTCCCCCCACCCACCACGCCCCCCACCCCCCCCCAACCAACCAACCAACCATCCTCCAAGCCAAGCACATGTCCATCCACAGGCAGTCATCCCTTATTCATGTCTCCATGGCAGCACCATTCCCCCGCCCCGCCCACACGCACACAGAGTCATGCAGACTCCCAAAGCTGGCCAGGACACGCCCCCAGTGGGTGCCCCATTCCTTGAAGCGGACGGAACACCCTGGAGAGGCCGGTGTGTATGCTGTTCTTAGCGCAGTCCTTCGCTCTTAATTCCTTGATTGGCACGTAGCCGTTTTATTTGACACATTAATGCACCCGAGGATGCAGCTGGAGAAGCTGCACATGTTCTCCACACGGGAATATTTTAGTGCAGTGCATTCTGGGAAATGTATTTCTGTAATGGTAAACAGCAGTTGGACAAAATTTTGCAGTTGAAGCCAGAGTTTTAGGGTGTACAAATACACACAGCGGCCCTCCAGGATCTGAGTGTGACCCCCGCAGTAAAGGCCTTGATATCACATTCCAACAAAGAACCATCTGTTAGGCAGGAAGCACACACACACATGCCCGCACACTCACACACACTCACACACACACAGTAGACAGCAAAACTGATGCTGGTTAAGAGTCAGGCAGTTAGCACAGTGCATGTTGAACACAGAGAGGATGATGGGAGGGGAACTCACTGCTCCTTCCACAGTATCTCAGCATAACAGGTCTCCTGTCATAGAGTTTATGAGAGTAAAGTGCTCCATGTCTGCCAAGTCACCACGGTTACTGGAGACCTGGGGGGTATACCACGAAGCAGGATTACTTAGGTAGCTGGATAACTGCACTGAGTAAAACCCTGAACCATCCCTAATCTGGAACACGGACTGAAGTAAGAGCTGTGCCCGGTTTTACTCTGCAGTTATCCAGCTAACTCAGTAATCCAGCTTCGTAGTGCACCCCCAGATCCCATTGGTTTCATATTGTGTATAGTTATATTTTTTCAGTTATATTAAAGTAGACTTTAAGTGGCAGGATTAAATAGCAGCCCTTCCGCTTTCTCTTCAGACAGTGAAGAGTAAGACAGCGGGCTGAGGAGAAGACCGGGGCATTGAAGACCGAAGTAAAACAGGAGCTTGGCGTTCAGCAATAGAAGAGGGAAAAACCGGAGACCAAAAAGAGAGGTAGAGGAGGATGGAAAGAAGGTATACAGAGATACGGAGGCAAAGAGGGAGAGGGAGAGAGAGAGATACTGAGAGAGAGAGAGAGCAAGCGAGCGAGCAGGAGGGAGGGGACAGGGTACATACACTGAGGTTATGTCCACGAGGCAAGCGAGCGAGCAGGAGGGAGGGGACAGGGTACATACACTGAGGTTATGTCCACGAGGCCTCCCTTTCTTCCGCTGTAGAACAGGCAGGCAGGCAGGCAGGCAGCACACACCAAACCATGATTAAGACACACGCATACAGCACAATACAAGGGACACAGCCAGAGAACCACAACAACCAGGGGCAGAGGGAGGGGTCAGGGGGAGAGGGTAGGGGCCAAGGGGAGGAGTCAGGGGAGAGAGGAGGGGCCAGGGGGAGATGGGAGGGGCCAGGGGGAGATGGGAGAGGTCAGGAGAGAGAGGAGGGGCCAGGGGGAGGAGTCAGTGGAGAGGGGAGGGGCCAGGGGGAGGAGTCAGGGGAGAGAGGAGGGGCAGAGGGTGGGATCAGGTGAAACGAGGGGAATAATGTGTGAGGGGAGAGAAGGAAGGAGTAAGAGAGGGAAGGGAGAGGAGTCAGAAAAAGAAAGGAGGGGTAAAGGAAGACGGGCAGGAAGAGACACCAGGAGAGAAAGGATTGAAGGGAAGGGAAGAGGGGATTAAAAATAAAATGGAGTGAGAGAGAAAGAGAGAGAACCCCGTTAGACACAGATACAGTCGAGAGATACACACAAAAAGAGAGAGAGCATGTCAGTGAGTGAGTGAGTGTGTGTGTGCAAGAGCTGGACAGATAGAAAGAAAATGAAAGAGAAGGGAGGGAAAGACAGAGAAAGACACTTACCATAGCAGAGTGCACACACTGAGGAGCAGAGGTAGTGTAAGAGAGACAGGGAGTCACCCGGGTGAAGAGTGTACGGAACATACATCAACACTGCAGTACAACACCATGGTACACCACACTACACCACAGAACCATCAGCAGCGCTCTACAGAACAGCAAGTACTATTTACATTTAAATATGACTGATTTGGACCTTATTGTTTTGTTTATTTTTTTATTTTTATTTATTTTTAATTTTATTTTTCCTTTTCTTTCTCGGATTGTTTTGTTATAAAGCAAGTTCAGCTATGCTGTTGTGATACGAAATAATCTGTTTTAAACAAATGTATAATGTGAACTTTCAAATTTGATTGAGGAATTGGGGCGGGACTTGATAAGCAGGCTGCTTTTTCCCGTATCCCTTTTCGGCAGGTAATGTGTTTTGTCAGGGCATATTACAGAAATTGTGATAAAGTGTGACTATATGCGTGCCGAAATAAATAAATAAATACTAAAATACTATACCACTCTATACCACACTACACCACAGAACCATCAGCAGCGCTCTACAGAACAGCAAGTACTATACCACTCTATACCACACTACACCACAGAACGATCAGCAGCACTCTACAGAACAGCAAGTACTATACCACTCTATACCACACTACACCACAGAACCATCAGCAGCACTCTACAGAAAAGCAAGTACTATGCCACTCTATACCACACTACACCACAGAACCATCAGCAGCGCTCTACAGAACAGCAAGTACTATACCACTCTATACCACACTACACCACAGAACCATCCAGGACCACTCTACAGCACAGAACCATCCAGGACCACTCTACAGCACAGAACCATCCAGGACCACTCTACAGCACAGAACCATCCAACACCCCTCTTTTAAAAAATTATTTGTTTCAGATTTTTCTCAATTTTTCTCCCAATTTATCCCAAAACTCTACAGAACCATCAGCATTACATTACTGGCAATTAGCAGACGTTATTATCCAGAGTGACTTACACAACTTTTTAGCATTTTATTTATTTATTTTTTTACATATTATCCATTTATACAGCCGGATATATACTGAAGAAATTCAGGTTAGGTACCTTGCTCAAGGGTACAACGGCAGTGTCCTACCTGGGAATTGAACCTGCAACCTTTCGGTTACAAGGCCAGTTCCTTAACCATTACACTACACTGCCGCCCAGCATCACACTACAGAACAGCACACACCACTATACCACTCTATACACCTACAATAGAGGAGCGTACCACACCCTGCAACACTATGGTACCAAACAGCACCATACCAACCCCAGTACCGTACAGAACAATATCATAGAGCACACACACAAGCATAAGGCACTCATGTGACATTTGTGTGTCCCTTTCAGGAAGGAAACTGGAGTACCCGGAGGAAACCCACACGGCCACGAGGAGAACACGCAAACCCCACACAGATTCGGACCCAGGACCTTCCCGCCGTGAGGCGACAGTGCTATCCCCAGCAATACTGTGCTGCCCTGCGTTGGGCTATAAAGCCGATCAAATCTGTGTTTGCAGAAACACAGCATAAGCAAAAGACGGACCATTAGCCATCAGAGCAAGGGGTTCTACGGAGATTACTCTTCACGCTTTGAGAAGATCTAGCAGATATATTTGAACTGTAAAGGGGACTAAATCTGTGTCTGCAGTCATGAGAAAAATATGGACCAGTAACTATCAGAGCAAGGGGTTCTACAGAGATCCCTCTTATGCAAGCTAAAGGAGTACACTTTGAGCAGATATAACCCACTGAAAGTCAACACCGGTGGCAGGGAAAATGGAGACAAATGGGGCGCATTGCATGTATTGACCTGTTCCAAACCCGTTGAAGCAAACACCTGCAACTGAAGGGCTTAATTCCTGAGGCCAGAACTTTAAATGCACACGGACACACCCAGATAGAAGGAGGGAGGCAGCGAGAGCAAAGGGGATAGGTTACGCGGGCCGTGGGAATCGGAGCAAGGGAGGGAGTTCGGGAGACATTGCAATAGTGAGTGTGAGTGTGTGTGTGCGTGCATGTGTGTGTGTTATGTGTTTGTGTGTGTGCATGGCCACAGTACTCATTGGGATATACTTGTAGCTCATGTGAGAATGGTGCACCATAGTGGTGAAAATGGGGGAACCACAGACAGGGATGGGGTGTGGGGGGGGCGGGGTGGGGACAGGTCTGTGGTGGGACACCCAATCCAGCCTGCCCTCCCACTCCACCTGGACCAGTGATGCTCTCCTGACCCCTGGCCCCATCCTAAAGACAGGCTTACGGGGTTTATTCTGAACTAACCCTACACTCAGAGAGACTGTAGAGTCCCTTCAGTCTGCACGGACAGCACAAAAAAACAGCAGGAAAGACTGCAGGGAAGGCTTGAGTGATGCTGAGAGACCCTGTCCCACATCACTGAGGGGTGGAGACGCATATACGGGACGGGGGGCCGGGGGCCGGGGTGCACAAACGGCCGACATCTTCCGAAAAGCTGCAGAACCAAGAGCCCTGGTGAGCCCTGGGCTGCGTCCGAATCAGTGCCATATCTACTGCGTCCTGTCTCCCGTGTACTGGCAGCTGTGTACTGTTTAATTTTGTGTACTGTTTCGTACGCTGCGTGCAGTACGCAAAAAAAAAAATCCTCCTCATTATTTTCCAAACGTACAGTTGAAGTGTCGTAAGACGTCCCGCCCTTGCGCGGCCATGTCACGTGTTGTTTTTGTTGTTGCGACCGAAATGTTTTGCGTACTTCTTGAAAAAAGTATGCTCCCAAATGTACTCTGCGAAACCCCAGAAGTAAGTATATCATACGGGTGTTTTTAAGTATACTACATTTAGAGAAAATTGCTGCTTTCTCGTCCTGTCTACTCAACAAGCATACTCAATAGTATGGAAGGGTGCTGATTCGGTCGCTCCCCACCATGTCCCTTTGAGGCGGGCCGGTGGTGTGCAGAGTGATCAGGCTGGAATGGGAGGCGGAGTGGAGGGGCGGAGGGTGGGATGTCGCGGATGAGGGGGGAGGAAAGAGAGAGGTGCAGAGAGGGGTAGGGTGATGGTTGGGGGCTGTGAGGGAGGATTGGGGGAGGTATACAGAGGTACAGGGTGATGGTTGGGGGAGGATTGAGGTGCTCACTTGGTTGTCAGCTGAAAGGCGGGGCATGGAAACGGCCCTCCCATGTGCTTCCATGGGGAGATAGGGCTCACTGTCCGAGTGACCGTCCCTTCCCATCTTTCTCATCTCTACCGTCTGCAAAAACACAGGGAGAGGCTGTGACTACTGCGGGCTGGTGGTGGGGCATGGGTGTGAGCGGGGCCAGAGAGACGGGGGCCCGCCTCCTCACGCTCACTGCAGAGGAAGCTTCTCAGCCAGAGCTGTGTGCGCTTCATAAGGCGCTTACTGCAACTGCACTCTAGGGGAGCGCTGCAGTGCACGTTGACAGATAACGTTTTCCTGCACATGTCAAAGAGATAAGAGATCATGAGCTGATCAGAGGAATTCAATTCCCAGAGAGGAAGGAAACTATATCCCAGCTCCCTGCCATTCAC
>CM056379.1:13651944-13674444 GCA_029718625.1 Synaphobranchus kaupii
AAGCGGAGCTCGGATGATGAAATGAAGAGCGAGGAACGGTGAAAACGCCGTAGACGGGGACGCAGAAGAAGTGCAGTGCAGAGAACGGGGCTGAAGAGCAGTGCGTGATGGGATTGATGCTGGAGTGAAGCGAGTGGGTGAAGCGGAATGGAGAGAAGCTCTGTCTGTGGAGGCTGGGGTTTGGCTGCTCCCGGCACTCTGACCCAATCACACACAGGGGGCCAGTCTTTGTGCCACAGGACCCTGGCGGCCAAGGTGCAGCAAAGCAATGCACAATGGGGGCCTCGACCCTGGCTTACTGCACTGGTTTCAGTTTGCATGAGTGTAGACTGGCTGGATTCATTTTTTCAGAAGCAGTCCAGCACTAGGATTGATTCACAGTCATGACAGGAGAGATGGAAGGTGAGAGGTGAGGCATTGTACAGTAGCAGGGTGGAATGGAAACCCAACACCTTATATAATGCTCCACTAAAGCCCATTAGATTATACAATGCCCCCAAAAGCATGTTAGCTTATCCAATGCTCCTCTAAAGCCCATTAGCTTATCCAATGCCCCTCTAAAGCCCATTAGCTTATCCAATGCCCCTCTAAAGCCCATTAGCTTATCCAATGCCCCTCTAAAGCCCATTAGCTTATCCAATGCCCCTCTAAAGCCCATTAGCTTATCCAATGCCCCTCTAAAGCCCATTAGCTTATCCAATGCCCTTCTAAAGCCCATCAGCTTATCCAATGCCCCTCTAAAGCCCATTAGCTTATCCAATGCCCCTCTAAAGTCCATTAGCTTATCCAATGCCCCTCTAAAGCCCATTAGCTTATCAAATGCCCCTCTAAAGCCCATTAGCTTATCAAATGCCCCTCTAAAGCCCATTAGCTTATCAAATGCCCCTCTAAAGCCCATTAGCTTATCAAATGCCCCTCTAAAGCCCATTAGCTTATCCAATGCCCCTCTAAAACCCAATAGCTTATCCAATGCCCCTCTAAAGTCCATTAGCTTATCCAATGCCCCTCTAAAACCCAATAGCTTATCCAATGCCCCTCTAAAGTCCATTAGCTTATCCAATGCCCCTCTAAAGCCCATTGGCTTATCCAAAGCCCCTCTAAAACCCAATAGCTTATCCAATGCCCCTCTAAAACCCAATAGCTTATCCAATGCCCCTCTAAAACCCAATAGCTTATCCAATTCCACTCTAAAGCCCATTAGCTTATCAAATGCCCCTCTAAAGCCCATTAGCTTATCAAATGCCCCTCTAAAGCCCATTGGCTTATCCAAAGCCCCTCTAAAGGAGGCAGAGGGCTGAGCATTGCTGGGTGGGGGGGGGTGTGTTGCAGGGTGGCGGGAGGGGGGTGCTGGCTTGCGTTTTGCGAGGGGGGGGTTGGGGGGCTGGGGTCACCATGGCGAGTACCTGCTCCTCCCGCAGAGCCTGTAGCTTTTTGGCTTTGCTCTGCCGGTAATACTCCATGATCATCATAGCAGCGTAGATCTTCCCCACTGTCAGGTCTGTCGCTGCTGAGAAAAGGACAAGTTAACCTGTACGATTAGACACGGTGAGATGGACCCTGAGCGGAGGGGATGGGAGAGTGGGACACATACACACACAAACACATACAAACACATTGCCAATAGTCTTTTCACAAACAGATCCTAATTTTTAAAATAGCTCATCTTGGTTTCTTATTGGGTACTGAGGACTTTAGGCCATTTTACTGTGGTTGGATACCCAGTGTCGCTGCTTACTGGGCCAGTCATAATCACACTGGAGTTACTGTGTGGCTGTCTGGGTACTGTTCCTTTTTTATTTGCTTCCCAGCCCAGGGATGTATACATACACAATTCCCATCCCAATCTTGAATGTCCAACTATCTGCAACCACAACCGTGTTCCATTCACAAACCACCCTGCCAATTCATGAGACCTGGGACATCGATGGTTCTCCTCCGAAACATGTGTAGTCCAACAGTTGCTTCTTTTCACGTTGCAGACCGCAGCTAAGTTCACACAGTGCTGCGTTTGAAGAAGACCTTTCATATGCGGCTTTGAAACACAGTCTTACAGGCACCTTTATTGGCCAGGGTCGCCCAAGAGCGATGCCACTCAGACCAATGTCTGACTGAACCGTCCCATACCCATGTCTGACTGAACCCTCCCATACCCATGTCTGACTGAGCACTGTCCGGGTTCGATCCGAGGCTGTGAAGCTCATCCACGCACCACAGCTTGGCCCCTAAACTGAATGAGCCACCCGGCAGCCTGGGTACTGTTTGATATTCTGCAGCTTAATGCTTTATTCCTTAGCGAAATATGAGCATCTGGATATGACAGCATGTACATGCTTGTGAGAGAAAAGAACTGGCTACAGAATGTCTACAAACAGGCACCCCCCCCCCCCCCAGAAGAAAACAGAGAAAAGCCAGATCACAGCTCCACAGTAAAGCGGCCAAAAGTTCCTTGAGTCTAGCAGGACTACAGAAGACCATTTACAGATACGACACTACAAAGAAAAGCTTTCAGAAAATTCTACACTCCTGTGAGTGGCCATTTGAGTAAACATTTAACCTGGACATGAACTTAACACCTGTTATATTACACTTACAAAAAACAAGAATCTGTGGTGTCCAGGTCAAAAACAAGCATACTTTATCACTGAGGAAAAATTTTTGAGGAAATTTTTGTGGGCCAATTTTAAAGTACTGACTAAGTACTCTGACTATTTCTCTGGCTTCCATGTTTTGTTTAGAACCAGTGCACAATATCCACTGTCCTCTCCAGCCCTTGCTACTTAACCCTGGAGTGAAAAGACTTCTATAGAGGTTTTTTCTATAGCAATGCACCCTCTGATCCCAGACACAGGCAAGCAAAGTCCCAGGTGGGCAGGGGTGTGGACTGTGGGTGGGTGAGGGGGGGGTGAGGGGGGGGGGGGCTCTGGACCACATCTGGAGAAGCTTAGGTTTGGCTGGGCCACGGGCAGTCCTACTGTTGCATGAGATGGAAGACTACGGCCTGGATTCAATCAAGACTTTGTCCGTAACTTTGTGCATTCGCAAGTACTGGGAATGCACAAACACAAACACACTTGGGCAAGCCCATTTTGATGATCGCTGAATTTTCCGAAGCTGCGTTTGTGAAGATACATGCTTAACTAGCAAAGGTTTGTTCAAATGATGATTGGAATCAAGGCCTGTGCCGGATGGTGCCGTTTCTCGCGAGTGGCTGTTTTTAATAGGGATGGTTACGGCAGGTAGGCATGCTGATGGTCCGTGCGGAAGGTGTGCTGTCATGGCGGGTTGTGCCCAGTAAAATGTTCAACGTTAACTCAACTCGAGTCCAAAAGGGACCACATGTACTATATCAGAGTAAACGGAACATTCTACTGTGTGGTCTGTTTCAGCGAAGTATTCTACTGCTGAGAAGGGACATAGAAGTTAGCATGATATGTTGGGACAGTGTGGGGTGAGGATGGGGTGGTGTGGTGTTAGGTGGACCTCGTTGGGATATGGAACTGTATGAGTGTGGGAGATACTAAGGAGGAGAAGGGGCGGGGTTATGAAAAGTGGGCGGAGTCAGAGGAGGGGCTGTGCCTGGTCGATCAGAGGGCCCTGAGCAGTGATTGGACCCGGGCTGGGGAGAGAAGCTTCCTCTGATGAGAAAAAGGCGGCTGATTGGACGCCTCGTAGAGCAACTTACACTTGTGTGGAGTGACCAACAGGTCCAGGTTCTTCTGGGAGAGATTGGGCCAAATCGCCATCATCTCCTTCCGCAACTCCGCATCCATCTGGTGTTTGTCTGCACCTCCTGAACCCACCATCCACACACATAAACACACACACACACACACACACACACACACACACACACACAAACACAAATGCACACACACACACACACACACACAAACACACACACACACACACACACACACACACAAACACAAATGCACACACAGATCCGTAGATCCACACCGGCACATTGACATGCAGAAACACACAGACACACACACACAAGCACCAAACCGTAGATCCACACCATTACCGTGACATGCAGGAACACACACGCACATAAACACAGATAAGCATACCAGCACGCACGCACACACCCGCACACCCATCCATAGATCCACATCGACATGCAGGAACATACACATACATACACACGCACACAAAAGCCAGTCACACACAAGGAAAGATTTTCTTATTAACAGTTGCCGGGTACATACACACTGGCCGACCACAGCTCATATGTGTAGAGGACTGAACAGTACATACACACTGGCCGACCACAGCTCATATGTGTAGAGGACTGAACAGTACATACACACTGGCCGACCACAGCTCATATGTGTAGAGGACTGAACAGTACATACACACTGGCCTACCACAGCTCATATGTGTAGAGGACTGCACAGTACATACACACTGGCCTACCACAGCCCATATGTGTAGAGGACTGCACAGTACATACACACTGGCCTACCACAGCCCATATGTGTAGAGGACTGCACAGTACATACACACTGGCCTACCACAGCTCATATGTGTAGAGGACTGCACAGTACATACACACTGGCCTACCACAGCTCATATGTGTAGAGGACTGCACAGTACATACACACTGGCCTACCACAGCTCATATGTGTAGAGGACTGTACAGTACATACACACTGGCCTACCACAGCTCATATGTGTAGAGGACTGTACAGAAAGACAGCAGCTCTGTTACAGTCAAACTTCAGTCGGTGTCAGCAGGTGCGCATGACTGGGATATGATTGTAACTGGTATCTCAGCAACAGTGTGACACCTCTGCCACAGACCGCCCCTTGGAGGCAGGACTGGACTGACACGTCGGCACACCTGAGTCGACAGCCCAGAAACCCGGAGATTTGCGGGGTGGGGGCCGGGGAAGACCAGCTCAAATGAGTGACAGGGGCTGAATGGCACAGTGAGTAACAGTGAGCCCACAAGCAGTACAGACTCCACCAGCACCCTAACACAGTACCCATCGCCTTTTACAGAGGAGAGACCATCCTTAATGTCATACAGCACAACACACTCTACACTGTACATTCTATCATACAGTACTGGAGATTCTGTAATGGGGTAATGCATATTGTATCATAAGGTGCTGTAGATTCTATTATATGGGCTGCAGATTCTATCATAGGGTGCTGTAGATTCTACTATAGGGGCTGTAGAATCTATTATAGGGTGCTGTAGATTCTATTATAGGGGCTGTAGATTATATTATAGGGTGCTGTAGATTGTATTATAGGGGCTGCAGATTCTATTATAGGGGCTGCAGATTGGATTATAGGGTGCTGTAGATTGTATTATAGGGTGCTGTAGATTGTATTATAGGGTGCTGTAGATTATATTATAGGGTGCTGTAGATTCTATTATAGAGGCTGTAGATTCTATTATAGGGGCTGCAGATTGTATTATAAGGTGCTGTAGATTGTATTATAGGGTGCTGTAGATTTTATTATAGGGTGCTGTAGATTCTATTATAGAGGCTGTAGATTCTATTATAGGGGCTGCAGATTCTATCATAGCGTGTTGTAGATTCTATCATAGGGGCTGCAGATTCTATTATAGGGTGCTGTAGATTCTATTATAGTGGCTGTAGATTCTATTATAGGGGGCTATAGATTATATTATAGGGGGCTATAGATTCTATCATAGGGGGCTATAGATTATATCATAGTGCTATAAATTCTATGATTGGGGCTGTATATTCTATAATGGGGTACTACAGATTCCTGATGCTGCTGTTAAAGTAATTTATTGGCTCTCAGGAGGCACATGACGGTATCTATGCCAACAGCACCATGAGTCACTGCGATGAGTCACTGTCACAGCTTTGCTGAGCAGCCGGGAGCTGCTGTCTAAAGAAGACGAGTGTCACAAGCGTCACGCGAAGAAACCCAAAATAAGAGCCACAGAGGGACCTGCCAGGATCCTAGTGCGCGTCAGCCTGTCCTTACTGACAGGCTCATGAAGCAGAGAGAGGGAGAGAGAGAGAGATTGGGAGAGAGGGAGAGAGAGAGAGAGAGATTTGGAGAGAGAGAGAGATTGGGAAAGAGGGAGAGAGAGAGACATTGGGAGAGAGGGAGAAAGATTTGGAGAGAGGGAGAAAGGGAGAGAGATTTGGAGAGAGGGAGAGAGAAATTGGGAGAACGGGAGAGAGAGAGAGAGATTGGGAGAGAGGGGCAGAGCAGAGAAACTGAGAGGGGGAATGAGACCCGTACCCTTTGCGATCTTGATGTCCAGCGCAGTGCGGATTAAGGCCATGAGGGTAGAGTTAAAATGAACCGTGTTGTCATCGGCAACCGGCAAATCCATCCGCAGCAGTCTCTGTGGAAAGCCGATCAACAATAGTGAAGGGGGCGTGGTCAAATGGGGAGGGGGGGTGTTCTGAACCTCCAAAATAAAGGGGGGGGGGGAGAAAGGGGAATGGGGAGCTCTATAGATAGCATTTCATCTTATCTGTCTGGCCCTGCCTGGACGACTCTCAGCACTGCCATTCTTCCTGGCATTCTTGTACAGCTTGTAGGCTGTGTAGGCCAGAAACTCTCTCTCTCTCCCTCTTCCTCTCATTGGCTATCCCTACCTCTCCTGTGGATGAGGACGGCACGCCGCACTACCGCCGACTCTCCCGTAACCTGCAGTGTGTCTGTGAGAGCGTCTACAGGGTCCCTGACACAGCGGCATCATCGAAACCCCAAATCACTAACAGCCAATGACTCGTTAATGCACACCCGTGTGTATGGAACGTTTTCCCATACACACATGCACCCGCCTATCGATGCACGCGCTTGCAGATTTCAATAAAGTGCCTTTGCTTTATTGAAAGAGGGGGGCCCTCACAGCACAGAATGACAGCATCGCTAGTCTAGGCATCTACGCTTTTCGAGAGGGGACGGGCAGAGGGGAGAGGGGCAGGGAGGGCGGGTTGGGGTTTTAGCTATAGAGCCCCCCAGTGGAGGTTCATATGTAGGCACTGAGCAATTCCTCAGTCAAATCGATTGATAAATCAATAAATAAAAGCAGGGATTCCAAGGTCGCTGTTTTTATCTATTGTTTATCTGTTTTTGGGGGGGTAGGGGGGGTTTGTATTATTTTCCCGTGCATGCTGTTAGTCAAGGCCCACACGTCGGCCTTAGCTCAGGATGCTGATCCTGTCGCCGTGGCAACAAGCCCAGCCGTGCAGCAGACCATGCCAGGCCCCCATGCAGCATGCAGCGCAAACACGGCATACGCACGCACACGCGCACACACACACGCACACACACACATACAGGCCAAGCAACGGTGCAGCCGTGCACACAAAGCACTGTGTGTTCATAGTGAGAAAACACACTGTAGCTGATACTCATTCATAGCTTGGCTACACAAATGGAGCTATCCTGATTCTCTGATCTCTCATTGCAACCTATAGGGTTAGAATAGAACAGCATTCCCTAAAATGAAAAGAGAAGTTGGTTTGACTGACCAGGATTAGGGAGTGTTATGGATACAAAGAGAGTGCTATGCTACTTACAGCTGGCGATGATATGATATGAAGTTACACAGGTTTTGGCGGGACGGGGCTAGGGGGCGGGGATAGTTGTCTTTTGTGACAATTGATTTTTGAGGAAAAAAGAAGAAGGGAAATGACTGAACAAGGAGAAATGCAAGAAAGCCAAAGCGAGAAAAAGACAGAGAGAGAGAGAGAGAGAGAGAGAGAGAGAGTTCAGTTCAGAGAGAGAATTATAAAATAAGTGCATGGAGGTTTAAGGTACTGTGTAGAACAGCTATCTTACCTGAGGACCCTACCATCCTAGCAGAACAGGGGTGATCTGGTGAGAGCAGATTACCATTGTCCCCAACCACAACCGTTTTGGAGAGGTTTGGGTGGGCGAGGCAGGCTTTTTAGGGGAATTGTGGGAGGGGCTGAGAGGGGGGCAGGGTATGTTTTGCCCAGAGTCTGAACATGGGGAACTCAACCTGTCCAAGGAGATAATCTTTGATAAAGATGCACTGCTTGGAAAGTGTGTTTTTTTTCAAACTGTCCAGATGATCCTGTCTACATACAGGGGCAACAGGACTCTTGACTGGGGTATAGGCAGACCGGGTGGAGAGGGAGGGGCAAAGTGGGAGGAGCCTGAGAGAGTCTCTAGGGGTGAGCGGGTGAGTGGGTGAGTGGCTGGGTGACAATGCGTCTCCATCGGTGAAGAGCCAGACAGGGTGAGATGTGAGTGTGGGTGTGAAGGTAAGAAGGGAGAGTGAAGAGTGGAGATGGTGCCAGTGTCATGGCGGGCATGCAAGAGAGAGAGAGAGAGGGCACCGGGCGCAGCATGTAGAGAGAAGGGTCCGGAAACAGATTAGAACTGCATTGACAGAAAGAAACGAAAGGTATGGTGGAATAAATTATTATTATTTTTTCCTGATTTCTGTGCCAAATTCACATTGGGTCAAGAGGGCATCCATTTTGTATTATTTTTAGTTGTTTTTCTTTTTCCTTGGGGGAGGGGAGGGGGGAGCAATATTGTCACCATTATCTATCTGGGGGAATTATATTATTTTGCTTCGTTTCAGCTACTATTTCACTGTATTATATTATTTTTGTTTCTATTATTGTATCCAAACTATAATTATATGGTCTCCAGTTTGTACGTCACTTTAAAAGAAAAAAACTACCAATCTTCCCATTTGTCAGTCTTACCCAGAAACCAAAAGGGTGCATGTGACTGTGTAGAACTGTGTGCACAGGAGAGACAGAGAACTGGGCTAGTGTACGTGTGGAAATATCGCTAGAGCGCCATCTGCAGGGAAGAGAGACTCGGAGGACTGAACACACACAGCCCTTCTCGGCCCCTCTGCACACGCACGCTTGCGTCTCTGTGTGTGTGTGTGTGTGTGTGTGTGTGTGTGTGTGTGTTCCACTCAGTGCGGTGTGTCCGAGCGTGGTCGGTGCCCGTACTTTTGCGTGACTACTTACAGTGTGTTTCTCTGTCACAGAATTACCTCAAATGGGCTTGACATTGTTTTTGCCCAGAAATGTTACGCTTACAGCTTTATATAGGAATATAGAAAAATGCATGAAGCTCCTGAAATGCGTCGTTTTTTGAAATGATCACGTGAACAAAAAGGACATAATCCATAGCACATCGGGGTATTTGCTTCATAAATGTCTGTATTCTGGTCATTCTCAAACAGAAGAACAGCACTGTAAGAAGGTGTGTTCGGCCAATGGAGCCAATGTAGATAGTCTTAGTTTTTATGAGGGAAAGATTCTCTGCGCGTCCGCTGGGTGAAGCCCTCTGACTGGCACTTGAGAGGAAGTGTCGGAACAGTGAGAGAGCGTTTGCGTTGGTATCTGTGTACGTGTGTGTGTGTGCGAGACGGGGAGGCACGGTGCAGAAGAGCAGAGAAGGTCCCTCCGTTCTCTATCCCCTGTGGACGGACCTGTTTTCTGGCTGACCCGAGTAAAAAATAAAAAAAAATAAAAAACACGCCCCGCCCCGCCCCGCCCCACCCCTCAGCCCCAAACCACAAGAGCGCTGAGAAAAAAAAAACACCAACACTACAGACACAACGCTGCTTCCCCTCAGGGTCCTTCTACCTTGTAGGCAACCCGTGCCGGGCACTTCCTCCCCAGTCCTAAGGGCGGTGACATTTGCCTGAGCACCTGATACATATCACAGTAACTGATCCTGCCACTGCAAGGCCCAAAAACCAAGGAGGGAACACAACAGGAAGACCAGGGAGTGTATGGGATATCAAAATCATAATAATAATAATAATAATAATAAATAGGAAAGAAAAAGGAAAGGAAAAGAACAGCACAAGGTTACTGTTTTTGATTGGTCAGGGAGGAGGTTAAAAGATTGATTTGATTGGTTCTGTATGATGTTCTGGGTAGAGAGAGAGGGTTATTTGCTTAGCGTTAAAACACGACTCTATGCAAGTCAGGCCGGTTGCATAGATTGGCAGGGGAGGCGGGCAGGCGAGGGAGGGTTTCTTTAAACAGGCACAAAAATATAAACAAATTAAAATGAGCTCTGCTGCTGGTGTGGACAATGGCAAGTCTTGTCAATGCAGTTTCTGTCTCACCCCCCCCCCCCCCCTGCTCTCTGCCCCCCCTCCCACACCTGAGAACAATGCACGCTACGAGAACTACTGTGCCTAGCCAAGACTACAACAACAAGCAAAAGAAACAAGATGGCTAAATCTTTATTCTTTTAAAAAAATTATTATTATTTTTTTTTATCATGGATTTTTTCCTTAGTTCTTTTTTTTTTTTGGGATGTCATTCACTGGTGCACGTCATGCGTCGTTCAGTGTCTGCATTGTCCTGCACATTCTCGTCTCAAATCAGAATGCAAAAATAGAAATGGGAAAAAAATTATAATAAATGAAAATTATAAAGTGGAAATAAAAATAAAGCAACATTCATTCCAGTATATTTGGATGCTTGCAGGTGGTTAAGGTTTTAGTGGAGTCCAAACCTTGCAGGCCACCCTATGGGGACATTTCTTTCCTAAGCCCAGAGGGGGTGAGATTACACGCAATAAACTGTACATGTCCTTATAATGAATGCGGCCGCTGCAAGAAGAATAGAGGGAGTTAGAGCAGAACATACAGGGAGCAGAGAGGAGAGATAATACACAGACACACAGACACACGCACACACGCACGCACACGCACACACACACACACACACACACACACACACACACGCACACACACACACACACACACACACACATACACACACACACACACACACACAGGAAGAGACAGCAGGGTCACACATATAGCTTCACATTCCTTCACTCTATAAGAGTCTCAGCACTGCTGCGCTGCCAGAGCCTTCTATGTTCTCTCTCTCTCTTTCCCTCTTTCTCCATGTCTCTTGCCCTCCTTCTCTCTCTTAATCTCTATCTCGGTATCTCTCTCTCCCTATCCCTCTCTCTCTCTCTCTCTGTCTCTCTCTATCTCCCTCAGCCACATCCAGGGTTGACCCCATTACATATGGCACTGACTTTTCAAGACATTTGAAGGTCCCATTCTCCAAATTCTAGCTAAAAGTAGGTGAGTGTTGCAGTCGATGAAATATAGCTGTTTAAAAACAGCCTCAGCATCTCAGAAAATGACCGCCCAGAATCTTTCACCTCCATCTACCTCTTCTCTCCATCTCATCTCATTTAGCTCCATCCTCACAGAGCAGATTGGAAAAACAGCTTTTTGGTACTTGATAAAAGGAACAACTGCTGTCTCACTCACCGCTGTTTGGTGTCGGGAGGTTGTTCCCGTTTACTTTCTTTTTCTTCCCTCTCCATCCTCACTATCCTCAGTATTATTTACTTTATTTCTGTAAAATACGCCTTCGGTAACCTTACCTTTATACGGATATTACTCTCAACCTGTTTCCACTTATAGTTTTTAATAATAAATCAAGCAATTCATTAACTGAGTAACAAACATCAATGAATATATCAAGTTTTTCTGTGCTAGTATTTGTCTTTGTGTCATAAAAGGGGTAGCACTTAAATATATGTAGCGACGGCCGGTACGTTGGAAAAAGTGGGGCGTACAGGATTACTTTCATTTAGCTTGATTAGCCTAACAATCAAACAATTAATTTGCGGAATAATCAAGACCAATTTGTAGCCCATAATGATTTAGAAATTATGCTCTTTTATTGAGTGAATCAATTGTTTGATTGACAATCAGGCGAAGTAAACGGAGACAGATTGAGAGTGATCATCCGTTAAAGGTAAGTTTACAGAAGGCCTAGTTCTACTCCCACGGTACACCACTGGTTTATTTACTCCCTCCCTCAATGCCCCTACCATCTCCTCTGGTGCAGCAGACTCTGGGACCACGTTTGAGCGACAGGTGCAGACACCATAAAACTTATTATTGGGGGGTAGGAGGAGGAGGAGGGGGGGACACGGGGTAAGTTTCTGGCAGGATGGAGAATTCTGGGGAGGGGGAGGGGGGTGTCTGTTCACCATACTGAACTCATTAGAAACTATTAGCAGGAAGACAGAAAGCTAGAGAGGGAGAGAGAGGGGTGTTCATTAGTGTGTTCCTGTGTACTGGTGTGAGCATCAGTGCATCTGTTGTCTGTAATTTGTCGGGCTGAGTTCCCAAGTGCAAATGTCTGTAACAGGATTTAGGTATTGTATGCCTCAGTGTATTTGTGTTCCGTGTGTGCAAGTACGAGTGTGTATGTAGCATGTGTGCGTGTGTGTGTGTGTGTGGTGTTTCTGTGTGTGCATTTTAACACGTTTGTCAGTCTATTTTACATTTTACACACAGTTTGTGCAGCTCTGTGCTTATTATCACTCACCAGCATGTCGGTGTGCTTATGTCTGTCTGTGTGTGTCTGTATGTATGTCTGTGTTTATTATTAGCGTGTGTGTCCATGTGTGTATCAGTGTAAGTATTAGTGTGTATGTCCATGTGTTTAGCTGCGTGTGTCTGTGGTGTGTGTTTATGTCTGTCTGTATGTATCTGTGTGTTTGTGCATCAGTCTGTATCAGTGTGTGTGTCAGCGTGTGTGTGTGTGTGTGTGTGTGTCTGTGTATGGTGTAACTCACCATGCTGCTGGATCATACTCTGCCCAGATTCGGACATACTCGTCCAGGTGGTGAGGCCCCAAGATGGAGGAGTCTCGTGTCAGGTACTCAAAGTTGTCCATGATGACAGCCACAAAGAGGTTCAGCATCTAGACACACAGACACACAAAGACATGAACACACACACACACACACACACACACATAATCTAGTGAGAGACAATCAGTAAATACATATAAATTAGATTCGGAGCACAGGGGCAATGTGGTTTTGGAAGAAAAAAGGCTGGGAGATTCACTGTGCCACAGTGACACAGGGAGAGGAAACAGATTAGAGCAGGGTTCTCAAATCTGGGTCTATGTTAATATGTTGAAGCTGTTTGTTACACAGTTCATGGGTCTCAATTAGTTACTGATGTTAAATTTCAAACATTTCCAATGTTAGTTAAGACACAAGATAAAGGTGTAAGCTCATACACAGAAAAATAAAACTGTGTTAGATGTAAAAGAATCTGACAGAAAGAGATCTGATTGGCAGCCCACTACAGACACACCGCTGACTGGTTAAAATGTAAATCACCATGTTACTTCAGCAAGCAACACTGTTTCCAAAAGACCATTACCAAGTCATCCTGTAGGGGGCAGTATAAGGACATTGTTGCTTTCAGGATAAAAACACTCACAATCTCAACTGAAGAAAGTAGGGATATAGGGTAACAATGCAGGGTAAAGTAGGGTTTAAAATCTTAACTGAATAAAATATTGTTACTGTCACAGTATTTGTTTTCTTTGCATCTTTATGTATAACTGTTAAAAAAGTGTTTTTGCGTGCGCTGGGTCTTTAAGATGAAAACAGAAACCTTGGCTGTGTCTGAATCAGCACCCTTCCATACTACTGAGTAGGCTTGTTGAGTAGACAGGACGAGAAAGAAGTTAAGTAGGTGAAATTTTCTATAAATACTTAAAACCCCGTAGGATATACTTTCGGGGTTTCGCTGAGTATATTCGGGAGCATACTTTTCAAGAAGTACGCAAACATTTTGGTCGCATAAATATGACGTGCAGCTTCGTTTAAAAAAAACAAAAACACGAGGCACACCTTTGGACACATTTTCCTACAATAACAACAAAAACAACACCGCGCAAAGGTGGGACGTCTTACTACACTTCCACAGTACGGATGGGAAATAGTATGGAGGATTTTTTTTGCGTACTCCACATCGTGTACTAAACAGTACACATAAAACAGCACACATTTGCCAGTACACAGGAGACAGGATGCAGTAGATAGGGCTCTGATTCGGACACAGCCCAGAAGAACCTGTGCTTCTCCAGGACCAGGGTTCAGGACCCCAGCAGTGCAGTATCAACAAAAAGGAGATAGAGGAGGGTTCACCTGGACGTGTGAGTGGAGGAGAGAACAGTGAGCGTGTGGAGGGAGAGAGAGAGAAAGAGAAAGAGAAAGAGAGAGAGGGGTCCTCACCAGAAAAGAACAGAAGAAGATGAAGGACACAAAGTAGGCGTAGGCGAACACACTGCCACACTCATCCTCCTTGTTCCCGGAGCGAGGGTCACACTTGCTCTCTCCCAGGCATGACAGCATGATATCATGCCACGCCTCTCCTGTTGCACTCCTGCCGTACACACACATACATGTACACACATAAAATGACAATCTCGTTAATGGCTTTCAGATAACAGTCCAACTGCTGCTTGTAGAAAATTGCACACACACACACACACACACACACACACACACACACACACACACACACACACACACACACACACACACACACACACACACACACACACACACACACACATTTAAGATAATTTAATTTAAGATAAGACGAACGGACCTGAAGAGCAGCATTAGGGCCATGATGAAGGTTCTGAAGTTATTGTGTTGGTTGATGGCACTCTCATCGTCAAGATCCAGGTTTCCAAAGAGCTGCAGACCAACAGCACAGTCAGCAATCGCCACTGATCACATTGCAAGCACCACTGTCCCCACAGCAAACATCCATTCACTCATAATAAAGAAAGAGGAGGCCAGAGCTAGCCTAGGCTACGGCTACTGCAACAGACAATGAGACTATAGCCAGGGGAGAAATAATCACTTGCTGTCACGCAAATCAGTGTGGCTGGGGACGTTGGGAGTGCCGAATGCGCGGTGCCGAAAGTCGGTTTGAGGATGAGGATGTTGTAGTACGTGTGGGCTCACCTGCATCCCGATGATGGCGTAGATGAAGAAGAGCATGGCGATGAGCAAACAGACATATGGCAGCGCCTGTGGGACGAGAGGAGAGTCAGTCACAGGGTCCGCTCCCAGCAGCCTCTGCTGCATGCCATGTGACGCTCTAAAGCAGGAAGTGGGCCAGTGGTTCTCAACCAATGGGCTGGTTCAGATAAGGTGGCCTGATTTGCAGACTAGTGAAGCCCCTTTCTCCCCATTAATCAAAGAAAAAAACAGAGTCCAGTGCAATGTATTTTTTTCCAAGACAAGAAAGTATGGGGGTTTTAGTTTCAGTGCCTGTGTGTCCCAGTTCCACATAATGTGTTTGTGTTAGGGTGTAAACAGTCTCGGTGTGTCAAATAAAAAGTGTGTTATCAACTGTGAATGATGCAGTGTGTTTGTTTTTATGGTGTCAGTGTCAGTCTGAGTCTGTCCCGGGGCGTCAGTGTAGCAACTTGTGACTTTAGTCCCGCTGTGTCTAAGTGTCTGAGAGTACTAGTTTCTCAGATTTGGGTGTCAGTACCTCATTGTGTCAGTGCTCCAGGGTGTCAGTACCTCACAGTGTCAGTGGCTTAGAGTGTCAGTACCTCACAGTGGCAGTAGCCCAGTGCATCAGTACCTCAGTGTCAGTGGCCCGGTGCGTCAGTACCGCACAGTGTCAGTTGCCCAGTGCGTCAGTACCTCATAGTGTCAGTGGCTTAGAGTGTCAGTACCTCACAGTGACGGTGGCTTAGAGTGTGAGTACCTCACAGTGTCAATGGCCCAGTGCGTCAGTACCTCAGTGTCAGTGGCCCAGTGCGTCAGTACCTCATAGTGTCAGTACCTTAGAGTGTGAGTACCTCACAGTGTCAGTGGCCCAATGTGTCAGTACCTTGAAGGACTGAACAAATGTCCAGAGCAGGATGCGAATGGTCTCGCCCTGCCTGAGCAGCTTGATGAGACGAGCAGCTCTGAAGAGCCGCAGGAAACTCAGGTTTATGAAGTTGTTCTAGAGAAGAAGAGGATTGGACAGAGCAGAGTAAAGACAGAGACAGAGAGATAAAACAGGGTGAAGAAGAGGAAGAAAACAAAGACAGACCACAAGGAGAGTAAGGTGAGGTGGAGACAGAGAGAGAGAGAGAGAGAGAGAGAGAGAGAGAGAGAGAGAGAGAGAGAGAAGAATGTTAGGTTACTGGTCAAAAGTGGGTTGAAATTTATTTTGAAAAAAAAAAGAAACCAAAAAGAACAGAAGAGAGTGGTGGGATAAAAAAAACTTAAACATGTTAAAAACATGTTAAAATACTATAATGATGTTCAACCAAAGAAAGTTCACAGATTTTTAAAAATCTTAATGAATGAAGGGGTCAAAGAAAATAAAATTCAGCAATTCAAAGAATCTATACAACATCATCCAATCGAGTAGTAATGCAGGAAGGCTAGTTTAACAACAACCAAATGCACTGATCTTTAGGGAAGCACAAGGCCACACAGAATGGAGTCTGCCCACAACATGTCAACACGCACATTCAGGAAGCTGGAAAGGATTAGCTGCCATTGTCATGTGACACTCCATGGTCCACCGTGTCAAGGACAATGGAGGGGTCTTCTGGGGTCGGAGGGGAAAGGGGACGGGAGACTTTCAATCTAACTACTGTGATGCTTTTTTTAAACTTATTGTAAACTCCTTTCGTAAAATTGTTTCACGTTGACTTCAGTAACCCCTGAACAGGTATTAATATCTAAGTACAGTATTTTAGTTAAAGTTAAAGTTAGGTAAAAAATGAATGCCCCTCACTAGAGTGTGGATAAGATGACTGACTACGCCTCTCTCTCTCTTTTCATAACACACACACACACACACACACACTCACATGCACACACTGACTCTGACCACACTGGCAGACACAGGAGAGTCACATGAATGTCCTGTGATCATGCAGGAGCGAGAGAGCGAGGGGGGCAGGTGGGGCGAGGGGTTCCTACATGCATGCAGACCCAAACACACACACACACACACACACACACACACACACCGATGATGGCACCAGGAATGAGTCTTAGTGTGTGTCAGTGTCTGAGTGTAGTAGCCACAGTGTGGGTCAGTGTCTGAGTGTAGTAGTCACAGTGTGGGTCAGTGTCTGAGTGTAGTAGTCACAATGTGGGTCAGTGTCTGAGTGTAGTAGTCACAGTGTGTGTCAGTGTCTGAGTGTAGTAGTCACAGTGTGTGTCAGTGCCTGAGTGTAGTAGTCACAGTGTGTGTCAGTGTCTGAGTGTAGTAGTCACAGTGTGTGTCAGTGTCTGAGTGTAGTAGTATCAGTGTGGGTCAGTCTCTGAGTGTAGTAGTATCAGTGTGGGTCAGTGCCTGAGTGTAGTAGTCACAGTGTGTGCCAGTGTCTGAGTGTAGTAGTCACAGTGTGGGTCAGTGCCTGAGTGTAGTAGTCTCAGTGTGGGTCAGTACCTGAGTGTAGTAGTCACAGTGTGTGTCAGTGTCGGAGTGTAGTAGTATCAGTGTGTGTCAGTCTCTGAGTGTAGTAGTATCAGTGTGCGTTAGTGCCTGAGTGTAGTAGTCACAGTGTGGGTCAGTGCCTGAGTGTAGTAGTCTCAGTGTGGGTCAGTGTCTGAGTGTAGTAGTCACAGTGTGTGTCAGTGTCTGAGTGTAGTAGTATCAGTGTGGGTCAGTCTCTGAGTGTAGTAGTATCAGTGTGGGTCAGTGCCTGAGTGTAGTAGTCACAGTGTGTGCCAGTGTCTGAGTGTAGTAGTCACAGTGTGGGTCAGTGCCTGAGTGTAGTAGTCTCAGTGTGGGTCAGTACCTGAGTGTAGTAGTCACAGTGTGTGTCAGTGTCGGAGTGTAGTAGTATCAGTGTGTGTCAGTCTCTGAGTGTAGTAGTATCAGTGTGCGTTAGTGCCTGAGTGTAGTAGTCACAGTGTGGGTCAGTGCCTGAGTGTAGTAGTCACAGTGTGGGTCAGTGCCTGAGTGTAGTAGTATCAGTGTGTGTCAGTCTCTGAGTGTAGTAGTATCAGTGTGTGTCAGTCTCTGAGTGTAGTAGTATCAGTGTGTGTTAGTGTCTGAGTGTAGTAGTCTCAGTGTGGGTCAGTGTCTGAGTGTAGTAGTCACAGTGTGTGTCAGTGTCGGAGTGTAGTAGTATCAGTGTGTGTCAGTCTCTGAGTGTAGTAGTATCAGTGTGTGTTAGTGTCTGAGTGTAGTAGTCTCAGTGTGGGTCAGTGTCTGAGTGTAGTAGTCACAGTGTGTGTCAGTGTCGGAGTGTAGTAGTATCAGTGTGTGTCAGTCTCTGAGTGTAGTAGTATCAGTGTGTGTTCGTGTCTGAGTGTAGTAGTCTCAGTGTGGGTCAGTGTCTGAGTGTAGTAGTATCAGTGTGCGTTAGTGTCTGAGTGTAGTAGTCTCAGTGTGGGTCAGTGTCTGAGTGTAGTAGTATCAGTGTGCGTTAGTGTCTGAGTGTAGTAGTCACAGTGTGGGTCAGTGTCTGAGTGTAGTAGTATCAGTGTGCGTTAGTGTCTGAGTGTAGTAGTCTCAGTGTGTGTTCGTGTCTGAGTGTAGTAGTCTCAGTGTGGGTCAGTGTCTGAGTGTAGTATTCACAGTGTGTGTCAGTGCCTGAGTTTAGTAGTCTCAGTGTGGGTCAGTGTCTGAGTATAGTAGTCTCAGTGTGTGTCAGTGCCTGAGTGTAGTATTCACAGTGTGTGTCAGTGCCTGAGTGTAGTAGTCACAGTGTGTGTCAGTGTCTGAGTTCAGTAGTCACAGTGTGGGTCAGTGTCTGAGTTCAGTAGTCACAGTGTGGGTCAGTGCCTGAGTTTAGTAGTATCAGTGTGTGTCAGTCTCTGAGTGTAGTAGTATCAGTGTGTGTTCGTGTCTGAGTGTAGTATTCACAGTGTGTGTCAGTGCCTGAGTGTAGTAGTCACAGTGTGTGTCAGTGTCTGAGTTCAGTAGTCACAGTGTGGGTCAGTGTCTGAGTTCAGTAGTCACAGTGTGGGTCAGTGTCTGAGTTCAGTAGTATCAGTGTGTGTCAGTGCCTGAGTGTAGTAGTCACAGTGTGTGTCAGTGCCTGAGTGTAGTAGTATCAGTGTGGGTCAGTGTCTGAGTTCAGTAGTCACAGTGTGTGTCAGTGCCTGAGTGTAGTAGTCACAGTGTGGGTCAGTGTCTGAGTTCAGTAGTCACAGTGTGGGTCAGTGTCTGAGTTCAGTAGTCACAGTGTGTGTCAGTGTCTGAGTTCAGTAGTATCAGTGTGTGTCAGTGTCTGAGTTCAGTAGTATCAGTGTGTGTCAGTGTCTGAGTTCAGTAGTATCAGTGTGTGTCAGTGCCTCGTGTCATGGTCAGGGTGTAGGTTTGTGTGGTTATGTATGTGGGCAGAGAGCCACAGACGGCCCTGCCGTGGTACAGAATGCACATGCATGCAGACGCTAGAGCTGAGCTACTGACCGAGAGCTACTGACTCAGCCAGACTGCGCAGGCCACAGCCATGCTGCTGCTAAACACAGCAATTAGCCATCGGCCCTGTACCCACATTCAAACCAAGTGTTTCCATTTCACTAAGACTGCAACCACTTCAGTATATTTATTCATATCTGTAAGTATGTGTGAGTGTGTGAGAGTGTGTGTGTGTGTGTGTGTGCATGTGTATTTGTGTGTGTGAGGAAGTATATGTGTATGCATGTGTATTTGTGTGTGTGTGTGTGTGAGGAAGTATGCGTGTATGCATGTGCATTTGTGTGTATGAGGAAGTATATGTGTATGCATGTGTATTTGTGTGTGTGTGTGTGTGTGTGTAAGTATGTGCGCATGCATGTGCATTTGTGTGCGTGTGTATGTGTCTGTGATGGAATGTGTCGGGGCACATTCCGCTAGGAGGACGTTAGAACAGAGCATGCAATGGTCACAGATCACAGTACATGCACCAGGGCCATGCTTGTAAATGGATGCAATAGAGCTCGGAAAAATGACAAACCAACCAGATTCTACATGTAGATGTTGTAGATGAATGGTTTATATTGGCATTTTTGGAGGGGGGAGGAGGGTGTTGGAGGGGTTCAATTAACAACCAGTTTGCAAGATTTGCAAGGTTGGCATGGAAACACAGACCAGTTCATGGATGGGCACATGAAGTTCATAGTGCATTTTGATTGGATGAATTTATCAGAAGGCGTAGGCGCCCAACAAAGCACAGTTTAAAGAAAGCATGTGAAAAGATAAAAGAAGAAATAATAATCATTACGCATTTCCTTATTATCATTTCTAACAAAGCAATCAATCAATCAATCAATCAACAACAGGTCTTCAGGTAATCACAGGCTGTTCGCACAGCAAGGCCCCCAGTGGCGATTGCTGGGTAGAGCTGGGCCTGTACATGGCCAAGCACGTTTCCATATCCTCCTGAGACCCAGCATAAGCACAGTATATTGCTAGGGTGCTTGGTATTTCACTCGGTAACAGCGCCGCTTGCAGCGCATGAGTGAGCACCACGCTCTCTGATGGAATCTGACCCCTGCCAGTGCCGACTGTGGCCGGCAGTAGGCTTTGCTTCACCCAAGGGATGTATGGGAGGGATTCAGTCTGCGGGATAGTGGTGTTCATTGCTGGAGTGACCCCTGTTGGTGCGCTTGGTTCACTCTCTGCGCACGCGTATGATTGGGTGTACTCCACCCGCTCTATACGTGTGTGGCTCATAGTTACAGTGTGAAAAGAAGCAACTGTTTCTGAGGAGAACCGCGAGTTGTCTTCACTCTCCTGAGCCGGCAGCAGGGGCCCCATATGAGTTCGCGAATTGGGCATTCTAAATTTGAGTGGGATTGGAGATGCCAAATTAAAAAAAATAATAAAAAAGCTCAAGTATTTAAATTATTTGGCATAAAACAAGTGTTTTGCAGTGAAAATATTTTCAAAAATATTATAAATTCTTTATTGAATGCCCCTTGTAGTGTAGGTTTCAGCCTAGAAGAATAATGGTTCTTGAGATCAAGACAAGAGACTGAAGTCCCCTACAGAGGACAAAAATCTATTTGCGGGTCTTAGGAGGATATCAGGCCCAGCTCAGTTTAGATCCTACAGCTGCCATGGTAACTGGGCCAGCCTTAGCGACAGCAAAATCTACACATCACCACACACAGGGCCCTCACAAACCGACACAGATTCTTATAACCATCCACACAGCATACACACACTGTAAACACAGCATACACACACTGTAAACACAGCATAAACACACTGTAAACACAACATACACACACTGTAAACACAGCATACACACACTGTAAACACAGCATACACACACTGTAAACACAGCATACACACACTGTAAACACAGCATACACACACTAAACACAGCATATACACACTGTAAACACAGCATACACACACTAAACACAGCATATACACACTGTAAACACAGCATATACACACTGTAAACACAGCATACACACACTGTAAACACAGCATACACACACTAAACACAGCATATACACACTGTAAACACAGCATACACACACTAAACACAGCATATACACACTGTAAACACAACATACACACACTGTAAACACAGCATATACACACTGTAAACACAGCATACACACACTGTAAACACAGCATACACACACTAAACACAGCATATACACACTGTAAACACAGCATACACACACTGTAAACACAGCATACACACACTGTAAACACAGCATACACACACTAAACACAGCATATACACACTGTAAACACAGCATACACACACTGTAAACACAGCATACACACACTGTAAACACAGACATGAACACAAGCCGCTGTACATTCAGTAAGGTGAGTGTGTAAAGGTCGGTTGGGTTAGCTTTGCTGTTCCCCAGGCAGTCCTAGCCCTTGTTACTGGTCCCAGAGAATTCTCTGGGAGAATCGTTACGCACAAAGCAGCCCTGGGTGAGTCTTGCCCTGAAGAGGACGTGGCGCCCTCCTTCCTACTACCGGCTGATGGGGTTGTGTAGCGGCGATTATCTTGCGGTTGCCATACGGGGGGGGGGGGGGGGGGGGGGGGGGGGTGTAGTAACATAGTGTTCAAAAGGGGGAAAAACTGTGCTATGCTATGTGCTGCTGTCCTGTCTTTTTCTCTGAGCCTGCATACATTTGTGAGACAATCAATTTTTATCATTTCTTAGTCCACCAAACCAGTAACAGTAGATTTTACTCTGAAAGAGCCCATTTCATCCCTCACGTGAGACTTGAATGAACGCTGAATATTGCACTGTGTACAGTCAAAATCCAATTTTGTATTCTCACACGAGTGAAATATACGTTTCAATATGGCTGTGTCCAGAGTTATTTCCACAGTACCGCTCTAGTCTCCAATTACTGTCATTCTTTTTACAGCCATCACCATACCTACAACTACAGTTACAATCACTTTACATCTTGTAAAGTTACCCTAAGACTTATAGAACTGTACTGTAGATTTCTACATACACATAGCCTAGCTATTGCTACTGTAAACTACAATGGGAGATGATTAAAAAGTTGAAGGTACATTTATCTGCCACTAGGTGTCACTGCCATATGGCAAAAGATGGACTCCCTTATTCAAAAAACAGAAATCTGTCACCTCAGGCCTAGTCCTCTTTTGCTGCCACTTTTTTGCTGTTCTCTGTGACTCAGCCTCATTGAACTCAGAGAGGTCAAAGTTATGAGACAAATGACAGTGATTTTGTGTTCTAGGTTTGAAGTGTGGCTCAGTTTCC
>CM056379.1:13679444-13684444 GCA_029718625.1 Synaphobranchus kaupii
TACTCACCTGCAGTCCTGTTCGAACTCCTTGGACTCGTCGGTGCAGAAGAAAAAGCGTCCCTTGAACAGCTGCACAGCCACCACAGCGAAGATGAACATGAAGAGCATGTAGACTATCAGGATGTTCAGGACGTTCTTCAGAGAGTTCACCACACAGTCAAACACAGCCTGCAGAGAGAGGGAGAGAGGGAGAGAGAGAGAGAGAGGGAGAGAGAGAGGGAGGGAGAGAGGGAGAGAGAGACAGAGAGAGATCATTTATACAGGTCTGGTTGACTGAGCATGCATGCTCTTTCACAGCAATGCCCTATTAACGCCCCCAATTACGTTATCCTGCATGTCGTTGGACTGTGGGAGGAAAGCAGAGGCGGACATGTAGAGAACATGCAAACTCCACACAGAAAGGCCCCGGCCCCGGCTTACGCTGTAAGGCGACGGTGCTACCCACCGCACCGCCGTGCCGCCCAACACACAGTCTGCATAAGAGAGAGGCGCTACGAAGAGACAGGTCAGTTGGACAGTGTTACCGAGGGACAGCATAGCCCTGGGACCGTTGGATCGGCGGAGGCGGGCAGTACCTTGAGCTTGGGCAGGCGTTTGATGGTCTTGAGTGGACGCAGCACCCTCAGAACCCGCAGAGACTTGATGGTGCTTATGTCTTTCCCCTTACTGCTCCCCCTGCAGGCCATTAAGGGAACAGCACACAGTAAGGAGAGGTGACACAGGGTGAAGCGTCGTATATATATTTCAGTACTATTGAGACGGTGCTGTCCCAGTAGCTCAGACTGGATACAGGCTTTACACTAATGCACAGTGACATCTGCACCAGCAGACAGTAACAGCCGCACTAGTACTGTCAAATCTCCGCGTAAGTTCAGCACTTTAAAACACAAGCAACTTCCCCACTGAACAGAAACCTTGCTCTAGTTCCGTCAGTTATTTCTCTGACACACTGTTTGAGTCAACTAATCTACGCCTGTTTCCACTTCATTCCAAATCTCTGCGTCTCTTCAACTCTATTGGCAGCTGTGTGATTTCCACAGTGTACCATCCTGTGTCGCTTCTCATCAAGCCATTCCCTGTAAACGACATCTCAAATTTAAATCACAATCAAACAAACCGCCGTTTTCTAAGACACAGTATCAGAAACCACGCAGACATTTCTGTAATGAGATCCCCTACCCAACCGTCTTTATATCGTTTTCCTGCTATGCCAAAAGACGTACGTGGAGATGGGGGCTGTTAAACTGGTCAATCAATTTTAGGTGCTAAAAATCTCCTTCCCAAAAGGCCCAGGAACAGTTCTTATAGGGAAGCCCGCTTTTTACTGTCTTGGCGTAAGACTCCACCAAGTAGTGCCAGTGAACGAAGACCACCCACTCCCAGTCATGGAGCCGTAATTACCGCTGTCTTCTTTAGGCTCATAACCACCCAGCTGCAAGCACCAATTTGACCACCGACAGCTGTCAGTACACCAGCGCCTTTTTTCTTTTAACAGCTCGCTTCTGAGTCACTGCCTCGACTGTCCACGAGGCTGCTGTAGCGCCTATTTGCAAAAAAGCAATCTCCAGCCTCAATGTGGCGTGGAGGCAAACGGCCTGACACACTAAACATAGAATATTTCCACGTACAGCAGCGAGAGCGAGAGAGAGAGAGAGAGAGAGAGAGAGAGAGAGAGAGAGAGAGCGCAGTTTGAGTTCTGTCTGTATCGGACCGGGTCAGAAAGAGTACAGAGAGTACAATGAACGCCAGCGAGCATGTGAGACTCGGTATAAACGTCAAAAAGGGTAAAGAGAGAGGAAGTGTGAGCAGGAGATAGAGGGAGTGAGAGAAGAGGGAGGAAGAGAGGGAGAGAGAGAGAGAGGAAGAGAGGGAAAGAGAGAGATAACTTTACCGGGTGCTGCTCCTGCAGACGAGGCCAGGCGAAGAGAGGACAGAGGATCAGTGACAGGCGAAAGACGAGTGGGAGAGAGGGAGACAAAGAGAGAGACAGGGAAACAGGAAAAACAGGGGGGGGGGGGGGTCGGCGCAGGAAACACATCCATATGAGACAGACAGAGACAGAAGAGAAGAGACCAAGGCCTGCGATTGGTTAAACAATTGCCCACGTCACCCCTCACCTACACCTACCAAGGCCTGCGATTGGTTGGAACCCCTTCCCCATCACGCCCAACACCTTGTCCTCTCTTCACTAAGAAACCCACAATACAGCCCTGGGATATGTTGTTATGGACTGTGACAGCTCTGGACTGGTGTATCAATCTTAGGCCCATAGTACTACCACAATACAGACTGTCATGCACAGTGTCTTCACTGTAAGTGCTGTTCTATTTGTATAGCAAAAAGCATTTATTTAATGATCACTATTACCATTGACAATAACAAAACAATTATTAATGAGCATGAACAATTATTACAGAAAAATAATGTAATGTAGTAATAATAACAACAATAATAATAATAATAATAATAATAATAATAATAATAAATGTTTATCGACTATCTCTGTGAACAGAAATGAAGATATGGTTTAGCCTGCTTTCACACAGTGTAAGTTGTTATGCAGCTCTGCTAAAGAGGACAGATATGTGTTCTTCTCTCTGTTACACTGCTGCTGTTTGGACTGCTGGTGTAGCGATACCTCGATTCCGGGCAGCGCTCCGGCCTCTCTCTCTCCGGGACAGCCCACGCTAGCGCTAGTTTGGGCGGTGTTTTGAGAGAAACACAGGACAAACGCAGGAGCACGCTCTCACAGCTGACGGCACGCTGAGGAGAGCAGGGCATGCCGTGGAAAATGGCGCAAGGCACCTGCGTGACCGCCCCCCTACCCCTCCCTCCCTGCCCCATATAGCGATGGGGACGTCTGGACGTCCCTGCCCATGGCCACTGACACAGGCAGCCTGTCACACTGCCCCCGATGCTCTCTCACACACGCACACACACACACACACACACACACACACAAATGCACCAGCACACCCGCCACGGTCTGTGCACTCCCATATGACCCGGAACTGCTATAGTAGCAAGGCACTGTATGACCACAGTGACCATGTGACCAGCTGCTCTGGACATCTACTATAGAGTACTGTAGACCTGGGATTTCACTGAGGCCCATTATGACATCATCAACGTCATCATCGGCTCTGAGTGGCTGGATTACTGTGGACAAGCCGGAATCTGCGATTGGCCGAATTCTAAAAACTCACTGTGAAGCACAGAGGAGATTGGGTGGAGGTTACCAAGGGATTCTGCTGTGGCAAAATTCCACTGGTACTGACACTGTACACCATGAAAGTGCAGAATCATCAGTGTAGTAATTTATATAGCAATAACCGGCTGGAGACACACAGTCCAATCATCATTTTTAGCACTCTAAAGTCTAAAGCAATAAAGTGTGGTGGACTGGTGTACAGCAAAAGCCACGCTAAGACTTTTCATTTAATTTCTTTTCCACTTTAGTTAATTAACATTTGTCACTTTACAGACTCACTCCATTAACTGAGCTAATGCTATTTGTTAGTATGACTTCAGCAGCTAGCTTACTTGGCTACATAAAATTTACTTAGTTCATCTTGCTAGTTGGTACATGGTGAAATTGGCTAGTAGCTATTGAATATGAAATAAATAATGTAAATACAACTTCCCCAGTCATTACATTAGAGAACAGTGTGGGCGAAGCAGGATAGCATTTTGCCAGTTAGAGTTTGTGCGTCTCTAGCGATCACAGTGACATAGGCACTTTAATGGCATACTGTTAGAAAGTCAGTTGTCACGGGAACCACTAGTCTCCTAAAGCCCAGGTCTGAAGCTGCTTCATATGGAGGGACATGGAATGTGTAAGATCTGGCACCAGAGTCTTACGCTGGGGAGGGGAGGGGGGCAGTGGTGGGGAGGACAGTGTCACAGGGACCCAAATTTGTCAACTATTTACCCTGACAAACCCTGGGCAATCAATTTCACACACAAACTGACATGCACGTAAGCAGGCACGCACACACACACACACGCACACGCACACGCACACGCACAAGCACACACACACACACACACACACACACACACACACACACGCATGCATGCACATACACACACACAATCACTTCAAGCACACACACACAAACACACATTGCGCATACACAAATAGACAAGCATACAAACACACCTTGTACACAATCATACACACTTTCAATGTAAGAACAAAAACATTCTGCAGGTGTGTCACAAAAAAAAAAAAAAATCCAAAATCACAGGGGTGCGGCCGCCTCCACGGCACACCCAGAAGGCACTATATAGAACTCTCATCTCACTCTACATGCTGACTCCCCCTTTCCTTAGTGACTGATATTATCTCCACCTGGCTGCCTGGCTGTTTAAGCTCCAAACTGCCTGTTTAAAGCAAATCACAGCATGGCCCTAAGTGAAATGCCTTCTCCTTTCAACACATAACAATTAATACTCTAATGTGACGCTGCGCTAATCAAAATAACTAAAACTTACAACTCCAGAGGGGGCTAATCAGTCTGTCTGTTGGGCTGGCTAATTTCACAGGATCAGATTATTGCTCGGTCTAATTCTACTGCTGTTTTTAGGTTGATGAAATCTTACCGCGGTTTGACTGCGTCTGACTGCGTTCTGGCCCGAGCTCACCGCGTCAGCCCACCCTCGGGGAGCTGTGCACGCTGCCCAAACCACGTGTGTGTGAGTGTGCGCTCTGTCTGCCGCGCCTGTGTGTGTGTGTGTGTGTGTAAGTCTAAACGCAGGCCTGACACGCAGAAAGAGGAACAGACACAAGAGCCACCAGCAGAGCCGTGGTGGGCTCAGAAGACACAGACAGTGCAGAGACAGGACGGAGATACCACAGCCCACAGGCAGGGGGCGCCGCCGTCACCCTGGAGCGCCATTCTGCAACTCTCACTCACTCTCACAGTCAAACGCACTGACAGACGGGGTGGGGGGGTGGGAGGGCACCGGCCGGGCTCAGCCTTTGACTGACACCTCAG